>CM052896.1:81574809-81618473 GCA_028534135.1 Potos flavus
GGGTAGAGATAGGGTGGCTGGGTTATGGACATTGAGGAGGGTATGTGCTATGGTAAGTGCTGTGAAATGTGTAAGCCTGAGGATCCACAGACGTGTACCCTGGGGCAAATAATACATTATGTGTTAATTAAAAAAAAACAAAAATTTACTATATCCAGTGTTGGTAGAGATGCTGTGAAAGAGTTACTTTCATGAATTATTGTTTGAGAGTATGAATTGTTTCATTTTTTCGTGAAAATCAATTTAACAACATGTATTACAATTAAGGATGACTATTGATTCATTAACCCTATTCTAAGGAATCTAGCCTATAGAAATTAATATATTCTTATAAAGAACATATGTACAAGGATGATTGTTGTAGCTTTGCTTACAGTTGCAAAAAATTAAAAGGAAATAACTACATTTGACTATCAAATGTTTATGTAAATTTTGTTATACCAGTTTTAAGGAATATTGTGTCATTACTAGAAGAATGAGTTACGACATTTTTTGGCTTAGAGGAATACTCATGGTATGTTTTTAAACAAGAAAAACAATTTGCATTGCAGAGCAATTCAAATACCAGTATTAGCCCATTCTAAATCTGTCATACAATTAACTCCTCATATGTGTGCATAAATTAATTTGTATTTTTATAATTTGTATATACGTTTTATATGTCTGTAAGCATTTGAGAACAGCATAGGATAGACATGCAATAGTCAATTACCTTTGCCTATTTGGAGGGTCTGATGAAAGAGTGAGGAGGATTATTTTTTCTTCATATATATCAATAGTAATTCATTTAATTAATTTGGAAAATATTTTGACGCCTTTTAAAATTAAGACTCGTATAAGGTAAAGTATATAAATTCCAGGATATCAGTTCAAAAATATCTATTATCCTAGGTATACATGCAACAGAAATGAAAGTATACATCCATATGAAAATTTGTAAACATTGGTAACATCATTATCTATAACAGCCAAAAGGTAGAAACAACCAAATTTCCATCAACTTGACAAATGAATAAATAAACTACAGCATAGCCATACAATGGCATATTATTTAGTAATGATAAGCAATAAAGTTTGATACATGCTTCAACATGGATGAACCTTGAAAACATTATGCTAGGGGCACCTGGGTGGCTCAGTGGGTTAAAGCCTCTGCCTTCAGTTCATGTCATGATCTCAGGGTCCTGGGATCAAGCCCCACATTAGCCTCTCTGCTCAAGGAGGAGCCTTCCCCCTCTCCCTCTGCCTGCCTCTCTGCCTACTTGTGATCTCTGTCAAATAAATAAAACCTTAAAAAAAAGAAAGGAAAAGAAAACATCATGCTAAGTGAAATAAGCCTATCACAAAAATTCACATGGTATATCATCCCATTTATGTGAACTGTCCAGAAAAGACATGTCTATGGAGGCAGGAAGTAGATTTATTGTTGAGCTAGGGCTGAGGAGGCTGGCAAGAGGAGGATGTTGAGTTGTCTGCTAATAGATAGAGGGTTTCTTTTGATAAGGATAAAAATGTTCTAAATTTAGATTGTGGTGATGATTGTACAACCTTGTGAATATATAAAAAACATTCAAATGTACACTTTAATGGGTGAACTGTATAATGTACAAAAGATAGCTCAAGGAAGCTGAAATAATAATGACTATTTTTTGAACATCTAAAATGTCTCCTAACAAATTAAGTTTTAAATGCAAATGCTCATTAAACCACATACCATATAATCTGACATTGAACAAGAAAAAAGTACTCCATATAAGTAAAATTTCCTGTTGATTGAAAATTTCTACTTGAAATATCAATATTTTCTCTTCAATTTCAGATTAGGAAAATTTATTTTATTTTTTCTTATTTTATTTTTATTTAGTTATTATTTATTTTAGTCAGGGAAATTTCAAAACCTTGTTATAAACCTACTTGACTTCTTAAATTGTGCCTAATAAAAATATATCATACTTTTCTCAAAAATTGTGGTAATACAAACGTCATCTTTAACATTATGATATAATATAGTTTAAAACGTGTGATATTAATGTAAATCAAGGTTACAACAGAAGTTCCCCTAAGATTTCCCACTCATTTTCTTTGATAGCAGAGTTCATTAAATATACATCTAAGTAAGAGTAAAAGAAGAAGTCGCATTTAAAAGAAAGCCTGAGAAAAAAAATAAATAAATAAAAGAAAGCCTGAGTTTCCACAGATAATGTACCTGACCTTAAATACAACATATTGTGATATCAGTTTGGATTATTCAGATGTCATTTTCCTCAGTTTTTGGTTCTTCCCTGCTCTGTGTAAGTAAGGTTGTCAGACGATAAGACAAATGGGATATAATATCCCAATTTTCAATCTGGGCAAGGCTCCTGATATTCCCCGGTATTCAAATTACTAAAACACTCATTATCTCTTTTTACTTCATGGGAGATTAAAATTACTGCATGGGTATCTACTTTCAGACTGTAGTTTTCCAAACATGGTTTTCAGCAATGAATTCAGCCACTAACGTTTCCAAACTAAACATCAAAATGGTTTCAAAATCTGTGACAGATCAATTTAGGGGTGTTATATGTGAGCAAGAAAAAGTCGCGGGTGCTGGGGAAAAACACACACTGGATTTGCTTCTTCGGTTTTCTGCACATTTCTTCCTCAAGCTGGCAAAAGTCATTATTTACAATTCGATGTATGTGATCCTTTCTGTTCCAATTTTGTATTTGCAATGGTATGTCTTCTAAAATTTATACACATACCTATATATTTATTAGATGCCAGATATATTAAATATAAAACCAATTACTTGTTCGAGTGTGCCCCCTCCCGGGAACAGTCATCTTCAATTCAATTTTCTTTTAACCTGACCTTATCCCATAACTGATCATTTATCCACATTTCCAAAGATTTTTTTTTCCAGTGTGTTCTAGTGATAAGAACTTGAATTTTGAAGTCCAATAGAGTTTATCTTGAATTCTAGCTCAGCTGTTCTCTAAGCATTTACGTGGTCGCTTACTTAATGTTCCTAAATGTATTTCCTCACTTATAAAAATGGGGAAGATACTACAGCAGTCTTTCCCTGACCACAGTTTGACTTTCCTCAGTTTCAGCTACCTGGGGTCAACTGCGGTCCAGAAGCAGGTGATCCTCCTTCAGACCTATTGTCAGGTCAGTAGAAATCTAACACATGTCACAGTTCCTATGTCATTCACCTCGCTTCATCTCACCATGTAAGCCCTTCATCTTCTCACAACATCACAAGTAGGAGAATGAGTATTTTATAACAAGGTTTGAGAGACCACATTCACATAACTTTTATTACAGTATATTGTTATAACTCTTCTATTTTATTATTAGTTATTGCTGTTAATTTCTAACTGTGCTTAATTTATAAATTAAACTTTACCACAGGTATGCATGTGTAGGAATGACCACAGTACACATGGGGTTTGGTACAATCATCGGTTTTAGGCATCTTCTAGGGATCTTGGAATATACCTCCTATGGATAAGTGGGGACTACTGCATCTACTCTGTAGTTCTGCAAAGGGGTTAAATTAGTCATCATTAATAAAAAAAAGTCTAATACAGTGCCTCTTCCCCAGAAAAATCACTCAAAAGTAGTTAATTCTCTTTTTCTTAACTTCTTAGCCTACGATTTCCATCTTAATCAAAGCTCTTACACCTGACTTAATCTTCACTCTATACCACATACTACTGCAAGTGTTATCTTTCTAAAATATAATTCATGTCTTCACTGCTCAAAAATCTTCAGTGCCAGGTTATGGGATTATCTTGCCAAATAAACTCAAAATGCTTTAGCTTGACCTTTAAGAGTCTTCTTAATCTGGTTTCATCTTCCTTCCATTTCAGTAAAACTGATATATATTTGAAATAATCTGTTCTCCCTAAATCTGCCATTTTCTTGATGTCAGTCTTTAGAAAAAAAAGGAATATAAACTTTTAATTTGTTTATCACTGATTCTGTGATTATATACATTTTATAATTTCCTTTTCCCTTAAACAATATGACATTTTGCTTGTCCTAATCATTACAATTATCCAGATTTCAATTTTTACCTACTTTGTAAAACTTTTCCTAATTATTCTAACTAGAAGCCGTATCTCCCACCTCTAACCTCTAAAATGATAGTTGTTAGAGTTCATAAGGTAATTAATCTTGTGTTTTTATTAAGTGTTTGGAAGTTATTTCCCAAAGTTTCTCCTCACTTCTGTGTGTCTTATGTGTGCTTTTGACACACACATAAAAAGCACAACATACACAGAAAAAGCACCTTGTGCTCAGTGGGTAGTCCATGGGCAACTGAAGAACTTGATTTGCTTTCCCTTTGTCTTTTTCCTTTCAGTTCAATCAGCCAGATGAGTTCTATCTATACTTATAAGACCGTTCAAGGTAATGTATGTTTCTGATCATTAAGAAAATAAAATTCCATTGCATTCGCTTTATAAGACAGAAAAGATTCTGTTAAATATCTTCAAAACAATGAAAAGGAATTATATAGCATTTCACTTAAATAGCAAATGCAATTTATTCCAATTTTCATTTCAATGAAATAGCAA
Organism: Potos flavus; assembly: GCA_028534135.1. Taxonomy (NCBI): domain Eukaryota; kingdom Metazoa; phylum Chordata; class Mammalia; order Carnivora; family Procyonidae; genus Potos; species Potos flavus. The sequence continues at coordinate 81,579,375 of CM052896.1, forward strand.
ATGCAAAATATTCCAACAGAATCTTCAATCTCAAAGCATGTCCATCAGTTTTATGTTATTACGTTATAATTAGTTTTGGGGTTGTGATCATTTGTTTGTGAATACCTTTGTGCATAGTACCAAGAGTTAAACTGAAAAAAAAAAAAAATGATGCTGGTGCTCACCTCTTGTAAAGAGCCCAAATATTTTACACATTCCACACTTGTTTTCCCAGTAAATAGCATTATCATCTATATTTATGTCTGTTGCATGTAAAGGCCAACATATCTAACAAAAAGAAAAAATAAAGTTACAGCTGTGTAACCCAACTATTATTGGTCAAACTCAGACCTAGGTTTGTTCTCTTTTGCAAATTGAAAAAAAATTATAAACACAAATTTCTTATGAGCATAAATTTATTTTCTAGAACAACTTTCATTTAATGCTAACTTCCAAAATCCTGTCTTCTTTTACTTTTTTTTCCTCAAATGGGAATATTAAATTTAAGAAATACTTGCTGATTTCCTTTGGCCTCTTTGTGCAACTGCTCTTGCACGAGATTTCCATGTCGCCATGCCACATTTACGATGCTATTCCCACAAAACATGTAATTAGTTTCAGAGCAAGAGTATGAGCAGTTACTCTATACAGGGAACTGACTTAGGCACTGTAGAAGGATGCAGAAAAAATAAAAATGCATAGTCCTGAAGAGCTTCAAATTTAGTTGGAGTGAAAAAATAAACAAACGAATGTGAACTTTCTTAATGATTAATTATAAGCAATTGAAAAAACCAGCATGTTACAAGCTAGAGTAACAATAAGAATTGACGGTCTCTCCCTGATCAAATTAGTCAAGCTCCTCTGAATTCTCTTTTCCACTAGGTCCTGACTTTAGCTTCCATATTTGGCTTTGCATTGTCCAATTTTAGCAAGAATCCTGCTAAGTCAGTTCAACCAGAATCCCCCACCCACAATATCTGATCATCCTTGATATCTGACCAAGCTCCTTATTCTTTACTATCTCCCAGGTGATGTCTGATCTTCCTTGCCTGCTTTTATCAAGAATTCTGTTAGCAAGAATCTGCCCCACTTTTTACCCTTAATGTTTCCTCTTAGTGATTTTCCATCCACTGACCCCCACCTTGCTTTTGGGCTATAAATTTCCACTTATTCTTGTTGTATTTGGAGTTGAGCCCAATCTCTGTTCTCCAACACAAAACTTCATGTAGTAGGCCCCTTGGATGAAGTCTTACTGTCTTTAACAAGTGTCATAAGTAATTTTTCTTTAAGAGCATTGGTGAAATATGACACAAAGAAATGGATAAAGGTTATGGTTTCTGGATTTAAAGAGGCAAACTGTAGAGTACTGAGCCCTGGATGGAAAGAGATAAATTAACATAACAAAAAAGTTGTGGTTTTCTGTGAAGGGAAGAGAGAGATGGCTATTCAGAAGAGAGAAGGGCTAGAAAAAGCAGAAAGAAGGAATATGGAAACTGAAATTCAAGGCATAACACATTGAGTTAGTGGAAGCAGAAAGTTCAGAAGATCAAAGATGATAAAGTTGAAGATGAATATACTTGGTTAATTAGTGGTACATGCTTATCTGATAAGGTCCATGAATTAACTCACCACTGTATGCAATTTGTGCTTACATAAGGAAACGATTAATAAAATTCTATGTGAAAAGTGGCTGACAAATAACACATCCTTCTTTTGAACACAGACTCCTAAGAACCTCTTATGCACAAGTCACTCTAATGGGGTAGATGACCAGATGATTGTGATCATGCCTCAGACAAAATGCTTCCATCTATGGACTGCCCGGTGCTTAAAGGCAGCCTAGAGCACCAAGCCTCTATGTGTGGTATTCATAGATTGATAGATACAACATGATGGTGTGTTCTATTGGTTAGTGACTCGTTCATCAAACAATCTCTCAGATATCTGAATAGGAGAAACATGCCTAGAGCCTTACAAAGTACTATAAAATAGAAACTGCTAATCATATAGACCTAACAGCAAAGTTCAGGAGGCAGTAAAGAAAGTAGAGATCTCAGACTTGGTATCACTAACAGGGGCAGAGGGACTGAATCAAGAGGATGGAAAATTATGAGAGTTGCTGCCAAGCTAGGAGAGGGACTCTAGTATCCAGACAATTCTTAAGTTGTGCTAAAGCTAGGCTATACCAAAGCTAAGTAAGTTCCCTATACTTTCCTAATTAATTTACTGCAAACTCACAGCGATCTTAAACTCCATAATCTCAAAACCGAGAAAAAGTCAAATATACAAATTCTATTTTATTTTTCTTCAAAATTAACTATCTAGGATCATTTCTCTTAGAGCTATTACATTGTATTACTCTTCCTCTCCTCTCCTGCTCTTCTGTTTTCTCCCTGGTATGGTAGTGATGACACTTGGAACTACTAATCAGGTTTACCATTATTTGCATCCCCTCCTCTCCAATCTAGAATATGTCATATTTTTATGTTCTGCAGTATGGCTGAGAGAGCAACTTTACCACCTACTGCCTTCAAAATCACTGCTCTTGATTGCTGGGTGGGTGCCACGGTACTTCCACACGGCTCCCAGCGGCTCCATCCCACCTGATATACCCACTTAGAGACTCCCCAGTGCAGAAGAAAATATTGCAAAACAAATTGAAAGTCACTGAACAAATGGAGGTGTTAAGCCCAGTGGGGTGGACCAGATGAACAGAACACTGCAGAGCTAATCAGGAAACTATGCAACCTGGGAACACAAAGATAGCTGAGCCTTTAACAATGGAGTAGCCGTACAATGAACACTTCTGATGCCTTCAGTTATTTCAAATCTGTCTTGCCAGGGTTTCCTAAAAGGGAGTAAATGCTGTTCTTGATGTGAACAGACATGATTTAACGTCCTAGCTATATTACTAGCTATTTGTGTAACCTTGGGCAAAGCAACTGAACAATCATGGAGTCCCAGGGGGCGATAATACGGACCCATCTCACATACACAATGCACTAGTAACAATATGTGTGAACCAATTAGAAGTATAAAATAATACTTTTTATTTCTAGGAGTTTTTTATACATACTGTTAGTAAACAAGATTTTAACTATATAGATATAAATATCTATAGTGTCCCTGGTAGTTTCTGGATCCAAACAAAATGCACTGAGAATGGTCATGTACACCAAGATTAGGAATTGACATTCATTCCATAGACAGAGTAAAATGTTTTTAGTAAAAATTGACAAGGAATTCCTAAATAAGTATATCGTGAGTAATGTTGGACAGCATACATTTTGCATATGAAAGTACTTATCAGATAAAAAATTCAAACACAATCAGAGATATTTTCAAGAGGGGTGCCTGGCAGGCTCTACTGGTGGAGTGGTGGCAGGCTCTACTGGTCACAGGGTTGTGGGTTCAAGCCCCACACTGGGTGTAGAGATTACTTAAAAATAAAATCTTTAAAAAAAATTAAGAAAAAATATATTTTCAAGAATGGCCCGTAGGTCATTGTTTCAAAGATGGAGCCATAATATATGGTTATTTAAGAAACAAATAAGGATAATTAAAAAGCAATTTTTTTCTTTCCAATGTTTTAGATAATTCAAAAGAAAGGCAAGTGACCATCAATGACTCCTCCTTCATGCTCCCTCCTCAGTCACCCAATAGCAATGCCCTCCCTGTCTCTCTCTAAATACTACGAGCAGAGAAATTATACACTTGCCTTCTTTTGAAGAAGGAAGGAATGGAGAGATGGAGAGCTTTTGTATGACCACAATGAACAAATTATCCCTAAGATATTCTAAAGACAGTCAGTAATAATTACAACAGAGGCAGCTGCCTCATTTTTATAACATCAATAAATCCCAGGGCTGTATCCATCCATTCACATGCATGACAGAGGGAAAAATAATAAATGCAGATTATCATTCAGAACAGTATAATGAAATAAGGGTACCCATATTATATTCATCAGTCACTTTTTTTAATTTAAAAAAGTATAGATTTCATTTATAATCTTTTCAATGATTCTGATTTCATAGGAACTGATTATAGTGGATTCTATCAAAGGACAAAACACAATCATTGATTGATAACATGTAGTTAATGAAGAGATAATCATTACCATTAGTTTCACAATGAAATGGCTACCATTCCTCGAGGATGTGAACGTGATAATCATTTCTGAAAAAATAGTAACAAAAGTAACAATTACAAGGTGAAAGAGTCCTTAGGAAATGACAATATAAAATGGGAACCTTGCTGAAAGGTACTGATTAGCTACAGAAGCAGACCGAAAACACATAAAGAGAAAAGAGACAAATGAATAGTCAAGTACCAACATTATCAATATCTGTTAAGGTTATCCACAACTACAGCCCCTGGATCATTCAGGGATTATACATGAGACATGGAATGGCTCAGTGTAAAGGTTATACATGAGACATGGAATGGCTCAGTGTAAAGGAGTGGTGCTAAGGATGAGCTCACAAGGAAGTCTGCCTGGCTTCAAATCCCACTCCACCATTCACTAGCTGTGTGATCTTGGAAAGTGTCTTACTTTCCTCATATGCAAAATAAAGGCATTAATACCTACTTCACTGGGCTTTAAATGAGGATTAAATGACAGAAAGTATATATGACACATGAAAAGCACTCAATAAATGACATCTCAGTATATAATGAATTCAAAACAATAACAAAACAAATATGATCAGACTATACAACCCCATAAGTTCTATTCATCAAAGTCATCTTCCAAGGGCATGACTGCCATTTTTGATGCTATTTTTAGAATTTCTTTTTAGAAACTCGTTACTATACAACCTCAGGAAACATTAAGGATTTCTATAACAGGTATTTCAAAATTGTGTAGGCCAAATTGATTCTGTAGTTGGTTTCCTTTCTTTAAGTCATGAACAGATACTTTGAGACCAAGACAGAGTAAAGCGGGTTGCTTTGGCCCCAATGCCATTGTCCCCACTCCATGCCACCATTTAGGGCAGAAAGATCAGAGGTTGGAGGTGGGAACTAAGGATCTTTTGACTCTCTTGTTCATTTTTAATCAATACACCAGAATAGCTCACTTTTTCTCCCTGTCTCTCATCACTGTCTACCAGTTACATCTTATGTTCACCCAACCCTTCTCTGTATTACTCTTTTATATTTTTTTGACATAATTTCAGCCAGATAAAATTTTAAAAAGAAAATATTAAAAGTTGCCCTAAATTGTGTTTAGTAAGCCCATCTAGGTGTTCAATTATTTTAAAAACTTTTGCAACAGAAAACATGTCTTTTTTCAGAAGTCATCATGTGGCCATAATTTTGATTAACATATTTATATATTAAATATCTTTGAGTCAGGGTAAACACACCCTGTACTCTTAATGTAGAATACTCCAGGCCCTCTTTAGAATGGATATGACAGCTCTGAAAGTCATTGATGTTACCATCTTTCTGGATTGAGGGTATATTTATATATAAGAAGATCCCTTGTCTATTTCCAAACCCGTCTGCATTTAGGGTTGGCTCAGACACAGTATTGCCTCTACTACCAGGGAAAATGATAGATAACATGTGGGCGTCTTTGGTCAATAAACCACTTTTTTTTTTTTAAAGATTTTATTTATTTGACAGAGAGAAACATAGCGAGAAAGGGAATACAAGCAGAGGGAATGGGAGAGGGAGAAGCAGGCTTCCCGCCGAGCAGGGAGCCCAATGCGGGGCTTGATCCCAGATCCCAGGACTTGGATCATGACCTGAGCCGAAGGCAGATGCTTAACGACTGAGCCACCCAGGCTCCTCCAATAAGCCACTTCTGAACATTCATCAAATCCACTGTTTGTGTCCCCTATTCTCAATATCTGGTTATTGACAGACCACAACTAGAGTAAGTAATAGCATATTTTCCTTTCTCATCCTGAGAACTCATCACTAGATGCTTTGAGAGTCTGTTGTTTTCATTTGGTTTATGTTATTTTTCTTCCATTACGTATTCCCAGAATGCAAGTCGAAACTGTACTGGACATGGAGATATGCATAATAAGTGGTGGTACAAATGATTCCTTAGTTAGAATTTCTTCTCTAAATCTAGTTTGAAATTAAATACTGCCCACTATTTTCCATGCTAATAGTAGTAAATTAAATTGAATCCTCAGGTAATTCCTTAGTAACGCTAAATCAACTGTTTCAAACTTTGTTCCAACTCCTCCTAAAAATGTATAGGTTTGTGATTTGATTTTGAAGTTGTTTCAGTAATGGAAAAATGGAGGTTATAAAAACCAGTAGACAAATAAGCAGTACAAAGAGGGTGGGGAACCCAATAGACTAACAATTTATTAGAGAAATCTAGGATACTTGAGAATGAAGACTATGGAAGGTGGAGATAGGTAGACAAAATTTTCAAATATTTGTCTCCTCTAACTTAAAAAAAAGTCTGCTATTACCTATTTCTTTCCTTTCACTGTCAAGCATGTGAAACCATTGATTTATACTTGCTGCCTTCATTCTTCACATCCATTCATTATTTTAACCCCTTGAAACCTGGTTTCTGAACAAATCAATCTCCTGAGTCTACTCTCTCAAAAGTCACCATTATTAGCCTCCTTATTGCCAAATGCAATGGCCTTTACTCTGATCTCATTTTCTTCATCTTTTTGCTACATTGGACATATATTCTCCCCCTCCTTGAATTACTTCCTCCCACCTTTTTCTGTGATGTTTCAAACCCTGATTCTCCATTGACATTTTGACAAATATTTTTTTGTTGTTGTAAGATTTGTGTCCTCTTTTCCCCATAACTATGCACATTCCTCAAGGTTGACTTGGTTCTAGATCCTTTATTCCTCTTGCTCTCCATGCACGTACTCATACTGTATATTTTATTTCTCTTCATGATTTCAACCCTCTTCTCTATGCTGCTAACTCTCAACTCCATTGAATGATCAGGCTCTATCAACTGACAGGAAGTACCCAGCTTTTCATCCCTTTACTTTTCCTTCTCCGGCCAATAAAACCATGAGGCAATGATTCATTCATGGCATAAGGATTGTCTCTTGCTCTTGACAGAGGCCATTTTAAAGGCTGCTCAATCCTGACATGGATTCTCTCCCTTACAGACCAAACGTCTCATACGGGTTACTGATCTTAGTAACTTGAAGTTTATTATTTTCACACATTGGCCTGATTTATTGAGTCCAGTTCTATCTTTCAAGTCTTTTTAATCTGCTGGAACCTTGACTTAGACCCTGTTTTGTTTTCATACCCAGGAGGACTCAATTCCTTTCCACAGCCTGGTCTCTAGACTTGGACTCAACACAATCCAGTATCTTCTGCTACTAAATGGGGCAAAGGGGCAGAGTTATGAGGCCCCTGAGAGAGGCAAAGAAGGAGGGACTTGTACTACATCGTTCCTTAATGGCCTTTGTTATTTGTCTCTCAACTTGGAACATTGTCAGATTCCACAGCTTTTCAATAAGATATTCTTCTGTAAAAGACACGTACCCTTCATAGAAAGGCATACTGGATTTTGCAATGCTATTTTTCCTCTCACATACCAATCAATGCTCCTCCTATTCGCATGCACTCCCACAACTTCCATCTCCACCAGAATTCTCTGTCATCTGCCTACCTCACTCCTTTTCTAGGAGATGCTTTAGTGGCATCTGATGTGGGAAACAAAGGTGGGAGAAAAATTATTAAGTTTCCTTACTACTCACAGCCCACTCACAAGTCCTTGAAACAGGCAGAGTGACATTCCTCTAGGGACTCAACTGTCTCCTCGATGTTGATACTTTGCTAAGGGCAATCTTAGCCCAACCCCCAGGACCCTGTAAATCTACTTTAACATATAAAATTCCTTTGGAAACTTCCTTTATCTCTACTGCCCAAAATACATGTTGACAAACATCCCCCAAGCAAATGACCCACCAATATACATCTGAATGGTCTCATAACCGAGTTTTTACTAAAAGTAATAAATGACCTTTCCTAAAATTAACTAGCCCCCTCAGGATCCAGGAAACCTTGTTCCCAAAATATCTGGGAGGCTTCCACTATCCCTAATCCCATCCCAACTTGAAAGTATATAATGAGCCACTCCTCATGAGCCCAGTGCAGCTCTTTCTGCCCACAGGTCCTGCCCCTGTGCTTCAATAAACCACCTTTTTGCACCAAAGATATCTCGGGAATTCTTTCTTGGCAATTGGCTTCGAACCCTAAAGTCTTTCCTACATCAGCATCTACCCAATCTGGCTGCCCTTTTGACCTTGCTGGTCAAGTCACACCCACTTTTTCTTAGGATATTGCCGTTAGGAGTGTAAAATGCCAGTCAGCATTTGGTAGGCACTTAAACTGAGGATACAAAAACTCAGGATGGAAAAAAAAAACAAAAAAAACTCAGGATGGAAAAAAAAAAAAACTCAGGATGGGGTATACATTGTAATCTACCATCATGTTCAGAAAAGTAAACAAAACTGATTCCAGGAAAAAGAGAAAGTGAAAGAGATGTTCCTAGAAAAGTCCGGGCAGAGGAACATGTGGCCCCAGAGCAAAAGAGGACAGAGTAAAGCTGCTTATTTTAGGTTCTTAGCATTTGATGCCTAATCCTCACTTCTGATCACAGGATGATGACCTAGCCTGCCTCCTCTCAGTACTGGCTGCTTTCTGCCCAAGTTGGCTGAGTGAATTTGTTAGTTATAACTATGGGCCCCAACATAGGCACTGACTATCATTCAAACTAAAGGTCATAGTTTACCATCTGTGTCAAGTTTCCTGAATTGTTGCTTATTGCTTCCTCAGTCTTGGAAATTCCATTGTAAAAGAGGCTTTGTGTCACAAAAGTCTGTACTATGCACTGTCTACATCCATGAGGCACATTTCACCGCCAAGATTGTAAGCACTTGTGACCAACATCAAGTCTTTACTTTTCCCTGTTTCCCAATATACACAGCATGGTACTAGAAAATAGTTGGTGTTTCAGAATAGCTTTTAATAAGCATTGTGTACATTTTGGTTGATGAAATGGAAACATAAACGTTATATGAATTTTGAATAGAAAAACATATGTGTAAACACATAAATATGTTGACCCCTAAAAGAGAGGAAGTATCCAAATGTTTTTTTAAAGTCTCCAAACTAACGTATAATGACCAGAAAAGTATATTATAATACATTGCTTATGTTTCTTCAGCTGATTTTACCAATTTTTGTGATTTTAAAAGACATACGAAAATACTTATTTCAACCAATATAGATTCTTTTGTTGTTGTTGTTAATGCTGTAATGTAGGCTTTAAGAAACTGCTGTCTAGGAATGTGTTCAGATAACAGAATAAATGAAAAATAAAATGCTGTGTGAACAATTACAAAGGACTTGACGATTTCCCTTCTGGGGGGAAAAAAAACCTCAGACAGCAAAGCAGCCTTACTCGCCCCCTGCAGATGTGGAAATGAGAAGGCAGAACTCTGCCCTACTTTGCAGTCCCTGAGCCTCAGGGTAAAAAAAAAAAGGGGGGGGTGGATAATTTCCCAGAGAGCTGTGAATTAAAATTGTTGCCACAGTCAAGTACTTCAAAATGCCTAAGGGTAGAGGATTCCAACATAATTCCCTCAAATACAAACAGCATTTTAAGAATTAATCCAAATGACTTTTAAAAGATAATAAAAAAAAAAAGAGAGAGAGCGAGGCCATGTAATTATTTAGTAGTAAATTTCTTGACTATTACAGAGAAAACAATGGAGTCTGGCTCCTTCAGTATGCTCAGACAAAACTCACAGAAGCAGACTGGCCCCTTTTGAACTGGAAATAGGACCTTCTCTGCATGTCTCTATTGCCCTTCTCCATTTTTTAAAAACCCGTACATGAGTCAAAGGTAGCTGATCAAGTAAATACCCTTCCCTGCCCTTAAGGGCAAATATAAGATAAGGGCTTAATTCTCCCTGTTGAATACAAGGGAAGAGACTGCTTCCCACTCCTTATTCTTAGAGTATTTTCTTTAGAAAACTTGTATTTTAAGTTCTGTCTCTGAAATGGATGTAACTCTTTTTAAAGCTAGATAAGCCTCTTGCCAGCTTTACAACCCAGTAATGTCTTCCTCAAGGACGTGGGAATCAACTCTGAAATGTAATCAGGGAAATAGCACCCCTATCTCCTGGTCTCTGGGCAGATAGAAGCCTAACCTTGGCAAGTGCCTAGCACCAAAACTCCCTCCTGTCATAAAGATATATTTATTTTTCCTTTGGATAAAGCCAAGTAGTTAAACACAGGGTCACCCTAATTACCTAGTGAATTCAGGATGAGCTGTGTGTGCCAAGTGGGGTTGTCAAGTTTTCTTACCAAAGGACTAGTTATTGTTTATCTTGAAAGCGTGTATGCAAGGGCCATCTAAAAGTATGTGACTTCTTTCTGTCTTTGCAGTCTCTTAGCAGATTGCCTGTGATGTACATCACATTCTGGTTTCATGCTTATTCAATACTAAAGCTGTTTTCTTTCCCTGGTGCCTTGATAGCAACTAAAACCCAAGCCAGAGTCAAGGCCCTGGAATCTGAGACAATGACACTGAAGAACAACCAGTCACAGTCAGCGAGGCTTTCTCCAATAAAGCAACCCCTTTAAGCTATAGCCAATCAAATAATTCCCATGCTTTGTTTCCCTAGCTTCTCTATAAAAACCTCTCCCCAAGCTCCTGTTGGAGCAGAGCTTCTAACCACTTTTGGTTTGCTCTGTCCACCCAAATGGATGTGTGCTCAAATAAACTCTTGGAAATTTTAATGTGCTTCAGTTTATCTTTTAAGAGTTCAGAGGTTTTCTGAGTTAGGAGAAGATTTTGTTTTGACTTATATTTCCCCAAAACTAGCTCTTGGCTTCTGGTACACCAACTTCTAGCATTTCTCCTACTTCTCTCTGCCTGTTCATCTGTCTCCTTAGTTGAATTCTCTTTCTTGCCATAGAATGGACCAAAGTTTTCAAGGTCTGGTTCCTTTCTACCTTTCTAAACCTGGCGCTTGCCATTTCTAGCCTTCTTGACTCCCACCCAGCCAGCAGAAGACTTCCCCTTGCAGACTTTATAATCTAAGGTATGACTAAAGACACAGCATCTGGTTTTGATTCTAGCCTTTAAGATGTTGTTCTTTCTGGTTGGCATCATCTTGTCCTCTGGTATGATTTCCTCTGTTAAGCTTTTCCTAACCAGACTCTGGAAACAGTTAATTCACTGCAAACTCTGCTCTGATTTCATGCTACCCAAGGAATCTTGTCATTGTAACTGCATGTAGTGTAGATTTGCTAAAGGGAGAAAATGCACCAGTCTGCTCCAGAAATCCTATTCACATGACAGTGACCTCACATTATAAAATTGGCTGGCATTGTTTTGCCATAATTTTTATGAATCAGTTTCTTTGAGTAGGTGAGTGTGAAACTGCCTCTAAGAAGAAGAATGATCTATTCATAGTAGTTCTGAATGTTTGAGGCAGTGAAGGTCAGACCCACGACAGTCTTTGGGATTCTGTGGATGCCATCTAGTGGGGTTTGTCTGGTTATAGGGCAATCTCACTGAACTTTGAACATCTATTTAAATTGCACTTGTACTAGCCACAGGTATGTATATAAATATAGCACACTAATCTAATGACTAAGACAAGTCATTTCTCTGATCTTGGTTTTGCCAATTATAAAATGTTAGGTGTGACCTTGATTATCTCTAAAAGTCATTCCCACAGTAAAGTACATGAATCTGAAAATGTTCTCCTAATTTGCAATGTCAACATCAGTACATACTAGAAACCCTCAGGCATATATGATTAGTGTCAGACATTCAATTTTCTCCTTGGCAGGCTGCTGTGACTGTAAGTCAGTCCCCTTCAACATAGATATCTCAAAGATCTGATATAAGCAACTGAGGAGCATTAAGTAAGCATTAAATTCCATTCAATTTTTTTTTTTCTAAGAATAGTTTCTGGGGTCATTTTCATTATTAAAATAAATAAAGATTATTTACTAAATTACTTTCTATTAATATTCTTTCCTTCTTTGATACTTATTTTATACGCATCCCCCAAAAGGCTAGAAGGTTAACAAGATTGCTCATGGCATATTTGTGAGCCAAAGCTGTGCAAATCACCTGTAAGAGGGTGACTTTAAACTAAGTTCTCAAAAAAAAAAAAAAAAACCTAAGTTCTCGATCTTACCAAACTTCCAGAATGTCAGTCTTTTAACCCTGAGATCTCCTGAGAAGAGCATCAAACAGGTGTGCGTAAATGAGTGAGTGAATGAATGGATAAATAAATAAGTAAATAAGTAAATACATAATTAGTATACGGTAAGGTTGAGGAGAGGAAAAAGACGGTTTATTACAGTTTATTAAAGTCAAAGGTGAAGAAGTGGTGAAGCTTAGAAATGATTAAATTTTATCATTCCATGAAGCTAGTGATCCAGTCTTAAAGTAATGGGAAATTCTAATCATATACATTATAATGAAAGACCTGATTTTTGCTGATACTTCATACTGGCACAACAGAATATTCATTAGAATACAGAATCATGCAACTGGGCCTTCGAATACTGACCAACTTTCAACAAAAAGCTTTATTCTTTCAATAAACATTATTGAGTGGAAGATCTAATGATGAACAAAATAATATAGACCATGCCTTCAAGAAGCAGGTGGATTTTCAGGGCAAAATGTCCAGAGAGGCCTTTTGAGCTACACATACCCTGCAATTCCTCTTGGCACACAAGAAGAAGGGCCAGAATGAAGTTCTGTGAGCATCTCATTGGAAGAGAGGAAGAGTAGCCATGTATGGTGATCTGGCTCAGCTTATATTTCCACTTAAACTTGCTGTCCAGAGGTAGGCATATTTTTTTGACAAACAAAAAACGTTTAAGAAAAAATACCTGATGAATGAGATTTCTGAATTTAACCAAAAAGCACGTAAGTCCATTCCTGTGTGAATGAAATTAGAGAAATGAAGTCTCAGGAGTGTGGGAATAATGTGAGTTTGAGGGTCTCACTACTACTCATTTCTTCATCAGCCAAGAAAATTCTAGTAAGAAACATCAAATTAGCCCAGTGTTTCCTGAGAAGACTTTGTGGCAAATGAGAACTTGGTCTTCCAAAGTCTCAAAAACTTAAGTGTTTGTTAGAAAAGCCTTAAGTTGTTACTAGCTAAATAGCCCAGACAATAAAAAAGAATTGCAACAAGTGATAAAAAAAGCTAGCTGTGTCAAAAATTTTTGTTTTCTAAGACTGACAGGCTTAGGGAAAAAAGGAATTTTAGAGTTGCCTTAATGCAAAATATAAAGCCTTCATTCCTTTTACATCCTTAAGAATCTGTGTATGTGTTGCTGCAATGTAATCTACTTCTAAATAATACTGCTGTAACCTCCAGACCAGAAACTCTATTTGTTTTATTGTTTCAGAAGTTTCTTTTTTTAAAGTTTTTAAATTGTGATTCTTTTATTTTTTTAATAAAATATGATTACATATTTAATGCATGAATATGTTTCCCATTTAAAAATTTAAAAACCACAAATAATAGCTATTTCCTTTAAATTCTGCATGTATGGAGGAAGGAAAAAGGTGGATTTATCAACAGAAGCAATCTTCCCACGAAGCTTAAGCTTAAGATCCCTCATTTGTACAGGTCCTTATGCTATTTCTGTAGAAGCATTTCCCTCTCAACCTCAAAATTGTGCAAGCTTCAGGGAACAATAAAATCTGAATGTGATACTTATAATGAATTAACATTCTACTTACATTATCCTCAGCTACTTGTCCATCTTTCAATAGTGAGAGCATCCTGTAATTTATGCCTGAACAGGAAGTGAACAAATGTGTTCACAGCCTAACTAATCCTACTGATTTCCCAAGGACTAAGAGTTTTCTCTCGGGAAAAGAGACATTCAGTGCTAAAACTAGGCCAGTTGGTCACTGGACCTTTGGGTTGGCCAAAGAAGGATTTCCTTTTTTTTTAGGAAAAAGAAGAAGGAAAACTAAATCTGTTTAAACATGTTCTCCAAAGACAAAATTGCCTTTCTCTGGCCCTCTAACCCCCCCACCCCCGTGAAAATGAAAATGTAAGTTCACAACTTCTTCCATTGCAAAGATAATTAACATCACAAGAAAAAGAAAACTTTATATGTAATAAGCATGCTGTATATTTGTTAGTATCTGACAGTTTTTTTCTAATTGCTTTTGCATCTGTTCATTAATTTGAGCTTTGAAGCAATCTATCAAGGTAGGAACAATATATTGTACTTGTTTTTAGTATTAAGGCAACTATGTTAGTGAGGCTTTGAATGACCAACTGAAGGATGATAGTTCATCCTGGACCAGAATCAAAAGCTTCTTGAACACGATAATTAGCAAAAAGGCATCTGATACATCCTGGAAAATGTCCCAAACTCCAAATATTTACCAGTCAAAAATCATTGTAAAATTAATCTCAACTGTGCTAGCAATTTCACCATACTGGAAAGTATCTTGCATAGAATGGTTATTTCATTACAACTGAAAACATAAATTAATCCCAAACCAGAGAAACTTTTTGCTGCCATTTGAGTGGATATATCTAACATAGATGAAAAGAATACATGTTATTTCCCTTCATATATTCTTTATTTTTTTTAAGATTTTATTTATTTATTTGACAGAGAGAGACACAGGGAGAGAGGGAACACAAGCAGGGGGAGTGGGAGAGGGAGAAGCAGGCCTCCCGCGGAGTACGTAGCCCAATGCAGGGCTCGATCCCAGGACCCTGGGATCATGACCTGAGCCGAAGGCAGATGTTTAATGACTGAGCCACCCAGGTGCCTGTCCCTTCATATATTCTAATACCTATGCTTCTCTATTTGTAATCAGTGGTTCTCTTTAAAATTATAACAGTTTAATTTGAGAATTTAATAACCATGTAACTATTAAAATGTGTGGATTTATTCACACGCTTAAAATATAAAGTGGCCAATTAGAACAAAAATATATTATGATCATAAATTATGCTGAAAACCACAATTGATCAAAAGTTTAAAATGAAACATTACTGACTACAAATGTAAAGTTATGTATTAGTGACTTGAAAACAACTTCTGATATGCTTAGATATTAATATACTGCAACATAAATCTCAGACTTACACAAGTAAGGCCCCTAATGAAATTAGTTTGATGCAGAATAAAAAGATTGTTTTTAATTATTTATACCAGTTTAGAAAATAAGTTCCCAAAGTGGAGTTAACTCAAAGTAGAGATGTACATGTATTTCTCTGACGTGCTCTGCACAGAACCAAAAAACATTATGAGTCACACGACGACACGTATTACATATAACATTTTGTCTGTAATACACTTAAATTTCTTATTTTATGGCTCTTACCAAACATAACATTAAATGTGCTGGTAAGCAATAATTTTTAATGCCTTAGCCTAAAGTAAATAGCAAGTTAATGGAAAATGATATTATTCCACATGAATATGATTTTTAGCAGCTAAGAAGAAAATCGTAGGACAATATAAAAATGTACGGAATGACAAAATAAATATGACCAAATTATGAACAATGCACATATTAATAATTCACTTTTATAATTTATGAGGTGAGCAATATCAATTGAGTAGATTTTTCTTGATAAAGTGTGAGAGTTAAAAATTAGTTCACACACAATCGTAACTTTTAAATCACGTTCATGTATAAAAACAGTATAGTCACCCATTTTAGTTTTAAGTTCACTATAATAATCAGAGTGTTTAAATCAGAATGTTTAACTGCATATTACGTAGAAAATAAATAAAAGACGTTTTCTCCTAACTGGAAGGTAACTAGCAATTTCTGCCACCAGTTGCTTTATTTACTTTTGTGTGTAATAAGCAGGTAGGGAAGAAACTAAACCCAAAGTTTGAATATCTTCTGACTAATATGGTAACTTACATATTTCATAAGTGTTAGGTTAGATAAAATTGAGGTGAGATAGTAAACTATGTGCTAATATTCATAGGAGTGCACAAATCAATTTCCATTAGCAAACACAGCCTATAACTTGAAATAAATACACAAAATTTTCTTTTTTTTAATACACAAAATTTTCTTAATAAGCATATCTTCAAAGTAAGAATTTCTTTTTAATGTTACATTTCGTCATTTATTTAGGCCTCTTTAAACACTTTAAAAATTTTTCTGGTAATTAAAGTTAAGATACTTTTAAAGGTGTTTTTTTTTTTCTATTAGTATTTTATGTATTTCAGAAGGCTTTTAGTTTGTAGTCCAATTTGTACTCACAGACTTTTATATGTACTCTGTAACGAAACTAAGACCTAACATTGAATTACAATGGGAACAGTACGTAGAAATTTTTCAAAAGCCAAAATAAAATAGAGTGTAGGTATATCAAGAGTTTCTTTTCTCTACAGATCAATAAATATTCCCAAGGTTGTATAACTTTGTTCTGGAAGCAACAAGGTAGCACTGGGGGCTTGTTGAAGAGACCCAGGTTAAGAAGGTGTAATAAAGAGAATGTAGCATTCTTATTATCAGTTATGTGTATATTTAGATGCTTCAGTGATTAGCAGTATCTAGTAGTTAACACTATCTACCGAGCACTGTTCTAAGCACTTTGATATAGTCTCACTTTAATCTTAAGCACCCTTGTGACAACAGTATCACTAATATCCTAATTTTACAGAAGAACACCTGAAGCACCAGAAATTTAAACAACATGACTGAGATCCGTGATAAGGAATCAACCCCATGAATGGTTTGGCTTCAGAGTCCGTGCTCTCTAAGCCCAAATTTTTCATGGTCTAGACCTAGGGTTTAAATATAGTCTATCCAGTTTACTTATAACTCAGAAACTAGTGAAGTATAGAAATTGAAGTTATTCTGAGAGGTACCGTTTCATCTGCATTGATTTCTCCTGACAGTCTCATTAAAGGCAGAATCAAACCAGGCAGACGTGGGTGTCCAACTAAGTGTATTAACTTTCTTCAGCCTCATTTTACTATTTCATACTATATCAGAAAAATGCATTCTTAGAAGGGTTGTTATGAAGATTAGAGATATTATATATACATTTTTCTGGCATATAACGAAGTACTTTATAAGCAATAGCTATTATTAAACTATCATTATTATTCCCTTTACAGATGAGAAAATCGAAGATCAGGGAGTGTAAGAGATTTCCCTAAGAGCACACAGCTCTTAAGTAGTAGTGGTGGGTCTGGAATCCAGGTTCTCTGATGCTATATTCCATGCAATTTGTAGGGCACTGCATTGCTTTAAAAATTCCTTAAGTGCAAAGCATGAACTTCATCTTTTCCATTCTCTCCCCTCGTTAATTTCCTGTCACTTTTTCTAGATGTTGAATATGTCTGCAATACACAGCTTATAAGTTACAATTTAGAACTTAGGTATTTCTAGCTTTGTATAGTGTTGCTTCCGCAATAAAACTGCAAATTTCCTGAGGGGAAAATAAGTAATATCTATACACAACAGTGCCTGTGTACTCAACAAGTAACTTTACTATATTTCATTACAGAACAAAGTTTCAACAAATAGTGTGGGTCTACTTGAATTGATCTGACTGGCCCTCTTTGTCTCCAGACATTTTTTCCTCTCCAGCCAAGAAGGAGTACCTGGTTACCCGAGGAATCCTGTTATTGGAAAGATTTCAGATGTCATGGGCGACACAAAAGGGAAATTTTCAGCCAGGCATGCTAAAGAAAAATGTAAAAAATAAGACAAAAGAGAAAGCAGCATCGATCTTAAAAGAGCAGCATAAAGGACCACGATGAAGAAGCACGAAGGAGGAGACAGAGGAACAGGAGGAGGAATGGGTATCACTTGGAATTTCATCCTACACAACCATGTGGGGATAAGAAGATAAAAGAAAAACAGAGATTACAGAATGGAAAATGCAGGTAATGAAACTTGAGATTGGTAATGTCTATCTGCCTAACAAGAAAAGGGAGAATGGGGAATAATAAATAGTCTGATACCTGCCGTTTTGTTCTCAAAAAAGTAAACACTTCTCCATTATCCTAGAAGTAGATCTATTTCCATCTGTTTTGAGACCTTAGAAAACTCTTAATATGATTGACTCTGCTTCTAAAACACTTGGAACACTACAGCTGGACACCACCATGGTGTCCGGCTCTAAGGGAAACAAACGCCTTTCTCTCCCCTACAGCACACAGAGCACATCGATGAGGGGCTAGAGGAGGTTGACACAGCACGTGATACTGAGAAGTGCCCAGCAAAGCCCAGATTTTCAATAAATGTCTCTTTACATCCACAAAGAGTTTATATAAACTTCAAGAAACAAATTACGTCTGATTTAGAAGAAAAACAATGCTATATAACAATATATGGCAAGTATCAAGTTAGGGATGTAAAAATAGCAAGCTTTAGGATTTCAGAGGAAAGGAAAATCACCATAGGTCAGCTGATGTGGTCAAAGAAGGCATCCATAAGGAGGTGGGTCTGGTCACCATCCAAGTTTCTTAGTGTGGTACCAAGAATATATAATTAAGCCGTGACACCTAAAAGCCTGACCCATGGCACAAGAATAGCATGTATCTCCAATTTACTTCCTTTTTTCCTGACAGTGTTCTGCCAGTTTGAATGCATAATGTTCTGGTAAAAATAATCTTGTTGATAGAACAATCGTATACAGGGAGAAAAGTCAAAGTCTAGAGCATTTAAAAATGCATATTTATCATGAAAAAAAAATCTATTGAAATACTCATATTCTGATACTATGTTTTTTTTCTGTTCTTTCACAATTTAATGTTAAAAATCCTACTTGCTTACATATATACTCCTGGCCCCAAGCTACCAGAGTTACCATTTAATCTGAATTCTCCCCCAAACTCATCCAACTTTATACTCAATGTTAAATTCTCTGCTTTTCATGACTATTTCTTTTAAAATTACTGTCTGTAACTCCTTTTTCATCACTTGCCACTTATGCAGAATAGACTTTTAGACTGCCTTGTCTACTCTCCTACATTTCCACATTTATATTTGGCTCTCGCTGGAAATCTACCAGTGATATTTGTTTAGCCAGTAATAAAATACACTTTATAGAGTTTATATTGGTGACTACCAACAATGGACAGAACATTAGAAAGAAAACAATAAACAAATCAGTTTTAAAATCCTGTATAGCAAGGCAAATATTTTTCCCTCTATGTTCCCAGTAATTGTTCTGTTCTAGGTGCTTTCTCTGCCTAATCAATAGCAGAATCTCACTGAAAACATGCCAACTAAGTGAATAAATTACCAAATACAGTAACAAAACAATCGCTCATTTTTTGTCTCATCTACTCAGGTACTCATTAATTCTTATATCCATTTATTCCAACAGGACTATTGGGATGAAAAGATAAAATGGAATTCCAGCCTCTTGAAGCAGTGAAAGTCTACTACAGAAGATGACAGGAACATGTATAATTAAAGCAGACATTGAAAGCTTAGGGTACCATAATATTAAGAGCCATAAGATAAATGGGAGTTAAGGGGAGAGAGAGTCAGCAAACCAAGTTTTATTCTGCTTGCCAGAGACAGGCAATAAGGCAGCCCAATTATCTACAACCAGCATGATTAATCTTAATTTTAGGTACTCACTAAAATGTTTGGGTTTTTAACAGTAAATTCCTATAGTTTGGCTATGTTTACATGTCAACATCAAGTGAATCAAACTGATCTTAGAGCATCATCATGTTAGGTATCAGGCTACCTGGCAGCAAACGACCATAACCCACAGGCCATAACCCACAGCTGCTGAGTGGCCTTCTCTACGTACTCAATCAGATCAATTCACTCAGAACCCTGAGGTCCATCTTCCTAAGCCACATCTCCAGCACAATCCCCTGAGAGATCTTTTTCTGGAAACCCACGACAGCCAACATCAGGTCTGGCTGGGCCACTGATTGCATATTTGTCTCTGATTTAATTAAGTGATAAATTATGATGTCTGCTATGAGATAAGATTCCTTCACTGTGAAGCAGACTTAATGCAATGAATCTCTAAGGAGTGACAGTTGAGAGATAGTAAATAAACACTATTCAAATGCCTCATAATAAGTGACAGTCTGACTTTGGGACATGGCCTAAAGGTATGAAAATCACTGGCCATCACGTTCCATTTTGTGGTCAAAAGTTATCACAACGTGTATCTTATCAATGCCTGTTTTACACAGGCAAGGAGAAGTACTTAAGACTTTCTCATGATTTGTTTCTCATTCAGCAAGTTAAACTTTGTTTCTATACCCAGATTCATAGATCTGCCCAGGTAGCCTCAGCATATCTTTAAAAGTCATTAAAGGTAAGAGTTCCAGATCTCAAGGAGCCTCCAGCATAGTTGCAAGGACAGGAGAAAGTTAAATCATACCTAAGTGGTATTGTTGCCACTATGTTTCCACAAACCTGATTTTGAATTCCACAAACCCAAGAATAAATGACTGGCTTATGCTAGGACATAAGCCCTACAGAAAAAAGGAGAAGAAGAAGAAGAAAAAGCCATGCTGCCTAACAGACCCTTTTTATTTGCTACAAGCAGAGGTGTAAACTTGTCTTCAGGTGCCACATTTCCATCTCACCAAGGAGTACATTATCCCTCCAGTGCAATTCTGTAAATGATACAGAAGCTCTCTTTTTGGCTACAAAGCATGTTTATTCCATAATACTTCTAGAACAACATGGCAAAAGGAGTGGCAGAGGAGACAAAAAAATTAAAGAACAAACAGAATGAGAAAAAAGAGTATGAACTGTTTTCCTTTAAAAAGGGCATTTTTCATTCATATAGCATTATATAATTTATAAAATACTATATACATACATTTCATTTTGCCTTAAAAACTGAATGCAATACAGAAATTACAAATGAGACTGAAACATAAGAATCATTAAAAACGTGTCCATTAAGAATGACAGCTAATTTCAAAATGCAATCTCTTCTGTTCTATTAAAAAAGAGTTCCTAATCCTGTGCATTGATATTCTTCACCTTTTCATCTTTCTAGGTATTTGACATCATCATTTAATTCTCTTCCATATGTATTTTTTCCCTCTTGAGTTGCTTTTTCTCAACACAAAATCATCCTCGAGCTTCTTCTAAAGCTTGCTAAAAAACAAAAGCCATTCTCTGAACGCTCTCCAGCTACCATGTTGTGTGCTCCCTTCTTGCCTTCATAACTGTTTGCGATTCACCTCCAGTCACCATCCTCTGACGCTGGAACATATTCACCGGCAACTCCATTTCATCCTTCCCAAATCTATGAAATCACTCTTGCTAAATCCAAAGCTTCCCTAACTCCTCATTCGATTTTGCATTTTAATTTCTTATCCAAGTTGATTGTTCTGCTCCGTTTAACACTGGCGTCCTCCTCTCTTTTTCATTTGTCATCCCGGAATCTGGAAACCCCTCTTCATCTTTCCCCCATGGATACTCCTTATCAATCTCTTTTGCAAACTCCCATATCTCTGCTTTCTAGAGGAACCGTAGTTAATCACATTCACAGTCACATTCCCTCTCCCTTTCCCCACTGCAATCAACTGATCACCAGGGACTATCCATTCTACCAGTAATCACTTCAAATTCCAATTTGCCCTATTTCCACTACCATTGCCATAGCTCAACTGATCACCCTCTACCACATGGACCACTATATGATTTGCTAACAGTTCTTCCTGCTTTTTCTCAACCATTTCTACCACCAGAAATACCACCAACAACCATCAAATCTACTCATTCTCCCTCTGTGCAGATCCAAATAAAATTACTAGTCTCCAACTTTACATGGCAATCAAGATGTTAACTCGTCAAAGTAGCAGGAGAATTTTCTAAGGTCTTATTCCTTTCTCTTTTTTTTAGTTTCCTCCATCACTAATCTTCCACATGGATTCTTAGTCCAGCTCACCCAAATGTCTTGCTCCCCTGTGAGGTCCTACTGCTCTCTCATGCCTTCAGTCCTAGAAGTGCCCTCTCCATTACTTGTGTTCAGAGGCCATATCCTTAGCAAAGCTTTCCCAAGACTCCCTAAATTGAATTTGAATTAGGGTCCTTTAAAAGGCTTTCCAACATACCGTTTTTAAAAAGCTATTATGGAATTGTTGGTTTATTTAACTTCCCCATAGATTTTGACAAAAGCAATTATGATATCTTTTAAGGATTTTAAGTGAACTTCTTATCTTACCCCAAAATGAATCTTAGGTAATCTGTTTGCATAATAAAACCTTGAACCTAGACAGCAATAATAGAAAAAAACAAACAAAACTTCAGTTTCCGTATACATTAAAAATAACTCTTAAGTTTGGGAGTCTGAAGCAATGAATGATGTTTACAGCAATCATTAATTAAACAATGCTTTCTAAGCAATATCTCAAACATTTTATTTTATATATTTCTTTTCTGATGTATACATGTATTGTGTTTATGTAAAAATGATTAATAACAAGTGTGCTTCGATGCAGTTTTGTCAAGGGTACAAAGTAATTAATTAAAACTGCCTTTTAAATCAAGGAACTGTAACACATCCTTCATCTTACAGTTCTTAACTGAATTCCTACATAAAATTTAAGTCATAGACTCATCTTGTTGTTTTCCACTTGGCTCTCTCCTGATGAATATGAACTCTGACGCATTACTGCTAGAGTGTAATATTCTGTCATATCTATAAATTCCACAAAGTCTTAAGCCATGAAAAAGATGGTTACATGCTGCTTTTTAAAAAATGTTTGAGAATTAATCATTTATTTCCCTTTCCTGACATGTCTTTCATGCTTTGCATGTTTTTCAAAGATAAGGAGAGTAGTAATGTTAAGCAATATTGCTATCTTCACCAGTGGAAGAAAATGGAACTATCAATCCCCGAACAAAGCTACATACTTGACTTTGAAGGTGCAATAGTTTGTCCAATTTCAGAGTCTCTTCCAAGCACCTTTACTGAATTATGAACTGCAAAATCACTTTGACAGTCACAGATTCTATTTTTAGAATCTATGCCCTTTGTCACATCATTTTGCATAATCTTCCAAGCACTTGGAGCATGAAGACAATGAGAGGGAGATTTAAAATGCTTGAATTGCAAGAGTATAAGTGACACATGAAGCAATCACATAAATTCAGTCAAAAGATTTACCTTCATAAAGAATCTTTCTTAAAATTACCAATGAATATGCATGACTCAACTTTAACAGCACCTATACAGTCAATATTTGAATAAAGGAAAAATAATTAAGAACTTCAAACTTGGGCATAGTTTTCCAACAGTTTGAAGTACCACGAACAGCTCCCTATAAAGTATAAATTTCCAAATGTGGATTATGTGGTCCACAGAAACTGAAATTCATTGATCTCTTTATGAGGACATTCTATACAAGTAGTTTAACCCAAGACAAGGCCAAGAGCAAGAAAGGAATTTATCATAATTGTAAGAATTAACACAAACATAAAAAATGACATTTTCACACTGCTGGAGGAGTGAAAATTAGTGTTTCATTTTGGAGAAATTTGGAAATAATTTTCAATAAACCTAATAGATTTTACTCAGTTAAGTAAGAAATATGTCCTAGCAAAATAATCAGAAACTCATATGTAAATTAAAAAAAATTCATTGCTGCATCCTTTGACATGACTGACAATATGGTATCCATTTAATTAACTGTGACACAAATCTAGAATGCCTTCTTAGGTGATCACTAAAATGACAGTAAGTATGGAAACAGAAAATAAAATCTGAGGAACAGAGTTTATCCGAGAAAGGCTGGACCAAAAAGAAAACATGACATTTTCTAGTCTATGCATCTTGTTACATTTCTATTTTCTCTTCTTCCATGCATTCATTAAAAAGAAGATATAGAGGGAGCCTGGGTGGCTCAGTTGGTTAAGCAACTGACTTCAGCTCAGGTCATGATCCCAGAGTCCCAGGATTGAGTCCCACCTCGGGCTCCCAGCTCCGCAGGGAGTCTGCTTCTCCCTCTGACCTTCTTTCCTGTCATGCTTTCCCTCTCTCTCACTCTCTCACTTACTCTCTCTCAAATAAATAAATAAAATCTTAAAAAAAAAAAGAAGATATAGAAATAGCTACAAAATATCTCAAGTAACAATTGGGTTGTTTCCTCTTCATTTCTGTCTACTCTTTGCACTTAGCCGATGAAACACATGTGGTTGAATGAATAAACCTTCCATTCTATGTTGGAGATAATATGTATTCTCCTACAATATTTTAAATAATTTCCCCCTGAATATAAGGTAATACAGTCTGAATGAAGAGAATTACAAAGTTTCATAATGGTATAAAGAACATAAATATCATTCATAATCCTTCTCCCTGGGGAAGGTCACACACTGATGTTTGATGTTTTCCTTTCTTCTATATGATATACAAATATAGGAACATATACTCTATGATATACACACTTTTAATTCTATATTTTTTCATTTGACATTATATTGTGAACATTTTCTCAAGTCACTTAAAATTATTGTATTATTTATAATATGCCATTTATTCACTTATCAGAACATGATATAGGTTGATTCTAATTTCTTAGAACACTGTAATGAATAGGTCTGCATACTAATTTTGGTTCAAGTTTCTGTTCCATTAGGCATGTTTCCTCCATTGTGCATTATAGACTATACTTAGGAGCGATTTGAACGTTCATGGCATATTCTTTTTTTTTTTTTTTTCCTTTATAGAATGTAACAAGTTATACTCCTACTTGTTATATATTCATGGCACCCTAACCAGCATTTAGTGTAATCATTTACAAGTTGGTTACTACTTTTGATACTTGAACTCTTTTGTTTTTTTAACCATTTAATTAATAATGCAGGTACTCATTTATTTTTTATTAGATATCTTTTTATTCTATGATTGTTTATTCATATGTTGCCTTTTTTCAACTGTAATTTTTGTAAATTCTTTACAGATTACAGTGATATCTTCAAATGTTACCAAAAAATAGTAGTTTTATCCCTAAAACAAGGTTTCTGGTAGATGTTTTGGCCTTTAGTAGATTTTCCAATATTAATCTTTCTTAGAGAGAAGTATGAGAATGCATTTATGCAATCAGATTCTAACCAAGGATATATATTCAAAGTAAGGTTATTCTACACACTAATTAAAATTTTCTTGTCGCCATTAATCTGAGTCACCATTAATCAACTGCATAACAACTTAGTATTAAAGTAAAAATTATAGTTATTGTTCATTCATGCATGCATACAATGATTTTTATTGAGCAGCTACTAGGTGAAAGGCCTCCTTCGAGGCACTTGGTGTACATCAATAAACAAAACAGATGGAGATTCTTGTCTGCATGAGTTTTTGCTTCATTCTAGTAGGGAGAGATAGTCAACAACCAATATGTGTGGGAGGCAGAATAACAGCTGTTCAAAGATGTCTGTACCCTAATCTCCAAAACCCGTGAATATGCTACTTTGCATGAAAAAATGGACATTGCCAATATAATTAAGTTCATGAACTTTAAAATAGGGGATTTATTTTGATTTATCTCGCAGATCCAGATGAGCCCTTTAAAAAGAACTATTTCTGGTTGGGAGTGGAAAACAGATGAGGCAGAAGGAAAGTTAGAGATATTCCATGCCTTAGAAGTATTTGGTAAGAAATTGCTGGCTCTGAGATGTAGGGGACCACATGCAAGAACTGGAGAAAGAATTCTAGGAGTGAAGGGTGGCCTCAAATTGGCAGCCAACAAGGTCAATGAGACCTCAGTTCCACCAAACACATGGTACTGGATTCTGCCAAGATCCTGAATAAGCTTGGAAGTCTATTCTGCCCAGAGCCATTTGAGAAAAGCCCAGGTGATGAACAATTTGATTTCAGCCTCATGAAATCCAGAGCACAGAAACCAGCATGCCAATCTGGACCTCTGACCTACAAAATGGCAAGGTAATACATTTGTATCATTTGAAGCCACCACTATATCTGTGGTAATTTTCCTGACAGCAATAGGAAACTAATACAAAATGCATAATAAGTAAGTAAATTAGGTATTATATTAGAAGGCATCAAATGCTCTAGGAAGAATTAAAATTAACGCAAGGTCAGAAGGATCAGGAATGCTTCTGTGAGGAGACTGGGCAGATGGAGCATTAAATAGGTGGCCAGGTTGGGCCTCACAAAAGGTAAGATCTGAGAAAAGGATGTAAGGATATTGGCCAAGTGGGCATATGAGAGACGTCTTCTCTCTTATTGTAACACATCACACTATTATTAGCACATATCACACTGGTCTAAAATTACCTGTGTACTTTTTCTTTCTTTCTAAACTTCATACTGGACCCTTAAAAAGTCAACTGTGTATTTTGAGTGAGTTTAATAAAAAGCTGCATGTGGCCATCTCTACTTCTAATCTGTACTGTAGGTACAACCGAGGCCTCTGAGAAGAGTGACCTTCTGTGATGCCAGAGGTCCTCCAGGCCTCTTCTCTCACAAGCTGCATCATGTCAAACAACTTAGATGGCACCTAGAAGTCAAAACCAGGTTCATATTATTTTTATTGGTTTTTAGGAGGAAGAAACCTCTAGATGAGTATAATCATCAATAGAGAATCCCAATGGAATACTGCTTCTTTGATTGTAATTCACCATTTTCCCCTCCTTGGATTGGAGCATTCTGAAGAAAAAGCCACAAACAATCCAATAAAAAAAAAAAAAAATTGGCGGTCTTTGTAAACAACGTTTACATATCTCTAAGGAGTCAAGGGCAAAAAATGCCCAAAGTCTGTAAAGTACGTGTTACTGATTTCTGCTCAATCATAAGCAACATAGTCTATGAGTTTCATTCTGTTTAACAAACTTCTTTTTTCTGCCAATAATCTAACGGTAACAAAAGCCAACTAATTTATGTTATCTTCAAACAGGAAGCTTGTCAGGATGTGAATAAGGACCATTATGCATTCTATTCACTGGTTAGAAGACATACGTATAAATTAATGTCTGGCACTAACAGTTTTAACCATTTAGTACCCAGAGAAGTATTAATCCAGAGTGAGCCTTTGTTTTTTATAGCCTACTTAACAGGAAGATGAAATATGAAAAGAAAGAAAGAAGGGGGGCGGGAGGGTGGGAGAGAAATAGAGAAAGAGAGAAAGAGATAGAGGAAGAAGGAAATGAAAATGAGAAAATTATCACTACTTTGAAAATTTTAGAAAATTTTAAGATAGTTAAAAGCCATTCAAAGAGACCAAGAGATCATCTATACCCTTTCCTTTAATTTTTGTTGTACTAATTTGGTACTGGAATTCACTAGTTTTCCTTTTGTTTTTATATGTCTGTAGTTCACCTTCTTCCTTCCAAACTTATAAGAAATGATTTCAGATAACAAATGACATACCAACTATAATCATTTGCATAAAAGATATCTGATATATACATGTATTTTTGAACATGTATGTAATGAATGGATGGATGAAGAGAGAAAAGTATTGCATTTCAGGGAGCAAGAACTTTCAAAAGTATTTTATTCTAAGATATTTGTGAAGTGTCTCCATTCCTGATTTTTCCACGTAATAAACATCACTTTTACGAGAAGTTCCCCCTAATGTAAAATTGATAGTATTTTATGCTAGATTAAATTGGTCTAATATTGAACTTACTTATTTTTTTCATTGAACTAACAAGTATTTATACAATGGCTACTATTCACCAAGCTATGCCAATCATTAAAAATAAATTATGTTTATGATATAGGCCTTGCCTTTGATGATTTCACACTTTCTAGTTCAACATTAGTCTGTAAATAAACTTTCAACTCTGGTGAAATCCATGTCTTCTTGCACTTAAATGTTGACCATAATATAGTTGGCAAATCATTGACTAACTTGGTGTAAGGCTCCTTCATATGTGGGATATCAATCTGTTTCCTGTAGACAGAAATATATCAGTTTATGGGGGAGAAAAGACAAATCTCTTCCAGGAGTAGGAGTAATCAGAAAAGGGACATTTGTCCTTGCCAATTTGGATGCCTTTTATTTCTTTTTGTTCTCTGATTGTTGAGGCTAAGGCTTCCGGTACTATGTTAAAAAGTAATGGTGACAGTGGACATCCCTGTCTTGTTCCTGTCCATAGAGGAAAAGCTCTCATTTTTTCCCCATTGAGGAGGATATTAGCTGTGGGTCTGTCATATATGGCCTTTATGATGTTGAAGTATGCTCCCACTAACCCTGATTTGTTGAGGGCTCTTATCAAGAATGATACTGTACTTTGTCAAATGCTCTTTCTGTATCTATTGAGAGGATAGGTTTCAGGGTGATTGATTTGCAAATACTGAACCACCCCTTCAGCCTAGGAATAAATGCCATCTGATTGTGGTGAATAATTTAACATACTATTGGATTCGATTTGCTAGTATCTTGTTGAGAATTTGTGCATCCATGTTCATCAGAGATATTGGCCTATAATTCTCCTTTTAGTGGGGTCTTTGTCTAGTCTTGGAAGCAAGATAATGCTGGCTTTGGAGAAGGAGTCTGGAAGTTTTCCTTCCATTTCTATTTTTTGAAACAAGTGGAGAAGAATAGGTATTAACTCTTCTTTAAATGTCTGGTAGAATTCCCCTGGAAGTCATTTGGCACTGGACTTTTATTTGTTGGGATATTTTGATTAGCTCATTCAATTTCTTTGCTGGTTATGGGTCTGTTCAAATTTTCTATTTCTTCCTGTTTCAGCTTTGGTAGTTTGTATGTTTCTAGGAATTTGTCCAATTCTTCCAGATTGCCTAGTTTGTTGGCATATAATTTTTCATAATAGTCTCATAATTGTTTGTATTTCTGTGGTACTGGTTGTCATCTCTCCTGTTTCATTTGTGATTTTATTTATTTGGGTCCTTTCTCTTTTCTTATTGATTTGCTTGGCTAGGTTTTATCAGTTTTATTAATTCTTTCAAAGAATCAGCTCTTGGGATGCCTGGATGGCTCAGTCGGTTAAGCGGCCACCTTCGGCTCAGGTCATGATCCCAGGGTCCTGGGACTGAGTCCCACATTGGGCTCCTTTCTCAGTGGAGAGCCTGCTTCTCCTTCTGCTTCTGCTCCCTCTCTGTCTCTATCTCTCTGACAAATAAATAAATAATATATATATATTTTAAAGAACCATCTGTTAGTACTGTTGATCTGTTCTATTGGGTTTTTTGTTTGTTTGTTTGTTTCTGTATCTTTTATTTCCACTCTAATCTTTATTATTTGCCTTCTTCTGCTGGCTTTAGGCTTCATTGGCTGTTCCTTTTCTAGTTCCTTTGTAAGGTGAGGTTGTATATTTGAGGGTTTAGTTTTTTGTTTTGTTTTGTTTTGTTTGGCTGAAACATAGTTGGTTATGTATCCAAAATTTATAAAGAACTCAACACCCAAAAAACAAATAATCCAGTTAAGAAATGAGCAGAAGACATAAATAGACATTTTTCCAAAGACATCCAGATGGCTAATAGACATATAAAAAGATGCTCAATATCACTCATCATCATGGAAATACAAATCAAAACCATAATGAGATACCACCTCACACCTGTCAGAATAGCTAAAGTTAACAAGAAACAACAGGTGTTGGCAAGGATGTGGAAGAAGGGGAACCATCTTGTCAGAAATGGTCGACAAGTACTCCTAAGCCTTGAAAGTACACTACAGAATATAATACTTATAGGAAAAAGAAAACAAAGGTATATGTAAAAGGGGTATGTGCGATTGGATTGGAACATTCTAGAATGCCCTGGAAATCTGGATAAAATAATCCTAGAGAGAATTAAGGCCATTTACTTCTAAGTTTGGGTAGGAAGACTATGGCCAAATCTTGCATGCCCTAAAATGATTAAGTATAAGTTTATCCAAACTTTCGATTGCCATCATTTAAATTTCATTACATTTGTGGGACCATAAGCATTGGTCTTAAGAAATAAGAAACAACATCTGAAAAAGCGAAATTCATAGGAGACCAGAAGACAGGGGGAAAAAAGCATGTGAAAATGAAAAAATTTAACTGGCAGTAGGCTCATGAAGGAGCAGATAAGAAAAATGTCAGCAGTAATCTATGTGGAAAGCAGGAAGATCACAGCCAACTGCTCTATTGTTCCTTCAAATTCATACATTCTGCTTATCAATGCATATTCTAGGACGGATCCTCAGACATAGGCTCTTATCTTTGAACCAGAGCCCTGACCATGTCAGGGCATTTGATAAAATTCCAAAGGTCTGGCATGTTGCCTATGGAATATGGCTACATGTCAGGCACTGTTGCACGTACAAAATCACACTAAGAAGTAGGTACCCTTATTAGCAGTACTTTTATTAGTGGTATTACCACTTTACAGATTGAGAAACTGAAACTCAAAGCTAAATTAAGAAGCTTTCCTAAAGTCCCACTGCTAGTAATCCAATACAATCTAGTTCCCGTTAGTTTGCTAATATTTTCTGGAAGGAAGAAGGAAAATGCAAACATCAACACACTCACTCACAATAGGCTTCAGTTTGTCTGATATAACGTGTCTGTCAATCTTCATGGGAAAGGAGTAGGATGAATAATGTGAGGCAGGGAAAGCCTGAGACAGGAAGCTCTACAATTATTTAGAAGAGAAATAAAATAGAAATGGAAATATTTCAAGGTGCAAAATACTTTCGAGATGTTGTAGATTGCTGATAATGTATAAATTATGCAGTAAAATAAATTATTTTGACAGGAGATTTGCTTAGGGAGAGACAGGCTGGAATGAAAGTAGTGCTCTAGGCTGTCATCAACATCAGATTCCTGAACTTCCCTGGGAAAGAGGCCCCAAGGTTTTCAGATGTTTCTGATGTGTACACACAAACCAAACCGCATGTTGCTCACTCAATTTCAAGGTGAGATTTGCAATAAAGTTTTTGGGCTAAATGGTTTTGCATTCATCCTTAAACACAAGTCAAAGATTTTCATCCATGTGCTCTTTCAAAGCTGAATATATTAAAAATAAAGGAAACTGATCTCTCAGAGATTCATTAATGTGCTTTTGAAGACTATCAACATCTCATCAAAATTTCACTTGATTTTCTTCAGAACTATTTTTTTGTTAGTCCAGAAAATCCATGTGAGTAATATCATTCCATCAGACTGATTATACATTTGAACTATATTTCAGGGTTTTAAGGTGCTGTTAAACCTGTTCTGTCAATATTAAACATCTATCAAACAACAAAAGTTTTCATGAGACAGCAAAACTTTTGACTGGAAGTAAACAAGAGACATCAAGGAGAGCACATTCTTAAACTCTTGGTACTTAGGCTAGAACCTGTATCTGCCAAATTTCTGAGACTGTGAACATGTCCTTGAGCAAAGTTAAGCTCAGAAAATTATTACAAAGCCCCTACTGTGTTTTATGCATTACATTAGTCACTAGAGTTTCTAAAGATGAAGAGATGTCATCTCTGCTTCTAAGGGTAAAGGTGGTAGTAACAAGAGAAGTTACATGGAAAGACAGAATGAAAAAACACTAAAGCCATTGCCTATATCCTCAATGATTCTATGACATAAAGATCACAAAATGCCAGAGTGCCTGGGTGGCTCAGTCATTAAGCGTTTGCCTTCAGCTCAGGTCATGATCCCAGAGTCCTGGGATCTAGCCCGAGCATCAGCATAGGGCTTCCTGCTCAGCGGGGAGCCTGCTTCTCCCTCCCCCATTCCCTCTGCATGTGTTCTCTCTCTGGCTGTCTCTCTCTCTCTCTCTCTCTCTCTCTGTCAAATAAATAAATAAAAATCTTTAAAAAAATCACAAAATGCCTACAAAATAATTGGAAGAATTCAAACACTTACAAGAAAATCACAAACACTTACATGATAACACAGACTGGTCAGCCTGCTTGATGGTCTATTCATTACAAGCAATACCCAATAAAAAATAAAAATTGAAAAGACTAAAAATGAAAATTGAAAAAGCAAAGCATCTTATTAATTCATTGGGACTGAACTAAAAGCAAAATTACCTGCTCAAAGAAACCTATGTTGCAAAAGGACATTAAGCAAACAAGGGAATAGAGTGGGAAGCAAGTGAATCAGTTGTGCTAACAGTAAATTTAGACAGGTGTTAGAATTTGGGGAACAGAGAGAATTTAAGCTTCAGTTTCGTCATCAGTGTCACTAACAATACACAGGGCTTATGTCCCAGACTGTTTTAAGTTCCAAGGATAGAAGAGGAAATGATGCAGACTCTCCAGGACTTAGAAGTATTCAGGAGATGATATTTATAAAACGGTAAGTAGCATTTCTTAAAGGCCAAAAGGTGAAAAGGTAAGCAGTCCTATAGGAATTAAGAGTGAAATCCCAGCGGGTCAGGTAGTGTGGACTTGTGTTATGAAATGAAGTTATGGTCCTAGGATAATACTCAGCTGCTTATCCTGAATCTAATTTCTTCATCTCCATAAGCTTTATGAACATGGCAGTCAAAACCACTCACAAACAACAAACAACATCTTGTTAATAACTCAAGATCCATCCCTTATGAGTTCTGTGTCCTTAGTCATATAATGTAACCATTCTAAGACTAATTATCCTCAACATAGTATGAGAATAATCAGACATATACTCCATAGGTTAATTTTTAGAATTAAATTATATAATTCAAAAAATAACCCTATATATACCACTGTATTTCATAAATATTAGTTACTAACAGCAAGGATAATGTTCTTTGCCAAATTACAAATTGTTGCCTAAAAATAAATTTCTTGATATATATATGCATATATATATATATATATATATATATACACACACACGCAGAGTCAGAAGATATATATGCAGAGACAGAAGAAAATGGAAATAAAAGAACCAGATTAAATACTTGCTGATTCATTAATTTAAGTAAAAACTGAAAAAAAAGTATTAAGTTGCTAGAGCTCTACAAAAATGCTAATGCACACTGTACTTGTGGATATAAACCCTGCCGAGCTTTGGGTTTTCAAAATTACTTTCTCAGATTCATATTTCATTGTGTGCACCACTACTATATTGAACATTTGACCATTATTAAGATTTATGAAGTTCTGTCCTATTTAAATTCATACCATGTAACCAAGGACCCAACAAAAATTTAGATGCAACAAAACAGATAGTGAAAAAGAGATAAAAGCAAGTCAAAAGAATAATCATTAAGATTAATGCAATCATTATTTTTACTAAGGTTGTAAGGATTCAAATTTAATTCTATGGCAAATAAAAAAAAAACATGAAAGAAGAACTCATTTTTGTTCAAAGAATCCTTGGTCAAAATGTAAATGTTTGTATATAGTTACATATAATATTGGGTATTTTTATTAGTACATCTTGCTTAGTTCATGCATTCCCTTTAAAACTAATGAACTAATGTCACAATTCTGCTATGATGAAACCTATTTTGGAAAATCTTCATTGGATAAACCCAAGCGGATCCAAGTGCAGAGCAATCTACACACCAATAACTTTTTAGGCCGTATATGATTTTGTTTTTTAGCATATAAAGAAGAAATGTGGATTAATCAGGAGAGTTGTCTTCTGAGTGACGAACTCAGTAATTTATCTTTGCCTCATAGTCACAGACAGTAAACACTTCCATATATTCTATAATTTGGTCAATTTTAGTCTATCTACCTAGTTTAAAATGTGTTGTGTATATATATTATATAAAATTTAGATAACTACATATATACACATATTCATACTCAAACAGTAAATTAAAATATATCCTTCTTCAGGATTTATTTTCAACTTCTCTTCTAAACCCATAAGACCCTTCTTTCATTGCAGATTTGCCAATCCGGCTAACCCTATAAGAATTATTGTATAAATCTTGACAGAATACACTCAAGGCATTGTGCAAAATGAACTTCCTTCATAAGCTGCGAAGTCCCCAAAATACCATGCACAAATGAAATAAGCAGTCACCATCATGGTTGAATTTGAGGAAAAATGGGAGAATTTCCAGGATGAAAGATTTGTTTAATCAAACTATCTTCTTGGACAGTTAACCAGACTATCTGACATTTCACCAGTAGAGATTTACCCCTTGTAATTATCCAGCCCAGCTTCTATCTGACTCATTAAAAGTAAAACAAACATAATTTTAATAAGAAAAACATATTCAGACATAATTTATTAACATCTTATTGCAATTTACTTTCTTACCTCACTTTCCAAGCATTATATTTAGCTGGTATGAGAGGAACAGAAACTAGGTCTAAGAGAACAGGAAGAACATTAGGTCAGAAAAGTTGTCAAGGAAATCAGTTCATTGGGGAGGGTTCATTTGTCCAATAAACATTATGCTACTATACTCTAAGCACCCTATGAATTCTGGTGACAAAAAGTAGTGCAATATTCACTTTCTGCTCTATAGAGAGATTGTAGATTTAAAAAGGATTAAAGAGATATTAAAGAGAAATTAAAGAGGGATTCGGGCACATAACTAAGTAATTCCAATTTATTTTTAAGAAGTACAGCTTTAAGAAAGTCATTCACTTTATATAGGTCTATCAGTTATCCATCTGCCAGTGTTGGAATTGGTTTTTATGTTGATACTCACATGCTATGAAAGACTACTGGCATTGTCAAAGGTATATCAGTAAGGGAAAGAGGATTCCAGGCTGAAGTGGTATTAAATGCAAAGGCACAGGACCATAAATAAATACCACTGTTCCTATGTTACCAATATTGCTCACTTGAGAGAGGAATTTAGCAAAATGGAGCTCTCTCTTGGTCCTATCAAGGATTTAGATATTGAAATACCAACACAATGCAAAGAAAGTAAGATGGTTAGGTTTCCGGTAATCATAAGAAAAATGTATAAAATATCTCTCTACAGTAGCCTTTTCTAAATAACACACCTGAGTACAGAAGGATAAATTCGACTAGATTTAGTGCTCTTATATTCTCATACCCACTAGTCATGGCCTTTCCTTTCAAACTCCTTATACAGGTTCACTGCTCATTTTCATATGCTTAGTATGAGCCTAGCATCGAGTGAATTTGTTTAGATTTTTTAAACATGTAAAGAAAGTATACTATATCACTCAATATGCACAGGAAAGATCAAGTCCATTATTCAGCAAACTATACCAAATATTCAAGTTTAAATTTTAAATTGATAGGTGTAGAATTGATTTAATAATTCAATAAGGCATAAGAAATATTTTCCCATAAGGACCATTTCTTCGGGATGCAGGGGCCTTTCTATGGGGCTAGGCATACTTACTAAAGCCTGAAATCTCTGTAAGGGAACATGGAACATTCAAATATGAAGAAGGATAATCCAAAAATTATACCAAGGTAATAAGAAATAAGCCTTCTAAGTGTGAATAAAAGCTAGTAGTAAGGAATAATCTAAGTATTAAAAGGATGACGAGCTCTGATTATAAGGAAGATAATAAGGCAGATTTTCTAAGTGTGGGGTTTGGACAGAAGGAAGAAGAACAAACAGGTACCAGATACGTAATCAGATAATCCAAAGGTTGCTCATATTTATGTGTACAGCACTGGCATACAACATGTATGGTAACAATATTTATAATGAATTTTTAAAAATTACTTCCAGAATAATTATTTTAAATTGAAAGTTACATAAACAATTCAAGTTTGATAACAAGTCATCCATTCACATAAATAATTTCGAAAAATAAATTTTGTCCATGTAACAAGATAAACATGGATGATTAAAAGTTCAAATATAAAAAGAAAGAAACAGACTAGGTCTAAGATAGCTCCTAGCTCCCACTATTATTCTATGCTATTTTTTTTTTTTTTATTCTATGCTATTTTAAGCATGACAAAATCTATTATGATTCCAAAAAGTTCTACATTTTGGAAAAAGATCACGTAATGAAATAGTATGAAAAGTGTCTTAGGTGTTTTAATGAACCTTAGGATAGTAGAAAAGAGAAAAAAGGAGACAACATGGGGCGGGGATGGAAGTGGACGGAAGAGGAGTCCAAATATGTAACGGAATTTTCTTCCTGGTGCCATAAAACACAATTTCATAATAAAATGAATAAATTTAGATAAATAAATTTTATATAATTTATAAATTTATATAAATAAAATTTACAGATTAAAAAGTAAAGTTTGTGGCCAGGGCTCAAAGACTATCAACGTTTAAGAATCCTTTTTCATTATAATCCTTTTTTCATGAAGTTGTAGGAGGCTTTGAGAGGTGAAAAGTGCCCTTACTTTTAATATCAGGCACTAATTTTATAAGGACTCCATTTTCCTTAGATGTAAAACCAATGTCTATAAACAAACAAAGAAGTAAATAAAAAAATTTTAAAGCCACAATAGTACGAACTCTATTTCTTCTATCAGGAAGAAGAAATATGCATGGAGCACCTTCTCTGAAGACCATTTTGATTATCTCCATTGCAAACACCAGATTATTCAGAAACACCTTTAATTTTTTTGAAATATTTCAGAGTGTGTGTTTTGTTTTGTGTTTCCTTTGGTGTTAAATTGTCTGCAAATTGTGTTGACTTTGTAATTCATCTTTCCGAGTTAAAAGAAATCACGTACCAGACAATTTTGGAGGTGTGATGACTATAACAAAGCAGTTTACAACTTTTACAATATCCTTTGAAGTTGTAGTGTCACTAAACAGAATATTCATCTCCTTATAAAACATAGGAGTTGCTCTCCATGTGCTAAAGCATAGATAGTCACCTTCTCTCTTCTGTTTACTAAATTTTCAGACCTGTGTTTTTCTGATTTTTATCTCTAAACTCAAACTTTCTGTTCTTTCAACAAGCATTCTCAACATGTTGTGATAGCAATGAATTAAGGAGGTGAGTTTACTCGTGAGCAAAATCTCTGTTAACTAAAAAGGAAATATGAGTGCTGATGTCGACCTTCCAACTACTTTTCTTACTAGTGAAGTCTGGGTTTTCTATTGGTCTTGATTAGCAAGGCAAATATTGAAGACCTTTGTGGTCTCCAGCCACCCCCACTTCCCTCCTCCAGATTATGGGTTAATAAAGGTAAAATGAGTTAGTCAAATATGTCTCCCCAAAAATGAGAGAACTGCCAAGATATTTCTGAAGTGCATTTTAAAGGCTTTGAAAAGTAAGGCTCAAATGAAAAAAGTAGCTTAAATTAAAGGCATATTTACACTGAGTGGAGTTTTGTTTCCCTCATTCAAATACTAGGTCTGAAGTTTTCTAACTTTTTATAACTTCTATGATGTACACTTTTTATATCTCTCTCAGTCTATTCCTAGGTATCCATTCCTAGGTATATTCCTAGGTATTATGTTCCTAGGTATTCATTCTGCAGGCTACCCCACACAGAAAGTTTAAAAGCATTTAGCTAAAATTTTGCATGAAAAACAAGTTTGATCCTTTCTTTCAAATGCCACCACCATGAAAGCCACAATTCATCCCTCTTCAGTTTGTCAGGTCATTTATAAGGGCTGAAGTACAATGGACAGGGGAAAGGGTTTAGGAGGCAGAAACAAAGTCAGCCCAATCAACATAAGTGCCTGTATTTCTATTCCCCACATATCTCTGAGATGTGCTCAGTGAACATCCCTGCCATCCTTAGGGGACCCCATCATTACCTGTGAAAAATATGGTTTAGGCAATAAATATAAAAACCCAGATTGGCGCACTTGGGATATATGCTGCCTTCTCTCTGACCTACGTGAAATAGTCTAAAATTAGTAAAAGAAACATTTGATAAAAGCATAAACCTTATGCTAAATTCCAACTGAAAAGTCAATTGGAAAGCAATGAACTCAAAAGACAGAGTTTCATAAAGCTTTACAAAGAATCTCAGATCTATAACATGTAGTGTTTACAGTCTGTTTTTGAGGCAAATTAAAGGATAACAATGAAATTCCCAGTAGCATAAGGCATCTACAACGGTAAATTACTGGAAGATGTTTAAGTCACATTTTCAAGACAGTCTGTATCTGAATACTATTGTGACAGTTGAATTTTGGTCGAAACTGAAAATATCACAGAAAAATGGAGCCATTTGGCAGGAAAAACAGACATCGTTTATTCAATAATTGATAGGTTGTTCTTTTGTGGGGGAGGGTAGGACAGAGGGAGAGGGAGAGAGAAAATCTTAAGCAGGCTTCAAACCCAGCAGGGAGCCCTGAGCTGGGCTCAATCTTGTGACCCTGAGATCATGACCTGAGCTGAAGTCAAGAATTGGACTCAACCAACTGAGCGACCCAGGAGCCCCATGTACAGGTTGTTCTTACATGATTATTTCCTAAAATAGGGGAATTTAACAGTAATCTCACTGCTAAAGGTCTTGTTTGTTGCCAGCAAAGTGACTTTTGTATATCATGATTCCTCTTCAGAAAGCAAAGGCCTTTTATTTATCTTTTAAGAGATATATTTGCTTTATCTTTATGTAGCAGTGGTACAAAATTAACTTGAAAATAATAATCCTGGATACTGATGCTAATTTTAGATCCGTCCACCAAACTCTCAGACACATGCGAGCTTCAGCAATACCTGATAATTGTTTCATTGACCATATCTTAGGCTATGCTCTGTGAAACTTCAACACACTCCTGAATTAGCACATGCATTTGTTTTCTGCACAACTAGATGAGATACTTAAATAGCAGAGAATGCTCTGTCTGCTTTGAATAACAAAACAATGATTTCATTTTTCTCACTGTGCTTACCATTCAAGTCTACAGCTTTATGCCATTTTCTCTTTTTTTCCCCAAATACTTTTATTTTATTTTTTCAGTGTTACAAGATTCATTGTTTATGTACCACACCCAGTGCTCCATGCAATACGTGCCCTCAATACCCACCACCAGGCTCCCCCATCCCCCCACCCCCTCCCCTCCAAACTCTCAGTCCCTTGTTCTGAGTTCACAGTCTCTCATGGTTTTTCACCCCTCCGATTTCCTCCAATACATCCCTCCCTTCCCTCTCACAATGTCCTCCATGTTTTTCCTTATGCTCCACACGTAAGTGAAACCATATGATAATTGACTTTCTCCGCTTGACTTATTTCACTCAACATAATCTCTTCCAGTCCAGTCCATGTTAAAATAAAAGTTGGGTATTCATCCTTTCTGATGGAGGCATAATATTCCATTGTATATATGGACCATATCTTCTTGATCCATTCATCTGTTGAAGGGCATCTTGGCTCTTTCCACAGTTTGGCGATTG
>CM052896.1:81626490-81896196 GCA_028534135.1 Potos flavus
GAGAGGGAAATGAAACAAGAGGGGATCAGGAAGGAGACAAACCATAAGAGACTCCTAAACTCATGAAACAAACCGAGGGTGGCTGGGGGGTAGGGGCGGGTAGGGACAGGGTGGCTGGGTTATGGACATTGAGGAGGGTATGTGCTATGGTAAGTGCTGTGAAATGTGTAAGCCTGAGGATCCACAGACATGTACCCTGAGGCAAATAATACATTATGAGTTAATTAAAATAAAAAAAATAAATACTGGAAATCTAAAAACAATCAAATTCAGTAACATTTTTATTTAAATTATCACACAGTTTAAAGAGTGCCTGACATTCACTAGCCATGGTCTACTATTATTACTTTGGTGTATTGACTTCCAGACATTTTTTTTCTAAGGTAGCTCATGATAACTTGCAATATGTAGAGAATTCCAGAGCTTGCTATTCTTCCCCAAGTAATATATAAAGAATGTCTTTCCTCCTCTATAAAAATGGATCTTTATCATATGTTAAAGGCTACATATATCAAATACTATAAGTTAGTTTTAGATTTTTCACAGCATTTACATGGAGAAAGAGAGGGAGAGATACTTTTTCAAAGAATTATTTTTCCAAAATATTAACCTATTGCCTTTACAGAAAATAATTTTAGGTTCTATTTTTTTAACTCAAGAAACTTTCATTTTTTAGCAATTTCACAGTTCAAAGGGTCACTGTAATGCTATTAAAAGCACTTCAGGGACGCCTGGGTGGCTCAGTTGGTTAAGCAGCTGCCTTCGGCTCAGGTCATGATCCCAGGGTCCTGGGATCGAGTCCCACATTGGGCTCCGTGCTCGGCGGGGAGCCTGCTTCTCCCTCTGCCTCTGCCTGCCTCTCTACCTGCTTGTGCTTTCTCTCTGACAAATAAATAAATAAAATCTTTAAAAAAAAAAAAAAAAGCACTTCATACCTAGATCATCTTGTGATGCCAAAGAGTAACAAAGTGGTCAAAGGAAAAAAAAATGTACTGAAAAGATAAAGTGAGAGAATACCAAAAGGGCACAGAAGCCAATCTAAAAAATATCCCACTGACCAAATTTGGAACAACTTGATCAAGAAAATAAATAATGGTGGTTTTAGATTATAACCCAAAGAATAAAATAAATATCCATGATTCTCTACTTATGTCAATAAAAAGCTAAAGACATAAATGGAGAGAAATGACAATTATTTCTTAAATAAAATTTGAATCTGTAAAATGTAGATGAAATGGGAGAATTTAAAAATCATCATTATATCACCACTGTAACAAGTGCCATAAGCCTGATCCTTTGAAGGAAGTTAAACTAGTGAGCAAAAAATTTAGTGAGCAGGACATCACCTAAAAAATACTGTGTTCGGTAAGCAGAATAGTGTCCCTGCAAAGATGTCCACATCCTACTCATAAAACCTGTAAATGTTATTTTTCATGACAAAGAGGAGTTAAGGTTGCAGATGAAATCAAAGTTGCTAATCAGCTGACCTTAAAACTAAGGAGGTTATGTTGAATTATCTGGGTGTCCCCCAGTGGAATCACGAGTGTCCTTAAAAAATGGAAGACGTCAGAAAGCTGCAGTGTGAAAGAGTCTCAATCCTCCCTTACTGGCTCTGAAGATGGATCTTAGGGAGCCACAAACCAGGGAATATGGGTGGCTTACAGAAGCTAGAAAAGGCAAGAAAAAAGATCATCTTCTAGGGCCTGCAAAAAAGGACACGATCCTAAAGATGCCTTAATTTCATTCAAGTGAGACCTGCGTCTAATAATAAAAACTGTAAGACAATAAATGTATGTTGCTTTAAGTTGTTTTGTGGTAATCTGTTATGGCAGTGATTAAAAAAAAAAAAAAAGATACACTAATTACAAAAAGAAAAAAAAAAGTTTATAATGGAGAACCCTGGAAAATTAGCTCCCTGATCAAGATTAACATTGTCATTAATGCACATCACCACCACACACCCCCAGATATGAGGCAATGAAAAGGACATATCATCTCCCTGGTACTCTTCAAATAATGCGTAGCCATAAATCTAACCATGAGAAAGCATGAGCCACGCCCAAATTGATAGATACTTACAAAATAAGTGACAATACTCTGAAAGCATCAAGGCTATGAAAGACAAGGAACCATCATCATAGACTGGAGGAGACAAAGGAGACATGACAACAAAATTCAATGTGGGATGCTGGATTATATCCCAGGACACAAAAAGGGCATTAATTTAAAAAAAAGTGAAATCTTTAAAAGTTCTATAATTTTCTTAATTTAGTACTGGTATTGTGTAACAGTCAATTTCTTTCTTTTGATAAATGTTCTGTGGCTATGTACGTCATCAGCGTAAGGGCAAGCTGGGTGGAGGGCATATGGGAATGCCACACTATTTCTCAACTCTTCTAGAAGTCTAACATGTCAAAATTTATATATACATATATACACACACATACACACACACATATCCACACACATATGCATAGAGAGTGGCTCAGAATAGTATGTCATAATTGCACTAAAATTTTTTTCCTTAAATTCTCTGAAGAAAGTGAGCTTTTAAATTACACTTTTGTGAAAAATATCTTAACCCCCTTCAACATCCCTATACAGAAAACAATTTTACTTCCTGTTCCTGGAAGTTTCTAGGCTCTGTGGTATTTCTGTGTGTTTATTTAATATTTCCTTTACTCCCAGACATTTTATTGACATGAAATTGACTAGTTCTGAACACTTTCCACCAGAAAGTGTTCTCAGGATTTGATAATGATAGACACTATCATTTTGCCCTTTCCGGTGACTTTTTCTACATTTATTTCCTACTGATATTAAGTGAAGATTTATTTACCTAGTTTCATTTTATTGTCTAGATGGATGTGTACACTATTATTTGAGACCAGTTTTGTCAGGTAGTATGAAAAACGCTATCTCAAATCTGAAGTCTGTGATGTCAACATCAGTGTTGGTGCAGCCTTTCCCAATAAGACACTAACATTGAACCATATTTTTCAAGGACAAGGATTTTGCAAATTTACAGAAATACACAAGGGATTAAGAGACTTATCAGATAAGCTAAATTTAAATCGTCTGATAACTTTAAATGAGAATTTCTGTTTGAAGATCTACCTCGGGACCTGCTGTAATTCCCATCACACTTGGGCTACTTCTTTTCCCTAACTCTCTATATTCTTATACCCCCCACCTCTTTCTCCACACTCCAGGTTGCCTTCTCCTGCAACTTACCAACACATGATGCCTTTTCATCATCTGTTTCCTTTAGTTATAAAAACTAAAACTATGAGATTACTGGTTGTTGTTTGCTCTGGATTATTGATAGCTGGGCAATGGACAGACAGGTGGAGGATATGAGCTCTCGTGTTAGCCTGTGAAATCATGAAATTAATTAATTTGTGAACACAGAAACAAAAAGAGACCAGTTACCTAAATGACACAGATAGGCATTGCTCCTATGTAAGAATCTGTAGGTCTGCACTGCACTGACTGCACACCGTACCAAACACTGTAGAGTCCATGTAGCATCAAGAAGTTCACTATTGGCTTAAGAAATAATCAGAATCATCATGATCACAATTTTGAGGCTTAGGAGTGACATCACTCTAATTTCTAATGTACATCATCATATTGTTTAAGTGATGATAAAGTCCTGATGCCCATGGGAAGATGGGTAGAAAGAATACTTAAGAGTCTGGTTCAAATGTCCACCTATGTCCTTTACATATTTAGTGATCTCTGGAAAACTGGATGATCTTTCTGGACTTCAATTATATTCTCTTTGCAAATTAAATAAGGATTGAATTGATGAAAGGAGATAAACTGTTCTCAGAACAGCGTGTGTGTGTTTGTGTATGTGTGTGTATATTCACACATATACACATATGCATGCATATCTTTTGGCTTTAACAATCTCAGTCACTGAAAAAATTCAGTAGAAAAATGATATATTGAGTTCTACCATATGACTCTTTAAAAACTACATAAGAAAATAAAGCACCTTAATATACAAAGAATAGATCCTTAATTTTCGGTTTCCATGTAATCTCCATGTTGAAGTTGAACAGTACAGAGAGAAAGACAAAAAAAGCATATATACATGTATGCAGTGAGGAGGGAAAGAGAGGGAGAGAGACTAAGGAAGAGGGATAGGGAGGGAGGAGGAAGAGGGAGGAAGAAATATGAGTTCAAATCAGGGCTCTGACAAGTAATAGCTGTGTTATCTTGAGCAAATCACTTAACAATTCTGAGCTTCATTTTCCTCACCTGTCAAATGAGTTTCTCTGATTATTAAAGTATCTGGTACATGGATATCATCATCAATACATGTTAGTTTCCCAGTAGTTAGTAATAGATATTGAGTATACTTAAGTCAGTGTGGAGAAGGGAGAAAAAGGACTCACAGAAATGAATTACTTAGGTATTTAAAGCATTTTACTAATGCTTTTGACTTTTTTCCTTATTTTTTTCTAAACACGAATAAGTAGAAAATGATTAATTTCAAATTTAATTCATAGTTCTATCAATGGGGATAACATTTATTTAATATATAAAGATAGATCAATGTATGTGTTATATACATGGGAGTCATTCGGAAGGAAAAAAGTAGAGAAAAAGGAATCTATATATCTTAGTACTGAAAATTGCCTAATCATAAAAGTATACTCCCCATACATCAAAGAGAGGACTATCTACTAAATTATGGGTAGTAAGGAGAAGACAAGATAATTACCTGGTATAATTATAGGTAAAATCTATCTATCTGTCTATCATCTATCTATCTATCTATCTATCTATCTATCTATCTATCTATCCATCCATCTATCTATGACACACCACACAGGTAAGTATTTGAAGACCAACATCTGAGTGCAGGATATATATGGTTACTCTGTGTCCCAATACTTCAACACCCAGTAAGAAAAGGAATACAGTGCTTTAATTAAAACCAATCCTGCAAAATAAAATTGTACCTTATGACAGCAATCCACACAGTT
Organism: Potos flavus; assembly: GCA_028534135.1. Lineage (NCBI taxonomy): Eukaryota > Metazoa > Chordata > Mammalia > Carnivora > Procyonidae > Potos > Potos flavus. The sequence continues at coordinate 81,631,491 of CM052896.1, forward strand.
ACTATACTTAGCTCTAGTGGGAGTGTCATACACAAGGAAGAGTGGCTGCACCTTCCTAAAAATATCAGATTCGCTCAATTTTTAGCTAAGCCAAGATTTCCTTTGTGTATTGCCAGACATTTCTTGAATGCATTTCTGAAATGCAAGTATATTTTCCCCCAGACCTTCCATCATTTCTTAAATGGGGAACTGGGCCCATTTGCACCTTAGTAGACCCACACATTAGTATGAGTTTGGGCTCTGAAGTGTAGACCAGCATGTCTTAGCACACCTGGAAATCACCTTTCTTGAGCATCAAGTTATTTTCACTCACAAAACCCTTTACCCACAGTTTAACCGCCTGGCTTAGCATTTTCTGTGATCCATGAAGCACAGCTCCCATTGCCTTCATAATGTTTAACTTGTTTAGTAAAACTATCTAGGGTCACCATAAGTTGTCATTTGCATCAGGGTAACAAATGGCAAATATTCAAGGCTTATTTAAGCCTCCCGAATCTTTCCTCTACTAGGGAGGACATGTTTCTGCCACCAATACAGTGATAAAGGACCCCATTCCTTCATGACCAGGTTACTGAAGTAGCCTCCCTGAGCTCTATGCTTTTGGACTCAAGCCTCTCAGATTCATTCCTTATGAACTTGGCAGAACATGGCTCATAAAACAGTATTTGTATCATTCAGTGTCTTCTAGAAAATCAACACTGTTCCCACCTGACTTATCAAAAACCTCCAGCCTTTTTCTAGGACCCCTCCTTCTTTCTCACTCCCTAAAGCTGGTTCCTTTCTGTCAGATGGCCCATCCTCATCAGGAAAGGCCTCCTCAAGCTCGACTGCATTCTGTGCACCCAATACTTCAAAAATTAAGATCTTAGCTTATAGTTTTCTTTAAACTGGGCCATCTCACAGAAAAGATGTCCATGAATACATCTCTAATATCCAAAGCCTTCTCTTTTCTCTACTCGAGAGGTTGCTCCTCTCATATAGATAAATGAAAGATAAAAGATTCTGGTTTCAAAAAATGGCTGGAAGTTTCAGTCCTGGGTGAATACCTCAGGCACTCTAGTGGAACAGGGGTTAGAAAGATGTCTAATGTTGTTATATACATTTCATGCTTATGTATGAACTATAGCCCATTTCTAGTAGTCCAAATAGAGTAGATGGCATTTTCTTTTTATATATAGTATGCACAATATTACTTATAATATGCAATATATTACTACATATATACTGTATTTAATACTATACAATGTAACTATATATGTGTATAACTGTATGTATCAATAAATATATATCTAATTCTATATATAAATTTATATATAATATCCCAAGTGGAGTTCATAGAAGAGTAGGAAGGAAAAAGTCAGGAAACTGGACACATTCATCTGTTATAGTAGACTACACTTTATGGGTCAACCCACCACATTTCCTTGTAATATCTCAGGTTTCCAGGGAAACCATACAAAGTATTCCACAGAAAAATCCTTTCTTAAATAAAGCATTGGCTCTGATCTGAGTTTTCCACCCAAGCTCACTGATCCATCCACACCTGCCGAAAGGAGAACAGGACCTACTCTGGGTTTTGCATGCCCTCTGTGTGTTCCTCAGAGTCACACACACATACCCAGACCATGACATTTCTCATTCTGTAATGTTGACTACAGAGTGCAATGCTGGTTGATTTGTCTGTCTTCACCACCATGTGGAAAGCTGCTGAAAGAGTTGGCACATTAATCATTCTTCTACCTTTGGTGCCTAGAATTGTGCCTTTTTCTAATTTCTTTAAACTCACCTCTATGAGAAGTAATCCTCTCCATTCCAAAGTAGTTAAATGGGGCATAAACATTGACTAATGAAAAATTATAAGGGCCACCTTTACTGGGATCTTTCTTAAAAGATTTTATTTGAGAGAGAGAGAGAATGAGAGAGAGAGAGAGAGAGAATGAGCAGGGTGGGGGGGCAGATGGAAAGGGAGAAGCAGACTCCCAACTTGAGATCCTAACCCTGAGATCATGACCTGAGCTGAAGGCTCCCCACTTGAGATCACGACCTGAGCTGAAGGCAGATGCTTACCCAACCGAGCCACCCAGACACCCCCGGAATCTTAAAGCAAGATATTTTACCTCTTTGTACCTCAGATATCTCAACTGGACTTAGAAAATTAAATGTGATAATGCACCCAACTGTAAATCTCAGTAAATATTAGCTATTATTTGTATTCTAGTTTCTATCTTTGATATGCTTCCAGTTATTCAAACCATATTATATATTTTTTCCTTTTTATACAAAGTATACACACACACACACACACACACACACACACACATATTGCCTGTTGCCATTCTAGAAATACTACAAGTTGCTAGAAGACAATAATTATGTCTGCGATTCTTTAGTGGCCATAGTATTTCCTCATGCTTTGTACTCAAATACACCCACAGTTTGTACATAGAATGGGTTCACCAAATTTCAAATGGAGTACAGGGCAGAGTGGAGGCCACAAATGACAGGAATGTACTGAGTGAAACAAATCAGCCTTTAAATGTGATCAGGGAACTGGGACCATTCTCATAATTTAAGAATATGATCAGAATTTCTTTTGCAGCTGATCTTTTTTTTTTTTTTATCTTTTAAATTAAACAAACAAGCACAGCTGGAAAAACACATGCAAATTTTGGTATTTCGGTCCAGCAATATGCAAGCATATCCACAGTAGGAGTAATTTACTGAAGAAGCCTCATTAATGAGCTCTAGCACTGGTTTATTCTGAGCAGTATGCTATACTCTAATAAAGGCAACATTTTCCTGAGTACTACATAAGGTCATATCTTATGTATAGTGTCTCTCCCCACAATATGCCAGTCTTCTTAGTCAAGAATCTTTTCCCATTATAGATAGCTTGTCATATACACATGGGGCCATGTCTCAGAACCTTATCCTGAAGTACCTCTAGACTGAATTGTCACATTCCAGTCCACATTTGAACATGATTCACACATACGAATGGATGGATGCATTCAACCTATCCGTTTACTAACTGTACTCTGTTACTAGCTGTTTGTGCATTGATTTAACTTCCTACTACATTTGCAAACCTAAAGCCTAAAAGAATAATCTAAATGGAAAATATTTTAGCTCACCTCCAAGATAAGAAGGTCAGTTTTTGCAGTGCCCCAAAGAAGGATAGCCAAGAGCATACCAACAGCAAATGTCTCACCTCAGAAAGCAGAGTTGGCACCTATGTGCATGAAGCTTCAGGTGTACCCCATAATCCTGAAAGAAATACCACTGGATGGAACCCAGTAGGGGGACACCGTGTCCTGACCTTACAGCCCGGCACGCTGCATTTCTGCAAATGATTTCAAATATTCCTTATCAGGCTCTAAACAGCCTCCACTCCTGAGATATGTAAACCAGTACAGCTACTTCGCTCCTCTAGCTCCATGATGCCATTTTCGAGAGACAGGAGTCGAGAATATGCTGCATCTCTATTCCTGCAGCTGCGATTCTCAAGCTGGAAAGAGGAAATGTCAGCAATGCAAAAAGCAAAAGAAGAACCAGACCAATTGGTACTGCTAGCGCCTGATTCATTAGCATGGGCCAGGGGTTATTTTCCAGTGTAGAGAAAAGCTGGCACAAATGCTTGGCAATGTGCTCGAAGCTCTATCAGGGAAAGGAATTGATCATTTGGATAAGTTAAAAAAAAAAAGTCTCTCGCTGCCTCACTGTCTCTTATGTGTGGTGCTACTGTACTGCTTTAGGAACAAGCATAGTGTGTCTATTTTTAGGGCAAATGTGCCTACTCTATCTTCGCCAACTAAATCTTTCTACATGACTAATTTGCAAGTTGAATTATCTCGGTAAATAGGCTGACTCACTAGCAAATAATCTGCAGAATTTAACTATGCATTAGGTTTCTGTAGTGAATTAGGTCCTTTTGTCTTGCTCAGGATGCTGAAATGAACTGCAGTAGTGCTCTGGTTAATAAAAAAAAAAAAAGGAGAAAAGTTATTCCAAAGGCAAGAAGAGTCTTTCTTTGGAAGAGTTTGGTATGATGGAGATAAATATAGCAGGCTATATTGAGAGACAGGGCGTTGAGTTAAGTCAAATAAGGAAATGAACCACAGTTCAGATAGAAATGTGTATAATTGGTATACATATATATGTTGTGTGTGTGTTTCCTATACATATTTATACAATAATTTATACTTACATAACCATTTAACACAAAATGTGCATAGCAATCACCCAGCAGTTAATCAAGAAACATTCGTGAAATGGATGAATTGAAATGCGAGGTTAACATTCCCACATAGTCAATAGGTCCTCCTTCTCTTGGGCCCTTACCCCTTCTATGCCTGTGATGATTCAGTAGTGGAAGGACACATTTTACTTTATAGATACAGAAGAATACTTCCCTTTTTGTCATGTGGTTTAAAAGAACACCAAATAATTTGTAACTATAGGGATAATGATTGACATTTTTAAAAAGATACATTTTTATCCAAATATTTTTTAAACATGGCAGGATTCAAATTTGATATACCAGAGAACCTAACAGTGGGGGATGTGTGGGGAATGGGGGGAGGGAAGTTGGAAGTAGTTTATCAGCGTAAGTATTAGGAACTGCTGGTGCATGGTGATAATAAAAAGCAGACCGACTTTTAGCCGGTTTTATTTTATTTTTGTTTGTGAATTCTTGACAGACATTGCACCTCCTTAATGCCTGCACTGCCTTATTAGAGTGCACTGCTCCTATCAGCTCTCCCCCCTGGGCCAGGATTCTCTGCACAAACCTACAGCAGGAATGCAGGCTGGGTGTTTCAGACAATGCTCCTGCTCTATCTACAATGCTTCTAATTCTTTTACCATCCTCTGCACTGGCTCCAACGTGCCTTCACCCCCAATAGCAAGCACCTGTGGTTCTCTAGAGAAGGGATGCCCTCAAGCTCTGGACTTGGCTTTGCCTGCACACAGAAAGAGATAAACCCTTGGGGGCAGATCTCAGTGGTATATATGGATACCATGCCCTGAAAGGACAGCTTTGAAGTGTGATCCCCACTATCTCCAGAACCCCCTGAAGGACTGAGTCCAAGGTACTTTCCATGGAACTTTCATCTCACATCCTTACTTGTTGACTTTCCTTTCCCTGTGCCATTTCTCACTCCTGGGAATACTTTCCAATAAAACATTTTTTCATGAAACCTCGTCTTAGGGTCTGCTTCTGAGGAGAGTTAGGGCAACCTTAGACACACATGAATGTCATATCTAGACCTGGCAGAACTGAAAAACATGAGACAGTTTTATCTTCTTCTAGAGGAGAGTGAAAAAGAAGACTATTCCAGTTTGATTCCTGGTAGCTCCGAGTTCATAAAAGAAAAGCTAATATAAACCCCATGGTTTTACTTGGCACAATTGTACCCTTGCTCTAGGCTTCCAGAGATTCCCTAGGAAGAGAAGTGTCAAAAAATAGAAAACAAAAAGACCTTCCTCTAACTCTAAGGATGCCCTTTACCTCCACAGTTATGCATAGATGAGGGAAAGATATGATTGTTTTCCCTGGAATCCATTATTTTATAGAAATTCATCACTTCTCCTATCTCAGACCCTTATCTCTTCCAAAGGTAGAATTAAATTCAAGGTCACAGCTAATAACTGAATATATATGGCAAGCCCTGATTCCATTTGGGGACTGCACATTCACATTCTAAAGCATTCCCTACCTTCAGTATTACAGTATAATAGGAAAGACAGATTTGTGCACAGTGACTATAAAGCAAAGAAAAAAATAACACACCTCACAGAGAAACACAAATAAAGGCTTATGGGAGCTGAAAGGTGAGATGGATGACCTCTGAACTAGGTAGCTCGGTAGTCAGGCAAAGCAGTATGGCCAAGATGGCTCTCGAGGTCCTCTAATATAAGAGAGACCTGGTCAAGTTGAGTCAAGGAGGAGGGCGTCCAAGGTGAGAACAACATGACAAGATGTGCTGCATGGAGACTGGGCAACAGGTGGGGGAAGGCAAATATGGAGAGCAGGGACAGAATGGGCCATGTGGGTAGCATTAGCTTAAAATGTTTAAGCAAGACTGGATGGGGGTGGGGAAGGTGCAGGGGGGGGGGAAGGGGGGAGATACAGGGTATGTAGTAAGTTTTCAGGAATGCCCTGAAGACTTCACTGACTGAATTCACTGTGACTGAAATGCCACTGACCTGAGGTCCTTACAAATGCAAATTTGCAAAGTTGGGGAATTTTAGCACAGTTGTGATTTTTATCTTAGAGGGAATGATTTCTGAAATATTTTGAGTCACTGCTGGCTTTGATAGAGAAAGGGAAGGTAAGATGAAATTACTACTTCCCTAGGCTGGAGTGAGACAGTAAACAAAGAGTAAGGGGAAATCTAAAACACACTTTTTACAGTGAAAACTTTGGAAATTTCATCAGGCATTTGCAATAGCCATAAACTGTAACTGAATAACAAAGCAAAACATATACCTAAAATACTCTTCCTCACGATGAAGGAAAGAGGAACAGTAAACATTAGCAATGCATATTAACAATTTTTTTTCATGCTGAAAAACTCTTGGATCTAACACAATAATTAATTTATCAGTTATAAATTCTGGAATTTTAAACAATGAAAATTTGATGAGAAATTATAACTAGAAACAATACCACAGTCGTTTGATAGCTAATCCAAATGTGAGGAAAATAAAGTTGCATAAACCTCATAAAATCATTTGATAATGTAAATTTCTTAAAAAGTCAGATAAGCAATGGAAGCAAGGCATTTTTATTTTTTTGGCTATACTGAAGTACGTGTTAGAAAGATTAAGGGATAATCTAATTTTAGCTACCACAATAAGCATGTAAATAAATACTTTGTCAACAAACATATATTAAACACCTATAATATAAGCACAAGGGTTGCACTGTTGAAGTAGACAGACTCCTTTCTTCATGGAATTTACAGTTTTGTGAAAATCAGGTTGATGGTAGGGACAAGGTATGACAACTAACAGAGTAGCAAAATCAATAATTGGTGGATTAACCATATATGTGCACACAGGTTATTATGCCAAAAGGCAGAATAGCCTTAACAGAAATATAAACCAGTACCTGAAATTTAAATGAAACTTATCACAGAGACACCATACCACAAGTGCAAAGCTAAGAATGATGGAAAACAGCTGCCACAGTCTATCCCGGGATAGACTCACAATGTCAAATGCACACATTCTGTGCAGCAGAATAAATATTTTTCTATTTGATTTCAGAAAATAGATAAACCAGTCAAATATATTGATTCCAGTTCTCACTTAGGAAAAAAAAATGTAGTAGAGAAAAGATAAACAGGACTGTGTATAGAAATTTTTGAGAATCAAACACAGGATTCAGCCTATGATTTATCATAGGTTGGCATCAATTTGTAATAATCATACTGTTAATAAAGGTAATGGATAACATAATTTGAGTTCTTCTTATATGACAAGCAGTCGGCTCAAGGATACATAAACATTTATTCATTTGTGCCTTTATTCATTGAGATGATGCTCACTGAATGTCTTTTTAGTGCCAGGCACTATCAAAGATGTTTTAGATATAATGATGCATAAACAGCAAAAGTTCCTGTCCTTTTGGAGCTTACTTTCTAGTGGTAGAGAGATAGTGATAAGTACTTAAAAGAGGAAGAATGTAATCTAATTCCAATGACAAGTACACTTAAAGTAAAATCAAGCAGGATAAGAGAATAATGAGCCAGTCTTTACTAAGGTGACCATAAAGTCCTCTCTGATGAGTTGAAGAGAGACCTAAATAAGAGCATAAGGAAGGCAGCTGTCTGAAGGCTCAGTATTCCTGACAGAAGGAATAGGAAGGGGACAGCCAGAACTAAGGGACACACTTAACCAGGTCAGAGAGTAACTTGGAGACCTGTGCCTCGAGGGGGTGCTATGAGCAAAAAGAGTGATCCATGAGTCCTAGAGAAGGCAGGAGCTGAGCATTAACATATTTATCCTCACAGTGATTCTATACAGGAGGTGCTATTATATTGCATATTTCCATTTGGACAAATAAAATCTTAAAGACATTGACTAAGTGGGCATGGTGAATGGCAGGAAGAGTGCATGCCTTACCCCCCACAATCACTACCTCCTTGCAGATACCACATCTGTGTATAAAGCATTAAGAGATTTCTAGCTTTGAAATAGACTGGAGAATGAAAAGAGTGTTAATAGGCTCATGAAATGAAAAGAATTACATTTCTCTCTCTCTCTCTGCCTGTCCCTGTCTATCTCCCTCTATATTTCACTATTGAAATTTCACTATATGAAATTTTACTATTTCATGGTTTGGCAATTCTATAGAAACTATCAACTTTGTACAACAATGTTTCAATGAAGAATAAATCCAGGGTTAAAACTGAGATGCCAGTAAATTATCCCTAGCAAGGGAAAACACCTTTCACCTGTAACTGACTAGGGGTGCCCTGATGAGGGGATCTCCAGTGCAGAAAGGACACCACAGTGTTGAAATTCAGATATCCACTGGTGAGCAAGAAGGCCCAAGACCTTCTGCTGTGGACACAACTAGGGACACTCTTCAATCCCAGGCGTTCCCTGGCAGTCTTACTTTTCTATCCTACATAGGTTCTAGGATTACCCTTTTTGCTCCATTTCTATTACATATCCAGATCATAACCTCACTGAGGGCAAGTTTTCCTACCCTATAGCACAGGCTCTAGTAAGAGACACTAAAGAAGTACCTGTTTAAGTGAGATCATCTTACTTTTTTTTTTAAGATTTATTTATTTATTTGGGGAAGGGAGGGCAGAGGGAGAATGAGAATCTCAAGCAGACTCCACACTAAGCATGGAGCATGACATGAGGCTCGATCTCATGACCCTGATATCATGACCTGAGCCAAAATCAAGAGTTGGACGCTTAACCAACTGAGCCACCTAGGTGCTCCAAGAAATCATCTTATTTTTGATGGTGGTTCCCCTCCTGGAAGCTCCTTGCTGAAGAGGAAGTTTACTGCCTGTAAAGCATGTATGTGAGTTTTCCAGAGTCACCTTGTATTGGAGCTTTGGTTATTTACCAGACTTGTTAGACAAAAGGAAGGGCAAACTTAGTGACGGCAGGTTTTAAATACATTGAGCACTTAGCTTCATAGTTTTAACTTGTAAGAGTAGTGAAATCCTTCTCTGACAGAGGGGTCAATTACCTTTCTCAGATTTAAAGTAGCAGTTATACACTGAAATCATTATATATCACAATTTTATTGAGTATGGTCATTAATACCTACTTTGCCTACCAGAAGATGAATATTTCAAAGAATAATACAGTCTTCAAAGTATCTGCTCTAGATTACTCACTCAGTGAGTATCTACTCTAGAGGATAAGCATGGAGAAAGAAAGTGGGGAAGACAGTAAGTGCTGAATCTGGGGTTCAGATGGACAAAATTGAGGGGAGGAAGCATAGCTCTGTTTGCCTCTTCAATCTATTGCTATGCCTTTTCCTTTTTGAGGACAAGTGAAGTTCAGGATTGGGGCATTTGGTACTCACAGGCAAGCTCCTTATTGATGATGAGGATGATGAGAAAAGAAAGTTGGAAGAAATAAAACACTGGAAACAGCAGCAAGGTCATGAAAGAACATCTGTCCGTGGCCACCTCCTTAACTACCTATGCTATGTATGCATGTTATTCAGGGAATAAAAGTCTGTATGTTCTGAAAGCAAAGGTTTTTTTTCCCACATATATCCCCCCTGAATTTGAAAGAAGAACAAGTGTGACGATTAGGGTTACAAGTCATACCTAGTGTATTCTAATTCTATTTACAGTGTAACTGGAGTGTTTCCTCTTTTTAGTTAGTTGAGTTCATTTTCACCAACTTCATTTTTTTTATTATTATTAGATGGCAAGGAAAGACTTCATGGAAAAGTATTATTAAAAACCAGAACTTTAATTTCTCAGTTTGCATTCTTACCCATTCTTTCTCAACCTTTGAGATCATGAAACATAATAAGACAAAATTAAAAAAAATTCCAGAGGGAGATGGCAATAAGAAATAGAGAAACTAAGAAAATGAAGAAGTTATTGGGGAATGAGAAGGAGGAGGGGAGGGGAAAGAGCAAAAGTGCTGCACACCAGCTTCAGTGGAAGCCATGTGGTTCCTTTGTAAATGGTCTGGGACAATGATAAGCACAAATAGGAAAAGCAAAGCAATGAGTCAGAAATGGAATTCAATTTCTCGATACCACAATAGTAGAGGGTATGATGGCTGACAAATAGAAAAGAAAGGAACACAAGTAGGAAAAGAAAAGGAATACAATGGAACAAAATATAATTTATTTCCATAAATCTCATAAGGACACAGAAAGCAATGTGGGCCAATACTTTGTTCATGTAACAAGTGCATAGCTTTGCAGTTTTAGACAGAAGTATCACTTAGTTATTTTTTTCAAAAGTTCTCACAGGGCTACCATTCGCCAGGCTTTATCTCTATGTGCCAACAGAAGGGGAAGTAATTATTTATGATTTAAAAAAAAAACCTTATTAGTAGTAATAATATATAAAAATCACTGGCCACAGTTTTATACTTACTGACAAGAAAGAAAGAAAGAAAGAAAGAAAGAAAGAAAGAAAGAAAGAAAGAAAGAAAGAAAGAAAGAAAGAAAGAAAGAAAGAAAGAAAAGAAAAAAGAAAAGAAAAGAAAAGAAAAAAGAAAAAAGAAAAGAAAAGGAAAGAAAAGAAAAGGAAAGAAAAGAAAAGGAAAGGAAAGGAAAGGAAACTTGTACCACAGAGTCAGCCCAGTGTGGAATTTGAAGAGAAATGGTTTGCCAACATAGAAACTTTCCGTGAAGATGTGCATGAGCACTTGGTTTACTGTAACAAAGAAAAACTTCTTGTGATGATGGGTGAGCAGATTATACAGGAAATCTGAGTGGAAAATTATGCAGTCAGTGGGCTACTGGCAAAAATAATCATGTGTTTGTGATCCATAATTTATACTGGTTCCATAAAACAACATGGAAAGAAAGCTGCAGCTTAAGCAGACAAACTGTGAACTTCCCCTCCCTTCGGGGTGTGGCTCATTATGACAGAAGTGGAAAGAGAAACATTTTGACTGGAGTTTCTCCTAAATGATAATTCTTTGTAAAAAGGAAAGTAGAGAGTGTGGTTAGGGGCTAGGAAAAAAAAGTGAAAGAGAACACCCTCCCTTCATGAAGACTTGAAAGACTGTAGTGAAATGTATATAACCTTCAAAAAGATAGTTTCTCACCACTTGTCAATGAGATCATCCACTCTCTTCTTTGGCATCTCCTTAGCTTTGTCTCAGTATTAAGTTAAATTAAAAAGCCTGGGGGCACCTGGGTGGCTCAGTGGGTTAAAGCCTCTGCCTTCGGCTCAGGTCATGATCTCAGGGTCCTGGGATCGAGCCCCACATTGGGCTCTCTGCTCAGTGGGGAGCCTGCTTCCCCCCCTCTCTCTCTGTCTACATGTGATCTCTCTCTCTCTGTCAAATAAATAAATAAAATCTTAAAAAAAAAAAAAAAAAGCCTGAGCCAGGATTTGTGGTATACAAAATAGAGAAGTAAAAACAAAGGGGGGGATGTCAGATTGAAGGAGAGCCACTTTCCAAAGTCAAATCTAAGTATGTCATGTTAATATCTGTCACATTTATGTCATCCCCCCTCTATTGTAGACCTTGACAGACCAGAATTCTATTTACATACTGTGAATGAATTTCATGCATCTTTGTAGTGACTTTAATCATAGTGAATGGGTGGAACTCCACGGAATATAATCAGAAAACAATTTACTTTTACCCACACTGTTCTCTTAAACCTGAACCATGGACTCATGCTTCTCTAACCCTTACATGAAATGTTTTCCTTTTATTTCCAGATAATAAAGTATTTTCATGTTGCTCTCACATGCTAAATATCACCATTTTAGTAACAAAATTGTCCACTCCAGGAACTCCTAATTTCCCCCAACAGAACTAAGGCTTTCCCCCAATCTCCATCTTGGCTCAGCTTGGCACTGCTTAGCCTTTTTCATTGAGGACAAAGAAAAGGTCAGAATCTTCTCTCATGCCTACCCCATTACCATCTCTCTCTTCCCTGAATCCATTTAGAGAGTTATACAAAGGGATGGAAAAGGCTAAGGGAGGGGAAAGGAGAGGCCTTCCTTGCCTCAGATACCACGGGGCTATGGGGCTCCCTTCCATGGTACTTGCAAGATAAAGATAACACTTTATCTTGTTGGATGCTTATATGGGCCACCAGGAAATCCCCCACTGTGGCTGGAGATGTGGCAATGTACTTCTCCAGCTGGCCACTTCTGATGTTAATCCTCAACACTTGAACCAGGTACACTCCACAGAAACTCTACCTCCAGGCAGCAGTCCTAGCAAAATCCCCTTTAAATTCACATTGGGCTGACTCCCTCCCCTATTTTCCATTATGGTTCGTAGAAAAGGAGTTTTGTTCCCACCATTAGTAGGAAGTGATTTCATTCTTATGCAATAAGTAACCTCTTTGGTAGACAGTCAAGCCAGCACCTACAGTCAGAGACTACCGCCTACAAATTGCTCAGGCAGAAACAGAATATCCCAGCTTTGGCTCTTCTAAACCCCAGATGACCTCCTGCAAGATCAATGAAGGATATCTTAAAAACCCTCTCATTTGACTTGGGGTGAGAAGGAAACATCTCCCCAATTCTTTCCAGGGGATCTTAACTCTCTTTGATTCTTCATCTTCTTATATACCTCAGAAGAAGATGAGCAACTAAGACTCACGAAACTGGTATTTTGCCACTGCCTTTGCCTATCCTGAAATAGTCCAGCACGGTTCTTAACAACGTGGAGGTACTTGAAACTTGTTTAGTTCTTTATATTTGGAACCTCACTCCTATTTATATCCAAAAGAGTCTATCTATTACACCAAGGAGAGAGTATTTTATATTTTAAATTCGTATTTTACATTACATGGTCTTAAGCAGGAACACATGAGACCTTTGCTACAGAAACACAGTTAAATTCATCCCTATTACAAATTAGTTTATGACAAGCTCTTAACTAATTTTCATGCCTAGCAAAGTTTTTTCATATAGTAGGGACAAATGAGGAGGGACCCGTCGTGGGTGTGTTGTTCCAAAGAAGCATCATTTTTTGTTTAGAAATAGAAGTGAACTTAGAAATCAGTTTGTTTACCTTCTCTAATAATATAGATTTAGCTAAGAAAGTGAAAACACTTGAAAGATCACTAACATTATTTAGTCATTAACAATCACACAGTCAAAAGATAATAAGAAGGATGGAAAAAAGTATTTTTTTTTAAGCTTCAGAATTTCTAAATATACATAACAGCAGAGCAGAAGCAGAGTTCCTGGCTGATACCGACACCAACTCCTTTCATCTCTCTGAAAAAGATCTGTCAGAACTTCCTATAAATGCGTTTTTTTTTTTCTTTTCCTAAATTCAAGTATAATTAACATGCCCTGTTATAGTAGTTTCAGATGTACAATATAGTGATTCAAGATTCTATACATTTGTCAATGATTCTATACATTTGTCAGGGCTCAGCACCATAAGTGTACTGTTAATCCCCTTCACCTATTTCACCCCACCCTCCTCCCCTCTGGGAACCACCAGGTTGTTCTCTGTTAAATGTGTTTTTCCTTATGCAAAATAATAATAATAATAATGGTTAAAAACAATTACTATCTAAAAATGTAAAGAACTATTTACTCAGTCTAAACAGGAATTCATAAATTCAAATCACCTCATACTCCTTTTGTAGTCCTCATGGATAGAAAGACAACAAATATACTCTTAATTCATATCTTCCTGCTAAGATCTGAAAATAAATAGCTTTTCATTTTTTTTTTTTTTTTGAGATTTACTCTCATCTTACTTAAGTATGAGCTTCTTACTATTTGGTAATAAACATTAGATTCTCAATGTCTTTAAACACAGCTTTATGGTTCTGTCACATTTCTCATTTTACTTTCTCTGAGCAAAGTCCTTTGAAACACACACTGACTGCCTCCAAGCCAAGGCAAGTAGAGAAAAGGTTTACCCCACAGATCAGACTTAAGGGAACATCATGTATTTCCAGCCTTAAGTAAGCTGCAGAGGGGAGCTGCTGGGTCAGAAATTGGGAAATAGCTTCCCAGCAGTGTTACATTTACACTGACATCATTTGTCACCATGAAAGCCACTGAATCTCCAGAATAAATGTAAAGGTAAAATTAAAAAATACCAATGTCAAATAATGCAATCTGTTTTTTTATTCCCTGTCATTTAGGAGTTTTCTTATTTTATCTACCAGTGCTTATTAAGACATTTTTGAGAATAGACTCCAGAGTGATACATTAGAATATTCAGAGTAGTTACATATAGCTTTTATGACAATGGAAGAAATGTTGCATTAGTGAATATGAATAAAGACTGCTTATTTTCAACCTGAAGGGAAGTGCGACTGTTGCACAAAATTGTAAATAGTATAATTTTTTTCAAGTGATTGCTATTGGAATTTATAATAAAGGTTAATGGAATAGAGAACCTAAGAACTTGCTTTTCAAACAACCTTAAGAATTCAAATTCAAAATTCATAGTTAGCTGGGGCAGTACTGAATCAACATTTGTATAGGGCAGGTGCTCTCAACTTCCTTTATTTCCTAACTCATCAGAGGAACCTGAGAGAGACACAAATCTGTCAGTAACCATGGCTTACCATGGAGGGATCTAAAATGGTAGCCACTCTAGGAAAGTACCTCAAGAGACTCTTCACCACATCTTGCCATTATTACACCCCTCTAAACCCCAAAATCCCCTTCCATAAATAGTGTCATAACACTTATCATCTGCAGATTCGAAAGACTAGCTAGAACGGCACTTTTTAAAATCTTCTTTTAATTTAAATTCAATTTGCCTACATATAGTACAACATTAGTTATTGATACAAAGTTCAAAGATTCATTAGTTGCATATAACACCCAGTGCTCATCACATCACATGCCCTCCATGATGCCCATCACCCAGTTACCCCATCCCTCCACCCACCTCCCCTTTCACAACCCTCAGTTTGTTTCTGGGATTCAAGAGTCTCATATGGTTTGTCTCCCTCTCTGATTTCTTCCCTTTCAGTTTTCCCTCCCTTCCCCTTTTGTCCTCTGCACTATTCCTTACGTTCTACATATGAGTGAAACCATATGATAATTGTCTTTCTCTGATTGACTTACTTCACTTAGCATAATTCCCTCCAGTTCCATCCATGTCAGTGTAAATGGTAGATATTCATCCTTTCTGATGGCTGAGTAATATTCCATTGCATATATGAACACTATAAAATCTTAAGCTCAAACTCTACTACCCGGGAAGAGAGTTCTCTGATTTGGACCAAGCCCATCAAGAATTCTTTAAGAACACAGAAAGGGGACCCCTGTGATACAGGGAGAAACTGCAGTGGTTCTGCGAGAGGAATAAAGGGATATATGATTCCAAACTGGGACGTGTGTGTGTGTGTGTGTATGTGTGTGTGTGTGTGTATGTGTGTGTTTTGGTTTTGTTTGGTTTCTGTTCTTTTTTCCTGATCACTCTGCTAATTTCCATTCTATGTACCTGGTGTTACAATGTAGACTGAGAATATGTCCCCCTATATTTCCTTGCCTGGAAATAGCAAAGTATGGTTCTGGGAAAAGGCAATGTGGAACTTTCCACTGAAACCTTTTCCTAATCTTAACCTAATGGAACCTGTGAAGCTAACATATATGTCAACCAGGCTACCAAGATGGGATAGGCAGATAATGGGTCAAAAACCTAGTATAATAAAGAGTTTAGTCACAGATTTCTCTGTGAATCTATTTTTTGTTAATTACATAGAGGTGACAGTTGATACATTAGGCAGTTCACTGCTCAATATAATGAGATTTTGGTCCTGGCCAATAGATTTATCCTTTCCTATGTAAATGAAGCCTGAATAACATAAGAAATTGTTTGTCATTTTCACACTGACACAAAAACAAAACAAATGGAAATATATAGCAATAGTATAAGATTTTGGAAAGACTGGCCAAAGTTCAGAGGAGAATGGGGAAGATAGTCAGAGGATATATCATGTAGAAGGTTGAAGTTGCACATGGATAGAATTTCTTAGGGAATATCTGAAGAATGCCAAAGTGAAGAAGCAGTAGATTTGCTCAATATGATTTACATTTAGGGGCCAAAGACTTCAAGAAGACAGGTCTTCTGGTCACTAAAAAAACCTTTCTAGTAAGCATCTTTAAAGATGGAAAAAACAGGGATGCCTGGGTGGCTCAGTCAGTTAAGCGTCTGATTCTTGATTTCAGCTCAGGAGTGCTGAGATTGAGCCCCACATCAGGCTCCATGCTCAGCAGGGAGTCTGCATGGTATTCTCTCTCTCTCCCTCGCTTTCTGACCCTCCACCACCCTGTCAAGTAAGTGAATAAATCTTAAAAAAAAAAAAAAAAGGAAAAAACAGTCTTGAGTGTTAATAAGTATGCTACCATGTGAGTTATTAGCCAACAGATAGATTAAAAGTTTCTCAGCATTTCCCCTCACCACACACACATACACAAATGATACTTACAAAATGTTCACAAGCTTCCCCAGACTTTGATGAAGGGAACCAATGTACAGATTAGACAGCCTATAAACTATGTAGACTCTCCACCATCTCACTTAAACAATGAAAGAACACGAACAAATATGAGTGAAGGTAACCATAAATCCATCCACCCACCCATTTTATAACAGAAGTAAATTCTATGAAAACTTCAGTACTTTACTATTTTTTACTTACAATACTGATTTTGACGTATCTCCTATCTGGTAGATGTACACCAAAATGTTCTGTTACACAGAGAACTTCTGAGCTAGGTGACCACGTCCCTGAATTTCACAGGAAAGACTCAAGTATTAGATGCAAAGTTATAGTAGATGAGCTTTAGTATCCCTCTCAAAACAGATTTTATCATACTGACACCGGTGATGACCAGTGGTCTTTCAAAGATTTATCCTTTCTTCCAAAAACCATAACTGTTGCTCCAAAGCACCAGCTCAGCCAAGAGTGTACTTCCCAGCCCCACTGCATTTACATGGGACCATAAAACTAATTTTCTGTAGTGGAATGTTAACCGAAGTTACATATGCCATTTCTAAAATGAAAGGATAAGAAATTTGAATTCCTTCTCCATGCACTCATTTCTTGTCCTCTGGCTAGAAGCCAAAACTCCGGCATCATGAGGGATGGTAGAGACATAAGACTGAAGGCATTTAAGTCTGTGAATCACACTGTGGAAGTCCACCAACTTTACAAGTATATTATACTAACTGTTACATTAATGAGGAATATATTTCCAGGGACACCTGGGTGGCTCAGTTGGTTAAACATCTGCTTTCTGCTCAGGTCATGATCTCAGAGTCCTGGGATCAGGCTCCATATTGGGCTCCTTGCTCAGTAGGGAGCCTGCTTCTCCCTCTGCCTGCCACTCCCCCTGCTTTGCTCAATCTCTCTCTGACAAATAAATAAATAAAATCTTTTTAAAAAAGAATTATATTTCTGTTATGTCACTCACATTTTGGGGTTAATTTGTTATAACAGTCAACCTTAAGTAATAGAAATCAAGAAAATGTTCCTTTCTTTAGTAAAGCTTAACATATTTCACACAGTCTTGCTCTACAGTAATACTGCAGTGTACTGGGTGTTTTATTACTGTGCACAATAATGGCAATGGAAGAAATGTCAAAACAGTAATTTTAAGTAAAAGCTACCTATCCTCTTCAAGTATGGTCAACTGTTGACCAGGCCAGGGTTTAGCTTTGGTTATTCTAGTTTTCTTCTATCTTAACTTTCCTTGTCCTTTCCTTCTTATTTTTAGATATAAAATTTTTCTTTACAAAAGAATTACATAGAGTTTCAATACATATTAGGGTTCTTTGTTTTCACCAAATCCAAGATGTGAATTGCAGAATTCCAGAAAATAACAAATTTGTGTTATTGTAAATTGCTAAATTTGAGGTAATTTGTTACTCAGTAGAAGAAACATGTTTCACAGCGTCTCCCTCATGTAGTAAATATTGAGTATTTAATTTAAATCTTAAATGTTCTAGAAGTTTTTTGGTTGTTTTTTTGTTTGTTTTTGTTTTTTTTTTTTACTCAGATTTCTCACTATATTTACTTACTTACTACTCTCTTCCCTCCCTATTGGAGATTCATCTAACTCTCACTCTCATCTATGACCAAACTGAAAATCTATGCACCAAATTGAAAAATGCAAGGTTTGAAGTCCCATACACTTTCAAGCCAAAAGAGGGAAGCTCTTTGGAATATTAGTTAACTAAATTTTAAAAGAGTCATTCTGATAAAAATTGTTTTAGTCATGGAATTACAGTATGTTTGAAACCCTCTGTAACCACTCAATAGTTGTCTAACCCATAGCCAATTTAGAAAAGGAGCTAAAGAACTAGAAAGAGCTGGAAATGTCTGACGAGATCTGACTGTGGGTGAGAGCGGACACCGAACAGGTGCAGTCAGCTCCATGAACAGGTGCTATTAGCTGATGGCAGAGGAAGGGCTATCTCTGCTTCTGCCAGCCTTTGAATCCCATGGAAAATTCAAGCCACATAAATGAACATTTAAAAAGATGAGGTAACAGATGCTAAATGTCATGCTGAAATTATAGTATACAGTATTTGAAAATCTTTGATTTGTCATATTATAGGCTATGCACTCCCTCTGCTACTAGAATTGTGAAATCGGCCCCAATAGGGAGGTTTAGCTTAATAAATGTAGCTGCTTTGTTCCTCAGACTACTGATCCATGTGATTGATTGAAGCTTCTATTTCATCTGAGGAGGTGGGAGAGTGTTGTAGGCAACAGACTCTGTAATTTTTGATGCCTGACAGAGCAAATGAAATTCATGTGACAGACTTTATTTTCCCCTCCAAACTGTATCAACATTTATTTATGATGAAGGGGAGGTTCGGTTAAAAACAGCAGTATTGTTTATCATAAATCATGAAGTTTTACATTCTGCTTTTTAGAAAGAGGAATGACTGGTCTGTGGTATATTTATAACCTCCGCATTTCTTTAATACTTTAAATATATAAATGTAGTACCAAAACCATCCAAAAGCTAACTCTATAATACTTAATGTCCTTAAGGAATCAGTGAAAATTATTATTCATTTTCCCATTTTTTAAACTGTGTATATAGTTTTCATGCCCAGTAAGAATAAGATTTTACATATATGCCTGATTCTCTGAGCTATATAATCATTTCTTGTTTCAGTAGTGCTGTCTACATAAAAAGATTCCAACTGAGAAGCTGGCTTGTGGGCACCTATTATGAAGGCTGGAATTAGGGGACTTTGAAAGAGTGTTGAATGACTGCCTGAAGTTATGAATGAGAAAAAAATGGTATCTTTCAGGGTCTCTTCAGATCTGAAATTCACTCTTCTGAGTAAGATAATTTTGCACTCCTCCAAGCCAGATGATTTCAAGGGAAGATAAATGTGAAGAATCAGGAGACATTAACACCTGGAAATGGGGAATGTTGGGAGGTAGTGCTAACAAATGAACACTAAGAATGACACTGGAGAAGTGCACAAAATAATATGATTGAAGAAGCATGCGTACATTTCATTCAGCTTTATTCAACAGTCTAAAGAGAGGAGGAAACAATATCATGTAACGCCTTTTAAAACTATGAACATTAGACTACATAAAGCATGGGCATTATGTAAAAACAAAAATGATAGAGTGAGATATAACATTTCTGTAGTATCAAATAATGAACTGAAATTAATATGAAGGTATTTATGGATACATAGTCTCTAGATTTTAAGAATTCATAGAAGTATTTTAAAAAGACATGCAGTATATTAAAAAAGTGGGAGGAATTACTATAAATATAACATAAACAATATAAAATGACATACTAAAGAATTCTAATGCACAAAGTTAGGATCTTGAATACGAGCCACAGAAACACGGTATTTTTTGTTTTGTATTTTACTTTTATGATTAAATATTACGATATGAATGAGAATGGGCTGTGATAAATAAAATATGAAGTCGCTTGAATGGGTTTGTATCAAATATTGTAACTGAAAGAAAGGTGAGGAGGGAAGGAGAAGCCTTCAAGCTCTAATGTCTATTATAAGGTTTTAGAGGGTATGACATTTCAGAATATTAAGAGATCATGGAAAAGTTTTCAAGAACAGATTATAACGTTTCTACTAAAATAGACAATTGAGTCAGCGTTAGCAAGAAAGTTGTATACATTTTTAAAGAGTTAGAGAGATGTGAAACCATAGGGTGAAGGATGAATCAGAAGACAAATGGCAAGTTAGAATGTCCCTATGTGAGAGATAAATAAATGCAAATGATTAAATGGAGTAACCTCTTTTAGGAAAGAAATATGATGTCTGAAAATTTTCAAGGACATTCTATCGCCAATGTTTTATACAGGAGCAGTAGAAATATGATGACTCTTTGCGAATGTGTTTGGTTTAAAACAGCACTAGGCCTTATCAAATAAGTGTACTTAAGAAAAGCTTAAAACATACTAAAAAATGTCATGCTATACGTAGACTCTGGATAAAAATATGTCAGCACTACAGATGTTCTAGACTAGCCAGCATCAGGAGATATTTAGAACCAATGCTGGCATACTGCAACAACTGGCTGAATCCAATTGCTGGAGGGATGAGTGAGGGAATATTCTCATAAAACACATATGAATTAACAAAGGGGTATATAGTCAAAAGGACTGGAGTACTTGGCAAAGTTAGATAAATTGCACTAACTGTAAACGTTTTAACATATATTTTACCAGTTCAGACTGAAAAAATTTAGTATTCCTTGCTGGTATGTGGTTTTCCAGAAGAGAAAGTATGAACCATATATTAGCAAATGACATGCATTTCAGAAGACAAGCTTTCTGCAACCATCTGATAAATCCAGTGAGGACTACACCAATACAAACTCATTACCTTCCGCAAATTAATCATTACATGAATTGAATTAATACATGAAAACAAGCAATTCCAACTCAAGTTGCCATGGAATAAGTGGTTTGGGAATGCTATAAACAGTAACTTAGGGAAAAAAAAATTGGACAGGAGAAGATAATGTTTTTCTCTGAAGAAGACTGAGAAGCTTCTACCAGTATTCCTCTAGATTACTTACTTGATTTTTCTGCTCTGGTAACTCTGCTATTCATTGCCCCATGTTTGGAGTTAGTTTTGTTATTTTATTTTAATTTTGCTGCTAATTTAAAAATTTAGCTTCTTTCCTTTATTTTTTTAAAGGATTTTGAAGATTTTATTCATTTATTTGACAGAGAGAGAGATCACAAGTAGGCAGAGAGGCAGGCAGAGAGAGAAGGGGAAGCAGGCTCCCCGCTGAGCAGAGAGCCCGATGCGGGGCTCGATCCCAGGACCCTGAGATCATGACCTGAGCCGAAGGCAGAGGCTTTAACCCACTGAGCCACACAGGTGCCCCTCCTTTTTTTTTTTTTTTTTAACTCTGAGCTTGAATCAGGCTATGTTTTTTTTTTGTTTTTTTTTTTTTTTCAGGCTATGTTTTTTTAAATATAATTTTAACCTTTTATTATAGCTACCTATTCTTAGGTCACATGGTCATTTTTATTGTTTTATTTTGCTTTTTATTTGAATTTTGTTGTTTTTTTTTAAATGGCATTAGAAGATATTTTCTAAAATCATCCAGTTACTATAGAACTTTACTACACTATTATTTTCACAAGTGCATTCTTTCTCCAAGTGGTTAAGAAGATATACACGTTTTTATGCAGTTAATTTTTAAAATTTTCTATCTTTTCCATAAGATCCTACCATTCCACTTTTGTTATCCTGCTCTGATATCCTGGGTTAATGATATTCAGAAAGTCTTCTAACAGAAGGAGAGGACGTCTGAATCAGTCTTTGCACATCCATCGTCTCCTGGGACTGTAAGAATATTCTACTTTTTGGCAAGGTTGATATGCAGAGCTTCCAGTTCAATTTCCAGTAATGTCCTAAAATTCAACTCGTATGGTTTTGTGGAATGAAGGTATGTTTTCTTCTGCCTTCCAATGGTTTTTTAACTAGGAGGAGATATATTTATGTCCTAGTGAATTTGAGGCTGTCTATATTCTTTGACCAAAAAAATCTCTCAATCATCATGGCCCAGCCTATTTCTAGTGCTCTGAAGAACATTATATGCTGGAGACATACCTCCAGAAGGCAAAGTGATGCCATCAATCCCCTCTTTATTATTCTTTGTAATTTCTCTGAATCGTTCACTTACTGGTAGTGAGTAAAGGGGAAATTTCTCTTGACTTGCTCAGGAAGAATTACTTACAGCTGGCAGCACTAGGCTGTACCATTTTATTTTATTTTTAAGATTCTATTTATTTATTTGAGAGAGAGAGAGCACACAAGGTGGGGGCTAGAGGAGAGGGAGAGGCAGACTCCCCACTGAACAGGGAGCCCAATGCAGGGCTCAATCCCAGGACCCCAAGATCATGACCTGAGCCAAAGGAAGAAGCTTACTGACCGAGCCACCCAGGCGCCCCTAGGCTGTACCATTTAAAAGGTGAAAAACTCCTCTTCAATTATTGCACTGTACATTATGGTACTGTGCAATGGTTAGTTTCATTTGTTTTCCAGAATTATGACATAGATCTTTCAATCACCTTCCTTCCTCTCTTTATCTTTCCTTTCCTTTCTTTCTTGTTTTCTTTCCTTTTCTTGTGTACGTGTGTGTGTTTCTCAATAGGAGAAACTTGTAGAAAGATATATCAAACTCTCAAAGTGAAATAATACCTTGAAAGGAAAATGCCAAGTAATCTAAATGTATTTTACTTCATAATTTTGTAAGTCTCAAACTCTCTTGATCTTCTCAAAAATTTTATGAGAGTTAATTAACACCAAAATGAACTAATTTAAGTCTTATGGTAGCTACTTTTGCCAATTTTGTTAAAGATGCTAAGAAGGAGAATTATTTTCAGAATAGTGGGAAAAAATAGGAAAAGAACGTGTTCATAATCTGCAAACTGAGGTAATTTATTATTGTATGATCCAGAGTAGATTTTTCAATATAGTAGAAGCTATGTACATTACTTTGAATCTCTTTTTTGAACTTTAAAATTATGAAATGAAATATTTTCACCTGATCTGATTCTTTTTTACGAAAAAAAGGTAATACCGCTTTCTTCATTCTCACCCATACTCAGTATGAAATTTGACTCCTAAGAAACTTAATATTCTTTTTTAGCTATGTCTAATACAGAACATGTTCTGAGAGAATCTCATTCCTGTTTTGGGTATTATAACCTCTGAAGTAATCTTGAATCATATGCAATAATAATTTTACTGCTCTGCATGCAAATATGAATACATAAGGAAAAGAAAAAGTAATTTGGAGCTTGGAAATGATTTTGAAATAGTTTGAAAATAAAATAGGAGCAAGGTAAAATGTGTTAAAATTTAAAGGAAATACGTAAAAAAAACAAGCACAGTATTGCAATGTTTAATATCTCATCCCTTGAGAAGATGAGCTATTAAATAATATCATGCCATGGTGCACTGAAGGCAGAAGTCAGAAAGCCCCTGGTTCTATGTGGGGACCATCAAATGGACTAGAACAAAGGATAATATGAGTATTCTAGGTCCACATCTGCTCATCTAGGAATGCCTCCCAAGCTAACTATAGTGGTCCACAAGTCCCATCAGTAGAAATTCAGGCAGCCCAAGAAAGTGATTTTTATTCACTTATTGGACTGAGAGCATATATTCATTACATGCACAGTTGTCTAAACATTATTTATATACATTTAAATAAGAAGGGTGCATATAATGTTACTCATTTCACACAGCTTCGCATTCTACCAAGGCACTGCCTCAAATTTGATTTAAAAAACAAACAAAAAAAGGGAAAACCTTCCAAATCTGAGGGAATAAACTTTGGTAATGCAAGAATAAAACTGATTATCAGTTACACCTCAGTTAGAAGAGCTCCCCCTACACAGATGGCTATGCTACACCGATTTCCAGCTAAGAGGGTGAAGGGAGGAGTCTAAACATGAAGTCCAATCAGAAAAACCCTGAGTTTCTTAATTATTTCATTAAAGAGTCAAAATTAAGTACTTTTAGAGTTCATTGCCCCTTAAGTTAAAAAATATCTACACTGTGAAATGGAAACAGAAAGCCAGCAGGGTCTACGCAGCTGCGCCAGGAAGAACATTTGGTCAAACATCTTATTCAAAATAGAAATAAGAAAGAGAATTGTAATCTTAGAACAGAGGGAATTCAGACCTGGAAATAACAACGGAGAGCATGTCTTAGTTTTATAAACAGAATAGCACTGTAAAAAAAAAAAAAAAAAAAAAAGAATAGCACTGTAAAAAAAAAAAAATAGAAGCAATTTAAATTTCCTGTGGTACATTTATTTCTCAGGAAAGTGGCTTCCCACCGTGAGCATTCGCTCCTTCCCAGACTCTGTGCTCAGAGGCTCAAACATATTCAAGCCCCACAAATACCTGTAATGAGCGCAGACTACAGACTGAACCACAATAAGGCATCAAAAAAGAAAAAAAGGAAAAAAGACCAAAGGTAGATACTTAATGAAAAAGATTTGAATACTGTATGATCCTGGTTTTCTTATTTTTATGTGAAGTGAATGATACTACTGAAGTTCAAAGCCATTCACTTTTCCTGAAACCCAATTTCAAGTTATTTCAAAGAAGAACACTTTGAAAGGACAGAAACAACAAAAATAAAATAAATTCATAGGTGAGTAATGCACTTTCAGGAATAGTCTCTAAATTCAAATCTGTGGGTTCCCTATACTGTTTGATGGAAGACAGTAAATTATTCTAATTAGAAATATTTTTTAAGTGATGAGACAATTCACCAGCTAACAGCACTCTTAGGTCTTTGTCATAAAAAGAAGTTTAATAAACTCTAATCACTCTGCCACTTTTAAATTCAGCTCACCAGAGATGTTCCCTATAAAACCGGTGATTGTGGTAGGTAATGTCTACAAAGGTTTGTAAGTAGGAATGAAGGGAGCAGACAAGAAGGATAACTGCTTCATTCAGATGTTATCTAAACTTCCTGGATGAGAAGAATTGCCTGAGGT
Organism: Potos flavus; assembly: GCA_028534135.1. Lineage (NCBI taxonomy): Eukaryota > Metazoa > Chordata > Mammalia > Carnivora > Procyonidae > Potos > Potos flavus. The sequence continues at coordinate 81,656,665 of CM052896.1, forward strand.
AATTTTGAAAAATATAAAATCCTGCCAGAATAGAAATTATGGTTAAAAATATAAATTCTTGTTAAAATTGCAACTTCTACCTAAGAGAGACACTGACTCAGAATCCTCCAAGAAGGGACAGAAAGCTGAATGCTCAGTGTCCCAAACAATTATCATCAACATGGAAGTTTGGGAACTATTGACTTGATACCAAAAATGGAGTGTTTTAAAAATGGAAATAATTAATGTAAGTTACAATTTGGCCTAGAAGATTTCTATACTAAACAGTTATTTTGGCTTCTCCCCTTCCCACCTCTCACACTAAAATGAGTGAACACATTAGCAATATATTACAGATGCTCAGAGCACGTAAAGTTTCAAAACTGGCCTTTAGTAGCAAAACTGAAGCATTTATGTATAGCTGTGGTTTGCTACAAGAAAGTCTAGATAAGTTAATGATAGTTTTAGAAAAGAAATCTCTAATATATTTGTGTGTGCGTGTGTGTGTGTGTGTGTTGAATAAATAAGTTAAACTCTAAGACATGGAAAAGAACAGGAATAATTCAGTAAGCTTATAATTCCTGAAAACTTAGTATATACCTAATGATGAAAATAAACACTATGTCATAGACAACAGTTTTCAACAAATTTGAATCTTAAACTGAATTTCTATTAAAATTACTCTCATATTTCCTGTCCCATTTTACTGAATTTTTGAGAGTTATTTATGTACAATTCCTGAAAGAAATCACATGAATGCTTGCTCCAAGCAAGGGGTGCAATGGTAGATACTGTGCGTAGTTTAAGTTTTAGCTTTGTTTTCAGGGTGTTCATAATTTAGGTAAAGAAAGAGGAGGCACAGACATCCAAATACTAAAATAACAGTAGCAGTCAATAATATACAAGAGTCCAATTATATGTGATACAATATATAAACATTGTGTATCATCCAAATAAGGCATCTAATGAAAAATGAAACGAAAGAGGGTTTCATGTATGTGAGCCTTATCCATCAGCTAAATCTTCACATAGGAAATAGTGATTGAGATAAACTTTGAAAAATGGGAAATTCATATACACAAAGAGATGAATATGGGGTGTTCTGGAATTAAGAGTTCTTTTTTAAAAAACATTAATTATTTATGAGGGGGACAAGGAAGGAGGGAGAGAGAGAAAATCCTCAAGCAGACTCCCCCCTGAGCAGAGCCAGACGTAGGGCTCGATCCCAGGACCCTGAGATCATGACCTGAGCTGGAATCAAGAGTCAGATGCTTAACCAACTGTGCCACCCGGGTGCCCCCGGAATTAAGAGTTCTTAGTGTCTAACAAACTTCTAGGGAGAGGAATATATACATATAGTATTGTTAAAATAATAGCTATACTTTTCGGATCACCAGTTATATGCCATCCATTGTGCCAAGTAATTTTCATTTCATTTAATCCTCATATTACTATTTTGACTCCTTTCCTGCAATAGCTGGGAAACTCTAGTATTCTTCTGATTATTCATATTAAATATTCCTTATTTAATCATATTCCTTTAGTCTATAATGAATATGACTTAAAGTATAATGTTGTACCTAATAGCTCAATTTAATGGCCAAATGCTTGAAGAGAGAAGTGCACTTAGGACAGATCACCAATATGCCTAATCTAGAATTTTATAACAATACTTACAAATTCTCCCTAGAACGATTACTACAGATAAGCTGGGAAGTTTAGTTTTAAAGATTTTATTTATTTATTTGACAGAGAGAGAGATCACAGTGTTCAGAGAGGCAGGCAGAGAGAGGGGGAAGCAGGCTCTCTGCTGAGCGGAGAGCCTGATGTGGGGCTCGATCCCAGGACTCTAAGATCATGACCTGAGCCGAAGGCAGAGGCTTTAACCCACTGAGCCACCCAGGCACCCTGGGAAGTTTAATTTTAAAACTTATTTCTAACTTACTATGCACATGCACTTACACAGCTTATGTTGCTTTGCTGTTGACAGAACCACAGTTGCTGCAGACATGAACCACAGTTGATTGGACCACTAATGGACCAGAGGTGGACATGACATCCAAGAAGAAACAACCCAGAGGTTAGGAAAAATCAATCTAATTCTCTCTCTTGCAAGTATTTTAATTAAGTGATACTCACATACTTAGATTACTCAGACTGAGATTCCCATTGTCACTTGGAACTATGTGAAAACAGACTAAAGGTGGAGAGAGAGGAGACAGACAGGTGGATGAGAGAGAGAGAAAGGAAGTGAGTGCTGGTGTTACCCTTGACAGGTAGAGGAAGGAGTAGGCTTCCCTGATTTTCCATTTTGGTTTCAGTCTTTCTGTAAGAAGGCTGTGCCTCATTTATGGGACTTGGATGTTCATGAAATAACTTGCCGTCCTCTTTCACCTTACGTTACAAAGAGTGGGTTCCTATTCCTTGAATTACAGAGATATCTTGCAGGCGGAATGTTTTTTCAAAGCAAAGTCCTCAAAATCTTCCCCTGAAATATGGTAGTCTGTACACATAAATGTGATATATTAGATATATACATAATTTATTACTAATTTATAATAGTAATAATAAATTATGTAACTTTATATATACACACACACATATACACATTCCTTAATTCTGTAGGTCTCTTCAATTTTACTTTCTAAAGCTTGTTGTTTTTACTGTGAACAGTGTAAGTAACAGAGGGAATTGCAGAGAAGTAGGAAGGGCAACTGAACCACGTCTAGAAGGAACAAAGCCAAGTGTCTGGGACACATCAGCAACTCAGAGAGTGTGAATTGGAGCAATTAATACTAAAGACAGATAGTGAAGATGCCACTATGGAAGTAATTCTATTCTTTAAAATGGCATCATGATCATAAATTCCTACTTTCTCAACAAAAAGCCACAAAGATTTATGATAAATACTTGCCAAAACAGTAAAAAGGAGAAGCCAAAATAAGGCTGGCAGTTGGAGAGGGGTAAAAAAACAAAGCCTCTTAGTATGTGAGAAAGGTTTCCTTTACCCTCCTCAAAGGCTAAGCTTTAGTATATATCAGTGGCTGACTGTTGGTAGCTGAGTGATCAAAATAATGACATACAAGGTACATGTGTTATAGGAATGCAAAAGTAACACAATCAAGTTCCATGCAATAGGGAATCTGGGAGTGGAGAGACATGAATCTTGCAGTGTGACATGCAATAAAGGTTCTGGATAAGGGCTCTAGGGAAGGAGACTGTCCCCTTTCATCCTCCTCCCTCCATCAATGTGCCCTACAATGGCTTAAATGAGGGCATCACTTAAAGGTTTTGATAGCCTGGCATAGTTTTGAACACCCAGAAGTAGCTAAGGAAGCAGCATAATGCAGTGGGTAAATGGATAGTGTCTTAGAGCCATACTGCTGGTATGAATCCTCACTCTTCCACTTACCAGCTATTTGACCTTGGGCAAGGCATTTGGCCATGTGTCTCAGTTTTCTTATCTGCAAAATGAGGAATAAATGAGGTTTTTCTAATGATCAAATGAGTGTGTGTGTGTGTGTGTGTGCACATGCGTGTGTATTTAGAACAGAGCCTAATACATAATAAACACCATATATATCACTTATTATTCAGTATTTTAACCTAACTCATCTTATTCATAATCCATAGAAAATAAACTTTGGCTCCACAGTTAAAAGATGATTAAAGTGAAAACTCTAATGCACTGTCTCTCACATAATGAAATGGTTGTGTAAAGATGGAGCCGAACAGGCTAAGGAATTAGGTAACAGGCTAAGGAAACTGGACTTGATCCCACAATAATGGGTATCCATGAAGGGCAGAAGCTTACAGCGGTGGCACAGTGAAAGTTTTTGCACTGCCGTCAGAGGGCTACGGGAGAGCAAAGAGCTGAGGAATGAGAGCCATCAGGAGCACGTGCAGAAGCCCCCAAATGCAAGCATTTCTAGGGGGGTGAAAGTGACAAAAGCAGTCTTAGGATGGCCTCAAACTAACCTCATGAGACCTGGTCCAATTTTTTAATGCCTTGTCTATCTGTGATCTTCAAAAGGTGTCTAAAGGAAGAAGACACAGAGATGAGTAGATTTGTTCTTTATGGAAATTACAAAGTGAATACAATTACGGCACCTTCAAAGCAGATGGACCCTCATATGGCTTTTGTTGCCCTTCGATCATATCTCTAACCTGAAAAGCTTGACACCAATTATTTGTCGCTATATGCTAGAAAACTCTTAATGACAACTGAGTGGAATAAGTAATTTTTCTTTCTGATGCCTCTTCAAGGAAAGACTTATGTGGGTAGCAACTCCGATTGTGATGAGGGCTGGCAGCTGAGGCCAAAATTAATCCAATTCTAAATGATACTTAATAAATCAGGTAAAACAAAAGTAGACTGGAGTCCTTAGTCATGCCCAGCAGAGGCTCTCCTGACCTCAAATATCGAATTTCTCAGGGTTAATTTTTCCTTTAACTAAGGAGTTTATTTTTTTCTTTATTTTTTAAAAGATTTTATTTATTTATTTGACAGCGAGAGAGAGATCACAAGTAGGCAGAGAGGCAGGCAGAGAGAGAGGGGGAAGCAGGCTCCCCGCTGAGCAGAGAGCCCGATGCGATGCGGGGCTCAATCCCAGGACCTGAGCTGAAGGCAGAGGCTTTAACCCACTGAGCCACCCAGGCACCCCTTAACTTCCCAGGACCCTGAGATCATGACCTGAGCTGAAGGCAGAGGCTTTAACCCACTGAGCCACCCAGGCGCCCCTTAACTAAGGAGTTTAAATATCATAATCTAGTTTAAACCAATGGGGACATTTTTAAAAGTATATTTCAGTTAAACTTGGCACCTCTTTTGGATATAAATGCCAGGTGCACTGCTTTTCAAATGACTTCAGCTCATTGCAAAGTGTCTGAGCATATAGGGCATCTTGAGAATTTACTATGCAAATAATAATCACTTAAAATTGCCTTTGAAATGTCAAATCTGTTTCACACTGAGGACTGGAAATTTGAAAAAAGAATTTTTTTCAGGTTTTACATCCATAGAAGAGCTCTGGAAATAAATACGATTCTATTCTATTTGATTGCTATATATAAAATACCCCAGAGAAATATGAAAATCACATACAATGACCTACATGAAAGCATGATACAAATACTCAAAAACTGCTATCTCAACAGGCTTATTTAACATTATTTTAAATTAGATTTGGGAAGAAATTAGTATCTTCTTGTTATCTTCAAAGGGCAACCTAAAAGGTGATGTCTATAAAGATAGTTCAGATATTTCCTCCTCCTCTGTATGACATTAAAATAGCCAGTGACACTACAGCCAGGCTCACTGTGAAGGTTCAGCTCCGTCACAGTGTCAGCTGGCGGATTTTATGAGGCTTCCCATGAGACTGATTTCTCCAGTTTATTGGGACATCCACTAAAGGATTACCTACTATGTGTGTCAAGAGTAAGAATGAAAAATTCTCCCAGGAGTAGCTATTTCCAGTGGCCATACTGGTTTCAATTAATGAAAGCATGGAAATGAAGCCGATTTTATACTCGGCTAACAGAAAGAATTTTTTTCCAAAATTTTATAATAGAAATTTTCATGGAGTGAATTCCCATGTTATGATTTACCAGCGATAGTGGATTTGTTTACAGTAGGTCTCATCTCAAAGTTGGTGGGCGACAGTAAGGGAAGATTACTGTCCTTCTCTACTTGGGTTGGTGTTTAGGAGGTAGTTCAAGATCACCCTTACCACTGTTTTAATATCCCAAAATATTATGGGGTAGATAGTGCAAGACACAGGTGAGTTGTTGTTGTTGTTTTTATATTGCCAAGTAAAAGCCAGATGGCTCTCAGAATAGGGAAGGAGATATGTTCTTTTCTTTTTTTTTTTTTCTTTTAAGATTTATCTATTTGAGAGAGAGCTCGCATAAGCGCACGCCAGCAGGGGGAATGGCAGAGGGAGAAGGAGAGAGAGAATCCCAAGCAGACTCCATCTCAGTGCAGAGCTCAATGCAGGGCTCAATCTCATAACCCTGAGATCATGAGCTGAGCCAAAATTAAGAGTCAGCTGCTTAATTGACTGAGCTACCCAGGCACCCCAAGGAGAGAGATTTTCTTGAGCATTCTTTTATTTCCTGTGACTAATAGCATTAATGGAAGTGCTTTTTGTTTGTTTGTTTGTTTGTATTTTTTTTAGTAACAGATTAGATGACGTCAAATTACCATTTTAGCACAGTCTGCGCTAACGCAGAAAGTTGTAAAACTGTCTTGACATTTAAAAATGTACCAACTTGGGGCGCCTGGGTGGCTCAGTGGGTTAAAGCCTCTGCCTTCAGCTCAGGTCATGATCTCAGGGTCCTGGGATCGAGCCCCGCATCGGGCTCTCTGCTCAGCGGGGAGCCTGCTTCCCCCTCTCTCTCTGCCTGCCTCTCTGCCTACTTGTGATCTCTCTCTAATAAATAAATAAAAAAAAAAAAAAAAAAAAAAAATCTTTAAAAATGTACCAACTTATTTACACTCTAGATTAAACTAGTTAAACATTTCTTAAAATCAACTAAAGCAAAATGAGGAGGAAAAATTATCGTGTGAACAAGTCTAAGAACTATAATTTAGCAAAATGCTTATTTATTCAAAAAACAGTTATATCATGGCAGCTTTTCTCCTTTTTAGAATAATCTCCTCTCGCAAAATGTTTTCTACTTTTCACTTAGAAACACCTAATCTTCGTTAAATTGATTTATACAAATCGAAATAAAATATCTAATATTAGATAATTTTGCTCAGTTAATGTTCATGTAATTCCAAATTTTAAAACTACCTCAAATCTTTTTAGTGGCATATTTACTCTTTGGAAACTAACCTAGTAATAAACTCTGTGAGTGCAGAAAACCTTAAAGGCTTGGCAAGAAGAATAATTCTTGTGTTCCATGAGCTCCAATTTTGTATCAGAAAGTAATTTACTTAATTGGAAGATGATAGCTGAAAATCATTTACATCTCTTTTCAAATAACTTAGAACCTGTCATAGGCCAGACTTCTACAAGTAAAATGTCTATAGTGTTATTATACTGTTTTCAAGGTTATTCATTTTATTAATTTTATTCAAGATAGTGTAGGAAGCTATACTAGGGAAAAGGAAATAAATAAAAAAAAACAATGTGATTTTTTTTCCCCCTTAAATCGCAAAAGTAACATATCAAAACTAATGATAATCCAGAAAAAGGGGGAAAAATAATCCCATTATACCAGCACAAAGATTTAATTTTGCTTATTCGGTTTTCAGCTATGCCTATATGTGTATTTTAGCTGCAAAATATATAGCAACAGTAATAGTATATATACAACTTCAGAGTCTGTATTTTTTTCACTTAACATTTATTTCATATGCTTTTTCTATGTTCTAATGCCATTAATAATGACTACATGCTACTCTATGAAGTAACTAGTCTATAACTTTTTAACTAAAATATCTGAGATTATTTAAAAGTAGAATGATAACTTAGTGAAGTATTTACACAATTGTAGTTCCTTGATATGTTAACATTCACATTTTTGTGGCTGTCAGAGTTGCTCGGATTTCTATTCTTTTTTTCCTGGTGTATATACTATGCTTGCTTAACTAGGGACATTAAAATCAGAGTTTAAACAATGTCTTATGTCTACCAGGAAATAAAGGTAGAGCTAAATTTTAGAACATAGAATGCTTACTTCTTATCATTGTATATTTGTCATTTCTGTAATACAGTTATGAAGTGCTTCTTACTTTTTTATTTAAGTAACCTCTACACCCAACATGGGGCTTGAACTCATGACCCTGAGATCAAGAGTCACATGCTCCACCTACTGAGCCAGCCAGGAGCTCATGAAGTGCTTCCTTTGTATGACTTACCGTGCTATTCAGCAGACAATAAAATAATTTGTAAGACAAAATTCTTAAAGACATATACATAATTAATTCCACAAAAGTGAGTGAGTGGACCATTAGTTCTGCAACCATAACAAGTAGGCTACTTTCAGGGGCGCCTGGATGGCTCAGTTGTTAAGTGTCTGCCTTTGGCTCAGGTCGTGATCCCAGGGTCCTGGGATCGAGCCCCGCATCAGGCTCCCCGCTCAGCGGGAAGCCTGCTTCTCCCTCTCCGACTCCCCCTGCTGTTTTCACTCTCTCACTGTCTCTCTCTCTGTTAAATAAATAAATAAAATCTTTAAAAAAAAAAAAAAGTAGGCTACCTTCAGTTAATGCAAGTGGTGGTTAAGAATCGGATGGTTAAAATGGATTTAGTATGTTAACCAGGCATGGCCTAGAAACAGTGGCAGTAAAGGATAAGGCAAGGTTTGGGTAACCTGATCATCATGCAGGATAAGTATTCGGAGAAGCGGTAAAGATGTTCAGGCCAAGAAGCTGGGGAAAGACTACTTCTCTCACCAGCTAGGCAACTTTAAAAGCCCTAAGTCTCTATTTCCGTGGCTGTGGAATGGAAATAATTTTAAAATACCTACTTCACTGAATGGTTGTGAGACTGAAGAAGTTTATTCATGAAGAATGCTTATTGGAGTCTCTACCGCATTTCAAACAAAAATAAAAAAATAAAAGTGTTCATCGTTGTGTTGGTAGAATTCTTCAGTCAATTTAAGAACCGCGTCTAGGGCTTTATGACTGAGCATGAGAAACCAGGAGGTTTATTTCTGGAAATGTGAGCAGAAGCAAACGCATGCGCCCAGGGAGGAAAAGCCACTCATAAGAGAGGACACCTGGAAGTAAGGTGTACCTTGAGCTTAACAGAATAAATGGCAGGATATGACAAAGCATTTACAAACAGAGAGGGCCACTGATAAGAGCAAGGACCGTCACAGCAGGCAAAGGCTCACCAGTTCTGCCGGTTGGTAGCCCTGCTGGGCACTCCCAATTCTGTTCATCTGAGTTAAGACATCACACAATAAACCATGGGTGTAACAAGTTTCCTATTTTGTAGACATTTTTTTAAAAGTTGCGTTTAGGAGTGCGTGGGTGGCTCAGAAATTTAAGTATCTGCCTTCTGCTTAGGTCTCGATCCCCAGGTCCTGGGATGGAGCCCCACATCGGGCTTCCAGATCGGTGGGGAGTCTGTTTCTCCCTCTCCCTTCTGCCTCTCCCTCTGCTTGTGCTCTCTTTGTCTCGCTCCCTCTCAAATGAATAAATAAAATCTTTAAAAACATAAAAAATAAAAATTGGATTTATAATAATCTTACCAGTACCTAACAAAACACACATATACTTTGGAACAATTTTTGAGGGAACAAGTCTTTTTCATATTTTAAAATAAAACTCTTTGAAATCAAAGGCAGAAATTTCAAAGAAAAGCCTCAACAGACTTGACTACATTAATATTGACCTCCTTTAAATCTGAAAAAAAAAAAGCATTATGAGGAAAATTAGAAGGCATAGGACAAACTAGGGGGGACTGGAATATAAAGTATAAAAGGATTAATATTAGTACATGTAAAAAAACTTACAAAGCAAATTCTGAAATGAATACTCTAATAGAATACTTCAAAAGAAAACTGGACAAGCTGCAGAGAAATTCCCACTGTTGGTGCGAATGCGAATTGGTGCAGACACTCTGGAAAACAGTATGGAGGTTCCTCAAAAAGTTAAAAATAGAATTACCCTATGATTCAGCAATTGCACTACTAGGTATTTATCCAAAGGATACAAAAATACTGATTTGAAGGGAGACATGCACTCCGATGATCATAACCACAGCCAAATTATGTAAAGAGCCCAAATGTCCATCGACTGATGAATGGATAAAGAGGTGGTATGTATGTACACACACACACACACACCCCCCATAGAATATTACTCAGCCATAAAAAAGAATGAAATCTTGTCATTTGTAACAATGTAGATGGAGCTAGAGAGTATTAGGCTAAGCAAAATAAATCATTCAAGAAAGACAAATACCATATGATTTTACTCATATGTGGAATTTAAAAAACAAAACAGATGAACATAAGGGGGAAAAAAAGAGAGGCAAACCATAAAAGAGACTCTTAACTATAGAGAACAAACTAGAGGTTACTGGGAGGTCAGTGGGGAATGCCTACATGGGTGATGCGTATTAAGGAGGGCACTTATTGTGATGAGCACTGGGTTTATGCGTAAGTGATGAATCACTAAATCCTACAGGTGAAACTAATATTACACTGTATGTTAACTAACTGAAATTTAAATAAAAAATTGGAAGAAAAAAGAAAAATGAAGGAAAAAAATGGATAAGCTTCAAGGACAAAATTAATTTTTTTAAAAAATTGATTAAAGCATTGACAAAAATGTTCGACATGACTAGTAGTCAAAGGTCCATGAATATAAAAACTTGTATATTATCAAACATATATAAATATGCACATGTATAACAGTTTCACATTGGACAAGAGGAAAGAGGCAGTCAAACTTAGCACAATTTAACAAAATGTAACAAAGCTCTGAGAAGTATCCATACAACTTTATCTAGAATATCCTAAACAGTAAAATAAGGATGTTCCTGAAGATTTAAATACAAAAGTAATATCCCTAGAACTTTTATATACTAGAAAAGCTTGAAGATATTATAAATGCTTACTGTTAAGGGATTAATTAATAACACAGCAAATAAAAGAGAAAATAACAGCAAATACATTTGTTGAATTTGAATTTATAAATTCTTATTGACATAAAAATTGATATTTTCAAGTGAAGAAAAGAAATAGAGAACACACACAGTAGCATTTGTTTTTTATGGGTAAATTATATATGTATGCCTAGAAAAGATATGAAAGACATCATCAGCATGCGATTATATATTTTTCAATTAGCTTTCTTTTCCCTAATTCATGTTTTGTATAGTCTCAATAACAAATGTGGACATATGCACATAGATTCATAATAGACAAATTATTATTGAAGGTGTTATAGCATGATCTTTGAACACAGTCAAATCAGGCACTGAGACCCAGTTTTTCCATCGGCAATCTTCTTAATCTATTTAAAGATCAGTTTTTAAAAATATACTAATAGCATCCATATTACAGAATCATATATATATTAGATGAGCTAATACAGGCAAAGTGCTTGAGATAATTACTGGAGCAAGGTGAATATTCAATAAACATCTGATTGTTCAGTTTTTAGACATTTGATTTGTAAGAGCTTTAAGTTTTAGGTGTTAAGAAACATGTTAATTTTAAAATCCCTATAACCTAAAGTAATATCAAATACAAAGTAATTCACTGTTAAATGGAAGAAAAGAATGAATACATGATATGGAAAATATGCTCTTGGTGCATATAATATCTTGACCAAAGTCCACACCCTGATTCTTCTACTTTGCAGATCCTTACCCAAAATTTTCATGTGTGACTCTCTGGGCTTTTTGTTCCACAAGGCTTTTGTCTTTACTTGATTTAAGTAATTACTGGCTTTCAACTTTGATTTCCACCATGGAGCTGGTTTTTGTTTGCTGAACTATATATGATATTTCGCTAATGTCCCTCTATAATAGCAACTTTTGTTTTTCTGTGCTAATCCTCTGAGATATAAGAATGATATTCACTCATTTGTAAGTAAAGAAAGAGAAATCCTACTAGACTCTATGTGTTAGGAGGATCTTGCCTCGCTCTAGTCAAGAAAAAAATCCATGATATTTTATAGATATGAAGCACACACGTAGGGCTAAGAATCCTGACAGACCATCCAGCACAACCTATTTCTTCTACGGAAAAGGGAATTTTGCTCCCGAAGTTTAAGGCATCCTATTGATGGTTAAATAGCTAATTAGTAAGAGAACTGAGTTCAGCCCTTCTTGTTTCCAGGCCATTGCTCTTCCCCCAATACCTTGTTGCTTTCATTTTTTTTCTTGCTGCTTTTAAGCTACTTAAGAATAACTCAGTACAGTTCAAACTCATTGCTTTTGTTTTTAAAATGGACACGACTTCTGGTATTCTAGTTCACAATGCCTAAGGCAAAACCCTACATATTTTTTCTGAAGAAAATAAAACTTAGTTCAGCTTTAAAAAGTTGCAGTTTACTTGGTAGAAATTTCATCCTTCATATGCTAAATCAACCAAAATTCATTGCTAAACTTTCTTGTGGGAAGTATATCTTTCAAGATGCAGATATAGAGTATATATTCTAGAGGGACTCATTGATGGCCAAAGCAAAGACAGTTATGGGATATCAAAAATTGTATTTAGTGATATTTCTACTGAAATCCCATTGTATTTACAAATATTATTTTATATGTCTTCACATTCAAGAGCAGTACCTCTCTAACAACAATCAACTCAAATGACACTTTTCTGATAGAGAATACATTGAAGAAAATCTCTCATGAATTAGGAATTCAGTGGAGAATATTTCACCAGTGGATGACAGATCACACTAAATAGATGAGGAAAAGACATAACTTTGAAGTGTTGGATATCTTTTGACATCCTGAAGCCTTTGAAATGGCAGCTAACTTCTCAAGAGCCTCACCTTTGGCTCTTTATAGGCAAGTCAGATTTGGCAGTAGTTCCCTGTACTCTGCTTCATCTAAAGGAAATATTCCACACTGCTCACTTTAAAACAATTATTTTTTTTAAAGTAATAGTAGTAGCCTCTTTAAAGTAGCAAACCTATAAACATGATCATTTTTTTAACCAATTAAACTGAATTGCAAGGCGCTCTGCACAGAAACAGTAATTCCCTACCTTAATTATAAATCAAATAGATGAATACTAGGTCTTTTTTTGGATCTTAATATAAACTAAGAAATAGCTTACAATTAATAGCATCTTCCCCTTTGAGATATAGAATGGAATGATGATAATTTAAACAATAATTTATAACACTAAATGTAAAAGTTTCAAATGAAGCTCTAATCAACTCAAAAGCTAGGTCTAGCTTTTTCTAATTAAGAAAACACTTTGACAACACTTTCCATGCTACAGTCTTAGTAAACCCAAGTCTGCAAACTATCCAGTCTAATGAAGGACCTCTGCCTCCTCTTCGTATCTAATTTTAATTACAGGCATATTTCCTAGAAGCAATTATTGTCCAAAACATACAACATAAAAATTTACTGATATAAACATTATCTTTGGTGAAATGTTTTTTTAAATAGCCACTGGTGAACATTCACTATCTTACAAGTTATGGAAAAATTTTCACATAGCTTAAGAAAAGAGTTATTCCAGATACTAATTGTTTATAACATGTTCACTGTCCCCAGTGATGGTATCATGCCCCCAGCTAACCACATGAAAACCTCAGAGTCCTCCCTACACTACCAGTTTATACCTTCCAGTGCCTACAGTATCTCTCAAATTAAATCACATCTGGTCCACTTCTATCACCCTTGCTACTGTTTAGGTTCACATTTCATCTTCCAAAGGTTATGCAATAACATTCTTTCTGTTCTCTCTCTATCCAGGTTCATCCCTTTCAAATTGTTATGCTCAACTAGGCATAAAAAATTGTAAATAATGTGGTCCCATTACAGAAGAAAAGGTTCAAATGTTTTCATTATTTAGAAATTATACCATATGTAGTACATTTCCCTCCTTGATATTTATTTAAAAAAATTCTAATGGACAGCTCTCCAAAAATTAGCCAAACCTTAGCACATATAAAATCAATTCATAAACACACACATAAAACCAAACATTTCCAGGAAAAACAACCTAACATATTAGGGTTTAGAGTTGAACTAAGAAATGCGTAAGTTCAGGGAAAATAGCCTCTAATAGTATTTTTTTTAAAAGATTTTGTTTATCCATTTGACAGAGAAACACAGCGAGAGAGGGAACACAAGCAGGGGGAGTGGGAGAGGAAGAAGCAGGCTTCCCACCAAGTAGGGAGCCTGATGCGGGGCTCGATCCCAGGACCCTGGGATCATGACCTGAGCTGAAGGCAGACGCTGAACGACTGAGCCCCCCGGGCGCCCCTAGCCTCTAATAGTATTTAAACTAAGTATTGGATAACTGTTTTAGAAGTCCAATGTGCTATCCATTGCACTACGGAGCCACCTTAGATGACTGTTTTAATATATAAAACAATTAACGTTCCTGGCATACATCTGTTAAGCCTAAGTAGCAATAGTTCTAAGAAAGTAATATCTATAACATATCTGCAATAAATGATTTTTGCCAACAGCATTTAGTCCCCAATTTTTATTTTAGTAAAATGGTAAGAATTAACATTTCCAGCAACAAGTACTAATTATCCAATTTTTAAATAAAAAATACAGTTTGGATTGTTTACTATGATATTTATATTATGAGAAAGAAAAGAATACTGTTTTCTCACTTTTTTTTTTCAAAAGTGCTAAAGATGCAGTTCATTTTTTAACTATCATTCACAAAACAGGAAGAAATAGATAAACTTAGTCCACCAAAACTGGTCCCCAAATATTCATTGTACCTTCTGCAAAGTAGTTTGTTGCTTTTTTTTTTTTTTAAGATTTTATTTATTTATTTGACAGAGACAGCGAGAGAGGGAACACAAGCAGGGGGAGTTGGGGAGGGAGAAGCACACTTCCCACTGACAAGGAGCCTGATGTGGGGCTCAATCCCAGGATCCTGGGATCATGACGGAAGGCAGATGTTTAATGACTGAGCCACCCAGGCGCCCCTGAAAAGTGGTTTTAAGACAAACTAGGAAAGTTGGGGTTTTTTTTCCTTAATAGGAATCTTTAATAAGAATGAGATATTATAAATTCTACTGTAGTAATTAGGACAACGTGTTATTGTAAAAATTCTCAAACTATAGGATGATTATATGATTCACTTTTACTCTGATAGGCAGAAGCACCCCAGAGAATTGTTCCAATAGCAATAATTATCTCACTATTATAATGGTAATCTCATATTGTATGAGAGTAGCAATGGGTAAAGAAAGGGGGGGGAAGCACAAGATATTAAAAGTCTTTATATAAGAACATCCAAACACTTGAGAACTAGTAATATCTCTAAAAGGTACATAAGTAATGACACTGCCATTGCAAATGTGAGTTAAGTAGGTCCAATTCCTTGCCTAAGTTAATGTGATGCTAAGAAAAGATACCAGCCTTACTCCTCCTACTCTTTTACTCCCTGTGCCACATATAAAGTGATAAGCGTAGGAGGAAATCTGACTTGGCAAAGAACCAGTACTATTTCCAGGGTGCAGAAAACAGTTTCAACTTAGAAATTTTAAAAACAACATCTAACTGAGCAGACTATCAGAGTTCTGTTTGACAGTGTTTATATGATGCACTAGTTTATAGGAAATGAAATTTGCAAATGACATAGCTGACCATCATGTAAAATAAGATTTACAGATGCAAGGTATCTGTCCAACATATTAATAGCCAAGAGGAATGCGATCAAATAGATACTAGTATCCTCAACTGCTAATATGTTTCCTTTGTGCCTTGACACAGTACAAAACAGTTCTGCTTTTAAAATACCACTCTTTACCTAGAGACAAAAGTAACCAAATTATCCTCAAGTTATATAACCACTTACCAGGCCAAATGGCTTAACTCCTTTTTATTATAACATAAATTAAATTTTGCTTATTTCCTCCATTTTAAGTAGATGGTCTTCAAAGACAGAGAAACATTTATGATTCAGAAATGATTTATATTTGACTTGGAAGTTCTGTAATAAAAATATTGCATCACACTTATTTTTTCACTGATGAAAATTAAAACATCACAGAAAATACCCAACAGGTACTATATATGAAGGACTATATAAATTGTCAGAAATAAGCAGTTAAAAACTTATAGTGATAATATTGTTCCCCCACATTTTCATGTTATAGATATGCATGAACTGTAATACAGAAATAAACCTTATATGACATAATTTTAGTAAAATATTATCATTAATGAACAGATTCTGTAGGATGTACCTAAATTTTCCAGCTAGGATTCATCACGGGTTTGTAATAGTAAGTGTAGTTCCACAGCTGGTTCTTAAAGGCATTATCATAGGTGAAAAGCAAAACAGGAGCCTTTGGCTCTGGAAGTTTTGACTCCCAGGTGTGGAGAAAATTATATGGTCTCAGGAATGACAGACATTTAGGAAGGGAGGAATAGACAGAAGTTTCCCTTAGACAAAAAAAAATAAAAGAAGGCTATGTAAAGGATTCAAATTTCTACAATAGAACCATTTACACGTATCTGTTAACCATTTGTAAGTCTGCTTTGGAAAAGTGTCTGTACATGTCTTCTGCCCATTTCTTGACTGGATTATTTGTTTTTTGGATGTTGACTTTGATAAGTTCTTTATCAATCTTGGATACGATCCCTTTATGATGGGGGTGGGGGGGCTGGGGTAACCGGGTGATGGATATTAAGGAGGGCATGTGTTGTGATGAATACTGGCTGCTATACACAATTAATGAATCGTTGAAGATTACATCAAAAGTTACTGATGTACTATACTTTGGCTAATTGAACATACATTTACAAAACAGTATTTTGCATGACATAAGACACCGATCAATTTCTTACCAACCATTTTCATTTGTACATTGGGAGTGGTATTATATATTGGAAGGAACACTGGACTGAAAATTAGTTCCAGGTGTAAATAAAACTATGGCATAGAACATATTATCTACACCTCTTTCACTGGGCATCAGCTTCCTCATTTAGCATGGAGAGCATAGGACTAGAGGTCATCCTAGCCCCGGAAAATTCAGATATCTCTAATTCTTAACTGTAAAGTAACCCTAATTTGTTTGACAAAACTTAATTCGAAACTAAATTTTACATTGTGGGGGTGCCTGGGTGGCTCAGTCGGTTAAACATCTGCCTTCGGCTCAGGTTATGATCCCAAAGTCCTGGGATCCAGCCCCACATTGGTCTCCCTGCTGAGCAGGGAGCTTGCTTCTCCTTCTCCCTCTGCCCCTCCCCCTGTTCATGCTTCCTCTCTCTCTCTCTCTCTCTCTGTCAAATACATAAATAAAATCTTTAAAAAAATAAATTTTACATTGTGAAACAAAAGAAAGATAACAAAGATATCACACCATAATACCATTCTCTTCATTTTCCTTTCATTCACTCATTCAGTAGTATTGACCATCTGCTACTGATCATTCTAACTTTTATGTTGATAGACTATAAGAAGCACCATGGGGGGGGAGGGCGCCTGGGTGGCTCAGTCAGTTAGGCGTCTGCCTTGGGCTCAGGTCATGATCCCAGGGTACTGGGATGGAGTCCCACGTCCAGCTCTTTGCTCAGTGGGGAGCCTGCTTCTCCCTCTGGCTGCTACTCTCCCCGCTCATGTTCTTTCTCTCTCTCTCTCTCTCTGACAAATAAATAAATAAAATCTTAAGAAAAAAAAAAGGCACAATGGAATCAGAAAGACCTATTAGAGGCCATATATAGTAAAACTCTGGACTTGTACCAGGATGTTAGTAGTAGAGGTGGTGAGAGAGTGGTCAGTTTCTCCATATATTCTGAAGGTATATACAACCAACAAGATTTGCTGAAGGACTGAATGTGGGGGGAAGGAGGGAAGGGAGGAAGGGAGGAAGGAAGGAAGGAAGGAAGGAAGGAAGGAAGGAAGGAAGGAAGGAAGGAAGGAAGGAAGGAAGGAAGGAAATAAATTACTTCAGTGTACCTTTCTACAATCCCAACCCTTCCTCTTCTATAGACACATTTATTTTTCCTTTTCAAGTTTACAAATCGATGACAGTATTTTTTTTTTTTTTTTTGCAATACTGAACTGATGTTCATGGCATACTTTCAAGTCTTAAAAAAAGTAACATTTCAAAAAGCTTTTCACTTATACTTTCTAGATCGTGGCAATCCTAAGGATGAGAACATCATTTTCAGAGTCCCGAGTGCTCACCATTACATGATGGAATCCCAGAGAATGTCATGTTAAGGGTCTTTACTGAGCCCATCTCTGCCTCTCCACGATTCTAAACACATCTCAACTCTTTAAAACATACTTGTACTACTGATATTCCATGTTGCATTTACTTTCAATGACCACATATGTACTCTCTACATTCCATGTTGTTCTCCCCCTTCCCTCTACACCAACTTACACTGCCTTTGTGAAACCCTCAATCAGAAACCCTGATGAGCAAGAGCCTGCCTCCAACTGACACACAGGATCATCATAATCCTGACCACCGCAGCTGTTTTGTTCATCCCCTTTAACTCTTCCTGCCCATGTCCAGAGCCAACTGTCAATTTGGACAGGCTTCAATTTGAAGAATTATTCTAATTACCTGAGACACCACATTTCAAACACTTGCAACACAGAGTTGCTCTAAATCTCGTCTCGCAGAGCACTGAGGTCTACCATGTATGTACCGAGAAGTACAGATGGCGACAGACAAAGCTGAAAACTCATGAGTACATCAAGGAAGTCAAAATAACAGTGGCTTTCCATCTGGTAACATATTCATATTTACCTCATTTTCCCACAAGCACTCCTCCTTACTTTCCACTCACACTGGCAGATCTCAGCAGGCAGCGAGTGGCTGGCATCTATTTTCATCATGTAGTAGTTCTTGAGTCTCTTTCTAAACTTTCTAAACAGCATGATATTATAAAGACAAGTGCCAAGGACATATTCTAGCCCCCAAGAAGGAGTCAAATATTCCCACTCCTCAGCAATTTTTTTTTGTTTAACTGCTCGGAATTGGTGACAAGTGTACATGTCTGTTGGTGTCAAAACCCTTGAGTACAAATTCTAACCAGGAGCTGTCTCATCCACATTTCATAATTTTAAAAAGAAACGCTGTCTCGTTATTTTAAAAAAATAAATTCAAGGGCCAATGAGTGGGAGAAACCTCAATATGAAGAGTAAGTACGTGGCTACATACATTTATCACCTTGTAATATTTTTTGAGTTAGCTATTATTTTTAACAGTTTCGGCTGTATCATCCCAAGCCATATCACAAGTAAGATACAAAAATTATGGGTCAGGTATTGATATTTTTCCAAAGAATTTCCTTCCAAAGAGACAATGAGATGTGAAACAATGCATGTTGGTTTTCAGTTTTCATTCATTTATAGGGGTATACTGTTTATGGCTGCAAAATAAAATACAACATTCAAGTCTATTCAATAGAGCAGCTTTTGATGGAAATTGGTTAATAAAATGGAATGATTCATAAATTAGTGCTTTATAAGAGGACAGATTCGTCAAAAACCTGCAGAGATGTTTGTTTATTTTAAATAGGGTTTAATAACAAAGTTTTCTTCAAATTGCCAATGGATGCAGTACTATCTGTTAATTTTGCTTTCCTGTTTGGTGTTAAATTCATGGAGATTTCTGCAGTCCAAGACAGCTCTTCCAAACTGACACAAAAATACCAAATTAACACTATGTGGGTTTTTTTTTCCCTTTATCACTCTTATGTGTAAATGTATGTGAGAAAGTTTATCCATTCATCATCAATTCACAAATTAGAAACACAAAAAATCTCTTGTGTCTATAATATGCTATGAAAAATAATTGCTCAGTTTGAATGATTGCTAATTTCATCTCAATCATGCCTTCCTCAGGCAAACCTTGAGAAAACAAACAGTATCACAGAGTCTGTTCAAAACAAGGGACATAAATAAGTACCTTATGAAACACTGCTTTACTCAAATCCTCCTGATAGATGTTCAAGCAAAGCAACATTACTGTGGATGATCACAAGAGAGGTACAGTATACCACATTCAATCAGACACAAGGCTAGAACCATTGAGGTCTGACTTTCAAGAGATTCAGTATTTTTTTTCATAAAAAGAATGTGGGCAATTCATCATCAAAACTTACAACTAGGGTCGTTCACTTAGTTTCCTCATGTATGAAACAAAAATTATAAAAATAAATGTAGTTGTATGAGTTGAATGAAATAAGCTAAGTAGAACATGTGGCACAGAAAAGACTCACAGTAAATGAAAACTTTTATTATCACTCTTACTTAAATATTCACGGTTGTTAATATTCACAGATTCATAGCACTGTGGCTCCATTATTATGTCATCTAAATGTCCTCTTAACAGAACGGAAGAATGGAAAAGAACGTCACACAATTATTTGGTCCTAATACTGTTTAATGTTACTTTTTAAATGTATTGGTGGCTTATTTCTAAACTTAGAAGCAGTACCATAAATAGAAAATGTTTAACCTTTCACTAGCTGTTTCATAAATCTGGATTGACAACTAGCCATTCTTCCTAGCTTTACTAAGAATTCTTCTTGTACTTAGTATTGGCAATACCTCAAAAATGTCCATTATAAAAGTCTAATTTGCACTACTTTTTGGAGAATGAATGAGATTTTAAATTACCACTTATTTTCATATATCATGCAAGGATCTTCTTACCCATGGAGCACTGATTGCTACAGTAGGAAAATAAAATTATTGGTAGGTTAGGAACATCTGTTTGAATACAGGCTGTCTACATCACCTTATAGGAATTATTTAATGCTATAGAGCCCTGGGGGCTCTCTGCGCTATCTCCATGTTCCAAGCCACTCATTCTCTACCCTAGTTAGACCCTTGTGTATTCTAAGTATAAATGCATATTTTAGTGAATCCAATAGGTCAGCCTATGAGCTGTCTTGTCAGTCAGATGCATGAGTTGACATGTGAGATTTCAAGCCAAGGCAGAGTACACTTAGGCTAGAGAAGAAATAGAACCCCTTGCATTTCAAAACTACAGTAAGTAAAATTTCCTTGCAAAGCCACTTTTGCAAAGCATGAGACATAAACTGACTAGCTCTTTCTCCCAAAGAAGCATCTGGGCAGTGCATTGTGTTCATAGACCAAATTCAAAGAAATTATTATGCTGTTGACATCCTACCTCCTATAATTCTACTACTTTACATGTGTGCTTTGCAACCAGTTTGAAAACTTCTTCTTATGGTTAATGTAGCATAAAAAGGCACGCTACTCCTTTTATAAAGTTAAAAACAATTAACATAAATAGACTAACGCATTATATTAGTGAATTTAAAACTATATGAAAAAGAACAAGAGAAAAACATACGGAAGGAATGGGATGATAGAGGACCACATAACTACAAGTAGGTCATGGTCAAGGTCCTACTTTTCATTTGAAGTATGGTTAGTGAGCATTTATTAAAGATTTATAAGTAAATAAGAAAGTTAATAAACAATAAATAAGTAGATACAAGTGATGCATGGAACAATCCTGAAAATATGTAATGAACCAAGGATGATAATTAATCCACTTCTGCACAACATAGGTTGACTAGGAAAAATAAAAAGATGTGCCATGAAAAACACATATCATAATCAGCTGAAAGAGAAATGACTGCAGTATTTCTTGTGAGCTATTAAGAGGTGTCCCTCATATAGAGGACAGGACAAAATTATGACCTGATAATTGACCAAACAATATAATTATGAAATGTGGTTCTTCCTGTGCACTATTCTGAGTAGTTTCCGTTATGCTTATCAGTCCTGGTATTTATTCTGATGTAGGTTTAGCTAAAATTATATCTAGAGCTATGGACAAGGGAATTTCCTTGTTATGCTAAAATAATTTCAAGGACTGATGGGATTTAACAATATAATATTTAAAGAGAAACTAGCACTACTGTGATCCTAGAAAAATTTAGGATGATGACTTTAAGAAGAGCTAGCATTTAGAAAACCAAAACAAATCTTAAATGTTTTATTCTCCAGATTTACAAACGGTGTTCATTAAATTATGTTATATGATGAATTCATGATAATTTTTTCTTGGTATATCTTTAAGGATTCACCTATTACAAAAGGAACAAGCCTTTCACTTTTTGCTTCATCCCTGAGCACTTACCCAAAAAACTAACAGCTAAGTAAATTAGTTGACAAGAATAGACAAGACATTTTGTGAATGCTACTTTTTGGTTACCATTTTCACTCTCTACCCCCCATCTATTTGGCAGAAGTCACAGTGATTGGTGAAAAACTTATACCATCAGAAGAGAGGCAGATAAGACTGATAATCCACACAGTATTTTGCATATGTAATATTGGCATAACATAATTTTAAAATTTTCTAGTTTTTTTTATGTTGTTTTTCCACTAAAAAGTCTGTAAGCATTCAGGACAGTTATCATTTCCATCTTATAAACAGAAAACTGAGGCAGCAGATGGTGTGCTGCCTAAGTCAGACAAGCACTCAATGAAAGCTGGGTAGCACTTGGTTCTCTGCACATCTTAGCAAGTTTCAGTAAGTTTTCAGCATTCTCTTAATCATTGGGATGGGTTTTACATAGCTCAAGCTCATCATCAGTATTCTTTTACAACTTAATGGGTTACTATCTGAAAACTACACAACTTTCAAGATTGGAAATTACTCAGCAGTCTTCACATTCCTATATACTTTTTCGGAAGGTTGCTTTCTACAGGGATTCTAACAAAGAATGATTATGTGCACCTACTTTTAATTTGGAAGATGAAAATGAGACAGTGATAACTGCTTTAATGAGAAATAGTATTGTCAACAGCAAAATCTATTCCCCTAACAAATGCCTACAACAATGAGTAGAGAGCCTTTTTTGTCCATAAACTGTGTATAAATTGTAACTCTTGGAGTTAGCTAATATGAAATGTTTTTGAATTTTACTTTTTTGTGCTCGTTACTGTTATTTATACAAATCACCTCCCTGTTTGGAGAATAGCTGAATTCTAACTGACTACAGTTGGCCCTACAACCACTAAACACCAATGCACCAAATTTTCCCCAGAGTTTCTTTGAAGGTCTTAGGAGGAATACAGATTTCACAATGAGAAAGATTCTCTTTTCACTCTGGGAATAAAGGGATAGATAGGAACTTCCCCATGCATAAAGCTGAGTGAGAAAGTGCACCAATGTATCAACCATGAAGATTAAGGATGCTTACAGAAAGGAAAGACTAGCCCTTCATCTTGCAGAATCTCTACTGAAGCAAGAGATTTGCTTCTTAGCTTAATTAAGCAGACCTCATGATGGCAAACATGGAGATCAACTCAAAATAAAGGCCTAAGAAAATGTAGTTGTTTTCATGGGTTTTTTAAAGATGAACTGGTGACCTGGATGTATAGCCAAAAAAATGATCTATTTTCTCCCCAGGAATTCTACCAAGATGATAAATATTTTTTGTCAATAAATAGTAACTTTGGACAATTAGTATTTTATGTGTGCAACATAGTTGCTATGTAACACATCTAAGATCATAAAACTGTTACTAATTTTCAAAGTATACAGTAGTCTCTCTTCAAAAAAATCTAACAAAGAGCTACTACATTAGACCATAGAAAGATGATAGTATTTTCACATGTTCCTGGTAATATCCATTTTTCATTCAATAAATAAATAAGCTGTTCTATTTATGGCAATGACATTGGAAGCTACATTAGACCAGTAAGTGGAATGATCTGCAGTCTCCAGCAATCTATGACCATTCAAGAACAATTAACCTCTTTGAACCAGGTACTACAAAAATATAAATTCCTCTTTCCTTCCACTGTTTCTTCATACCAAGAACACCCAAATGAGTCTGCATAATTTCATAGTTGTCTTCAACTTTCATTCACTCTTTAGTTTTCCAGTATTAATATATTGATAACTTTGATTTTATTATAATAAACCAAAGCTGTTGATCGAATGTACTGTTGTTTCTGATCTCAAAACTAGCGTAGCAGAGATGAACTGAAGATGGAAACAGTTTATTCATTCCTTCACCTATTTTAAAAATTTTATTAATTCTCTATCTCTGAAATACTATGGTTTATAAGAAATATATATTTGGTCTTCATCCACAGTTCTTGGCTCACAGATTCCAAATACCCTTGGAATTTCCTGACTGATGAGAGCAGTAGGAACACTTTTTGTTAGAATATTGAGTCTCTTGTCCTTGGTTCCTAAAGCTGCCCCAGAGCCATAAAGATGAAATGACTGTCTTGTTATTCATAACAAGATTCTTTTCACCACAACTGGGTTAATGTTAATGAGATAACTTTATGATGGGGGCTGGTTTCCAGGAGAACCAACCATGAATAGAGAGAGAAAATCTTCAGTCCTGCCCCTTGATTTCTTGGAAATGGAGAGGGGCTATGGTTGAATCAAGGAGTTAATCAATCATGCCCATATAATGAAGCTCCATAAAGACCTAAAAAGATGGAGTTTGGTGAGTTTCCCAGTGGGTAAATGTATAGAGATTTAAAGGAGAATGGCATGCTCAGAGAGAGTATGCTCAGAGAGAGCAATACTTGCCCTATGTATGTCTTCCATCTGGCTGTTCCTGAGTTATAGCCTTTTATAATAAACTAGTTACCTAGTAGGTAAAATATTGCTCTGGGTTCTATGAGCTACTCTAGCAAATTAACCAAACCCAAGTCAGGGGTCATGGGAATCTCTGATTTATAGCTAGTTGGTCAATGTACAGGTAACAACCAGGGCTTTTGACTGCCATCTGAAATCCAAAGAGCAGCTCATGGGAACCTGCAATTTATAGCCAGTTGATCCTATAGAAGCACAATTAACAACCTGGGGTTACCGGTTTACCATTTAATGTAGGGGGCAGTTTCATAGGACCCCTTAACCTGTGGGATATAACAGCATCTCCAGTTAGACAGTTTAAGAATTGAGTTAAATTGTAGGACACCCAACTGATGCTGAAGAATTTCTTGCTTCGTTGTATGGAAACCTTCACTTGCTTCCACACTTTGGAATAGGGTACCCCCTTAATCACATTTAACCACAACATTCAAGCTCAGTTCTTCATACAATATTAAAATTAATCAGACAAGAAATCATGCCCTCAACAAGCTTACAATATGAGTGGTCTTACAATATGAGTGGTCATGATATATATGTACAAAGCTATAATTCAGGACAGAAAATGGAAAAGTAACAAAAGAGATTCAGAGATAACGTCTGTTACTTCTATGGAAGGCAAGACCATTTATGGCTAGTTGGCTTTATTCATTCATTTCAGTAAAGGTTACCTATAAAGTGATTTTGCATCACTGTAGATAAGTTAAAATATGGTTGATTTGTAATAAGCATCAAATACAAGTCCTTCTATGAGTATTACTATCAAAAACATACAGGAAACTTTAAAAAATGTTCTGAACCCCACTGTAAAACCCTACTGAATTTTATCAGTAACAACAGAAATATTATTTCCATGATACTAGACTTATGTAATACATATGGAGTCTTTTAGCTTATAATTCAAGGTGAGTTAGCTATATCTTAAAATAATCAAACCGAAAACTTCCATAGTACTTACTTTACACGAATCTAGAGAAATTGTATTTCACTTTCCTATTTTCTCCAAAACTGCAGACATTTACGATTTAATTGTTTTTTATACTTTTGAAACAAATTTTGAGGACACTGTACCTCTTCTAATAATATTTTACCACCAGAATCATGATAACACAATAATAGCTCTCATGAATGTGGCTTCCTAACATTTGTTAATTCTACATTTTAAACTATCTAGGAAACATTTAATTATCTCAATATTTTCAGGTAAGACTTCTAATAGGAAGCCAAATATAGAGTACTTACAACTTATCCAATTATTTTCCCATCTCAGAAAGATTTCAATATATATGTGCAATATTTTAATATTAAAATGTGTCTGGAACACTGATATATTAAAATCAAGTGAAATAGATTTCAAGTATCTGTTTATTTAAAATTATATCCCAAAAAGTAACTCTCAAATATTTTTAAAATTCTACCTTGGAATACCTTCCTATCCCATTGATAGTTAATAACACTTAAATTACTGTTCTTTTTGCTATTACCAATACATATGATATATCTAATAGAACTTATGATTTAAACATTTTAAAAATAAACTGCAAGCCTTCAGAAAGAAGGCATCAAGCTGTCATTCAAAAGGAAGATAGAAATATGGTTCACTCTGAAACATATGTAATTACGTTTTATAGAAATCCATGTAAGGGGTGTTATATAACCTGAGTTTCCCTAAAATTCATTCCATAATGACCATAGTTGCGTAACTATTCTGCTGTTTTGAAATTATTGCTGATGGTCAATGCAACATTATTTCATAGGATCATGAACAAAATTTTAAGAAAGACATTTGATAACATTGCTATGGTAAATTAGGTACCACGCTGTTTTGATTTTATCTATAAGTCCTCCACAGATAATTGCCTAGTAAGCCATATAAACCACATTTGGAATCAGACAACCCTATTTTCATATCATGTATGCCCTATTTATCATCTTCATAGTTTTGAACAATTTTACTTACTCCTCATGGCTTCAGTTTTCTATCCCCAAAATGGAATAGAACTACTATCTTTATTATCATGGGATGGCATTTGTGCTGATTAAATGTTATTTTATGTCTAATGTAGTAGAGTAACTAGTTAGGTAGTTTTACAGAACAATTGATGAGATGGTGATCATTAAATAGAAGGACATAGAAATTATCATTACTTCACATCCATATTTCCAGATTGTTTTTCAAAAGAGGAAACAAATTTGCATTCTCAGTAATGGTGTATAGAAATGTCCATGCCATTGTTCTTTCAAAATCACTGAGTTACATCATTTTTTAAAAAGATTTATTTGTGTGAGAGAGAAAGCACATGCTAGCATGCGCCTGTACAGCAGGCAGGGATAGAGGGAGAGGAGAAGCTCAGCACAGAGCCCCCCATAGGGCTGCAGGCAGGGCTCCACATGGGCTCCCCATAGGGCTCAATCAAAGTACACTGAGATCATGACCCTGAGATCATAACCAGAGCACAAACCAAGAGTCTCATGCTCAACAGACTGAACCACCCAGGTGCCCCTGAGTTACATCATTTTTAAAACTTTCATTAATCTGGTCATTGAAAAATTTCTTAAAATTTAAATTTTAACCTCTTTGAAAAATTAGTGAGATGTTGTGTTTTTTCAAGAGTTTATTTGATATTTGTATTTTGGGGTAAATTGTTTCTTTATATACTTGGTACATTTACTAATTGGGATATAATTTTAGTATTTATATACTAACTATATTAATAATTTGTGTTATCTCAACACCCAAAGAACAAATAATCCATTCAAGAAATGGGCAGAAAATATGAACAGACATTTCTGCAAAGAGGACATCCAAATGGCCAACAGACACATGAAAAAGTGCTCAACGTCACTCGGCATCAGAGAAATACAAATCAAAACCACAGTGAGATACCACCTCACACCAGTCAGGATGGCTAAAATTAACAAGTCAGGAAACCACAGATGTTGGTGAGGATGTGGAGAAAGGGGAACCCTCCTACATTGCTGGTGGGAATGCAAGCTGGCACAGCCACTCTGGAAAACAGTATGGAGGTTCCTCAAAAAGTTGAAAATAGAGCTACCCTATGACCCAGCAATCGCACTACTGGGTATTTGCCCTAAAGATACAAATGTAGTGATCCGAAGGGGCACGTGTACCTGAATGTTTATAGCAGCAATGTCCACAATAGCCAAACTATGGAAAGAACCTAGATGTCCATCAACAGATGAATGGATAAAGAAGATGTGGTATATATATATACAATGGAATACTATGCAGCCATCAAGAGAAATGAAATCTTGCCATTTGCAATGACGTGGATGGAACTAGAGGGTATTAGGCTATGAGAAATAAGTCAGTCAGAGAAAGACAATTATTACATGATCTCTCTGATATGAAGAATTTGAGAGGCAGGGTGGGGGGTCATGCAGGTGGAGGAGGGAAATGAAACAAGATGGGATCAGGAAGGAGACAAACCATAAGAGACTCCTAAACTCATGAAACAAACTGAGGGTTGCTGGGGGTAGGGGGCTAGGGATAGGGTGGCTGGGTTATGGACATCGGGGAGGGTATGTGCTATGGTAAGTGCTATGAAATGCGTAAGCCTGATGATTCACAGTCATGTACCCTGGGGCAAATAATACATTATATGTTATAAAAATAAATAAAAAATAAAAATAAATAAAAAAAATAAACCCCACTTGACACATAAAATAATAATAATAATAATAATAATAATAATTTGTGTTATTTTTCTTTCTTGAGTCAAAAATTTTTGAATCAAATATATGAATGAATGCTTGTAAGGAATTGTATTTAGGATCATGAGCAGGTGGAACAAATAGTATCCCTATGACCTATTTATTTTTTACAAAATTCTAACTTTTAGTTTTGAAAAAGTAAAGATATGAAATTTATGTAAGGCATTTTCAAAGGAATACATTTGATTTGCATTCTAATTAGAAATTAAATACACTGACATATCCTCTTTAATTAAGTATAATAATCTCAGTAACATGAAAAGCTTGAAGTTTGCATCAATTATTTTTCCACAGGTCATTTTTGTTTCATAAATTTAGCAATCCTGAAAACTGTTCATTGAGAATGAGATTTGACTAATTTTGAAATTTTAAATATCAAGTATCTCAATACAGAAATTCAGTTAAAAACAAGTCACTCATTACCACTCATTGGCTTGGAGAGGGATTTTGGATAATTGATTGACCCTGTGCTTCGATTTAATAGAGGGCTTAAAATTTGACTTTATATTCTATGAATAGGATATGTTCGAATTAAAACAATAGCATAGTAAAATTCAAATTTAAAAATTAAGGTATTAGTGTAAAATTACTAGTGTTGTTAGAATATTTTTCCTTTTATGATTACTTTATCAGAACATTCTTCTTAAATCGATTATCTATTATCTAAGAACTATCTGTTACCACTGATTTCTGATGTTAGCAAATCTGGGAAAGCTATAAAAATAAAGGGTCAGAGCCTCTTGAAACTGAGAATAAATTACAAATACTAACAAATAGGTCTGAACTATTGGTGGAGATCAATAGAAAAATACAAGATAACTCGCAGTACTGCACTTTGTATATTATTTTTCAGGTAAAAATGCCCTTAAGTAAGAATCAGTTATAATATTCTCTTTGGGGTGCTCTTTCCAAAAGTTAATTATCCAATAAGCTCCACTGGGAGGAAAGAGCAAATGGCAAAAGAAGCACAGATGAAACAGGGCAAGGACCAAGATGACTGATACAGCAATTGTAAGTCTGACTTTCCTAGCAACATCTGGATACCAGCATCTCCTACATCTCCTACCTTCTTTTGCTGCATTTCCATGGAATATTTGGAGGCAGTTATTCCCTCTTATCAATTCTATGTGTTGCTAACCTGTTAACTTGCTAATATTCCTACTACAAAATCCTGAGCAAAGGGCAAACAAAAACTTTTTATCATGAAGCTACTCCTGGAACAATACAGATATAGAAGATACTGAATTCTTTAGTCACATCTTTACTATTAGGAAGGAATTCTCATCCTTACACTCTAGTGTTGGTAATACATGTGCTCACATGCCTTTCCCACTATGGTAGATACAAGTGAAACAGTGTTTCATAAATAGAACTGAAGAGGACTTCCCTTCAGGAATTCGCCAGCAAAGTATCTGTTTAAGATACAGTCTTAAGTCAGAAAAAAATAATGGCATTATTTAAATTATTATTAAAGGCACTGGAACTAGTATTTCCACAGTAGCAAATGAAATATGAAATAAAGGTACCTAATGCTTAGCAAAATAAAAATATTAAGAAATAAACATGTCAAGATTTGCATTGAAAGATGGAAAAATGATGGGGTGCCTGGGTGGCTCAGTCCATTTAAGCATCTGCCTTTGGCTAAGGTCATGATCCCAGGGTCCTGAGATTGAACCCCATGTCGGCTCTCTGCTCTGTGGTGAGTCTGTTACTCCCTCTCCCTCTGCCCCTCTGCCTGTTGGTGCTCGCTCTCTCTCAAATAAATAAGTAAAATCTTGAAGGAAGGAAGGAAGGAAGGAAGGAAGGAAGGAAGGAAGGAAGGAAGGAAGGAAAGAAGGAAGGAAGGAAAGAAGGAAGGAAGGAAAGGGAGGGAGGGAGAGAAGGAGGAGGGAGGGAGGAGGGAGGGAGGGAGGGAGGAAGGAAAAGGAAAGGAAGGAAGGAAGGAAAGAAAGAAAGAGGGAAAAATGTTGTCATAAAGAGAAGGATTCCAGCACAGCAGTTTTGGCATACAAACATCCTGTGTATCATTACATATTTTTGTCTGAAAACTTAAAAAAAAAAAGAGAGAAAAGAAAAGAAAAAAGTTTTGTTACTCATTGTCATGACATCACCATTCACAGTTTATGAAACCATAGTTTATGAATCATGTAGCAGGGAAGGAGTCAGCCAGGATTTTAATACTTAACAATTTGGCATTTTTTCTCTTGGGTAGGATTTCTTTTCATTTTACCATGTGCTACTATGTTCATATTTCTCCAGGATAACTAATCCTAGTCCATTTTTAAAACCAAAGGTGTATGTTCATTATTTAGGCATATTTCTTCCTAATCATTCCAGCTGGAGCTGGTCCATAATATAATGGAATAAAGTTGCATTAAAGTGCTGGCTCTCTTCCCACTGGTTGTTGGTCTTTGCTAGATTGAGATATCTTAGGTCCAGAGCAAAACCTAGAGTACTGGAGATATCAAGGGGAGCTTCGTCCTTTATATAGAGATCTTGCATATCTTTATTTGCTGTTGGAAAGTTATTGAAAAATTATTTTCTATTTCTGGTCCAATATGCAAAGACAGTTTTGCCTTCTCCTATTCATGCAGAATTACAACCAATCAGTCAGATTAATGCCCTTCTACCTATAGCTGCAGTATACATAAACTCTATTCCTCTCTATTCTTCTAGACCAAGAAAGTGTTTTACAAATTGTGAGCAGATAATTAATCAATTTTAACGTGCACTGCTAGAATCTTAACAGTGCAGTTGTACCACAGATCCCTACCACCGTCAGCCTATATTCCTATAGCTTCCAGCAACAAAGATGAGCATAGATTGGCTATTCCAAAGATAATGAGAGGAATAAAAGCCACAATGGGAGCAGAACCTACACTTATCTTTTGATGAGTTTTTGTACTTTTCAATCAGGAGAGCCAGGAACTGCCTTCTGAGAAAAGACAGTTCATAGGTACCACAATTCCAGGCTTCAGAATTTACAAATAGATTTTCTTTTTCAATCAGATCTAATTTAGTCTATGAAAACTGTGAATTATCTGGTTTTGTGTTCTGGCATTTATCTTTGCCCAGATAACCACAGGGAAATACGCACCTATATTTAACTCAAAGATGAAAGAAAATTTGAAATTTAGAGGTGACAGTACTGGAAAATACACTAATATAAAAGTGTTTAAAGTTGCTTTTTTTTTTTTATCTGCAAGTCTAATCTACCAAAAAATCATTTGCAGATGGTCATAAAACACGATAAAATACACATGAAAGCATGTACAATCACACATAAGTCTGAGGCTCATACCCCTTACCATGTGATACAAATTTCCCCATATCCTCCCAATGACTGAACTCCTTGGTTATTCTATAAGTTCTCTCAAAAGTTAAATTAATCCTGTGACTGAAAGACCTAATCCAGTAAAAGGAATTCCCTCCCAATTTAGATTATTTTGGATGTTACAATTGTGACTAGGAGTCTTCTCTATTTGTTGAAGTAAAAAAAAAAAAAAATTAAAACTCCAATCAAAGATAGATCAAAACTGGTAGTTAAGAATATATACTCATTTAGATATTTAGATTAGATATGTGAGCCAGAAAGTCTGAAATGGGACTTCATTAAAAATAAAAATTCAAACCCTAGTACCAAGGTTGTATTAACGAAATACTAATTCCATTAAAGAAACTAGGGTTTCTTGGAGAAATAACTGAGCAGGATACATAAAAGATGAGCTGAGGACATGTGTTGGCAAATATGGAAGTTGCCAGAATCAAGCAGAAAGGGCTGCAACTAATTCAAGATGGGATAATTTTAGCATCAAAAGGAATTATGATTACAACTGATCAAACACATCAAATATTTAAAAATTCATATATTCACAATGATACTAACAAAAGTTAGAACCAACTAATTATAATTCAAGTTAGTTACAACCAACTTATTATCCTGAAAGTTGTTAAATAAAGGGAATATACCATAATAAAAATAATCTGGGTAATGAGAGAGAGTTCTTCGTCATTAAAGATTCCATATAAATTATGAAAAGCAATACAATCAGAAGAATGCTGTTCTGTAACTCTAATGAAATAATATATCTAGGTAGTAATCATCAGTGAATTTATTAGATTAAATATTGATGGTGAATTTATAATGCAGAAATAAGGGTAACAACTTCTAAAACTACTGATAAATTTTAGCATCACCAAAAGTGGGCTTTTTGATAGGAGGCAATATAAGAAAATCTGAACTTGAATATGATCAGACTTTTGGATATAACTACCAGTTTTTAGGTAATTGGTGAGAGCAGAATTAAGTTCCATGATGCAATGAGAAATTACTAAGTCATATTCAAAATGTGGTACATTCTTCAGGACAAATGAATCATTCTGATAAGTCAATGGCATTTACAAAAAAGAGATGGACACAGTCCATTATACAATAACAAAAATCACAAATTAGTGTAATGTGTGAATATTTGTTTGGCTCTTGATTTGAACAAGCTAATTCTACAGTTACTTTAGAGTTAAACAAGGAAACTTGAATAGGAACTGGGGTATTAGACATTATTAAGGATTTTACTAGTGTAATAATCACGTTAAATGGATTACTCCTTATTATGGTTGAATTGTGCCCCTCCCAAAATGATAAGTTGGAATCCTAATCTCCAATCAATATCTCAGACTGTGATTTTATTTGGAGAGAGTCTTCACAAAGGTAATCAAGTTAAAATGAAATCATTAAGGTGGGCCCTGATCCAATAAGAATGATGTCATAAAGGGGAAAATTAGGACACAGAGACTGACAAACATAGAGAGAAGATGATGTGAAAAGACACAGGGGAAGATGGCCATCTATAAGCCAGGAGAGAGGCATGGAACAGATCCTTCCCTGGTGCCTTCAGAGGGAGCATGGCCTGCTAACATCTTGATTTCAGACTTCCAGCCTCCGGAGCTGTGAGAAAATAAATTTCTATTTTTTACGTCTCCAATTTGTTGTATTTTTGTTATGGCAGCCCTACTAAACTAATATACCACTTAAATTTCCTTATTAGTTGGAGATCCATTATGAAGTATTTACACATGAAATGGTGTGATATATGAGATTTCCATTAAAATCTGGCAAACATGGGGGAACCCAGGTGGCTCAGTCAGATAAGCATCCGACTCTTGATTTAGGCTCAGGTCATGGTCTCAGGGTCCGGAGATGGAGCCCTGAGTTGGGCTCTGCACTCAGCAGAGAATCTGCTTGAGATTCTCTCTCTCTCCTCTCCCTCAGCCTCCCCTGCTCTCTCTCTCTCTCTCTCTCAAATAACTAAATCTTAAATATATATATATATATAATATATATATATAGTAAATATATATATATATTATATATATAGCAAATATGTGCTGAGAGAAAAAATGAAATAAGAGTAGAAAACTCTTCTTAATTATTGAAGCTGAGTTATGGGTACATAGGGTTAATTATATATTGCTTTATTTGGTGTGATTTAAAAGGTCCATAAGAAGGGCTTAAAAAGAAGGGAAGGGAAGAAAAAGGAAGGGAAGAGAAGGGAAGAAAAAGGAAGGGAAGGGAAGGAAAGGGAAGGGAAAGCAAGGGAAAGAGAAGAGAACAGAACAGGACAGAACAGAATATCAGTACTTAGGTCATGAACGTATAGCTGAAATTAAGGCTGCCTTCCCAAACTCCATTTGGATTCATGTATATAGAATCAAAGCATGAAACCAAAGAATCTAGCCAGAAAAATGCCATTCATTAAGTTCTATGATGACAATTTATATATCAAATCCATTCCTTTTATAATATTGTTAAGCTGACTCTAGCAACTCACATTCTGAGGTTTTATGAATATTATGAAAAAAATTAGGTATCTTATGAATCCATCACAAAATATTAAATATGAAATATTTTTCTAATTAAAAGTAATTTTATGAAGAACGTACCTGGGTGCTTCAGAGAAACTAAAAACATTTTTTAAATATAGAGAGTTAAATCTGCAAAGCAATACTGAGCGATCTGACAATTCTCCACTGTGGCTACAGGCTACACTGAAAAGAGGTAGACCATTCTCTCTTTTTTCATATATGAAATATAAAGCTTTTTTAAAGTTTTATTGATAATCAGCATAGTGGATAGGTGATTTCCATGTTCAGAATTAGTTTTAGGAACAATCAAAGGGTCAAAGAAAAAAATGCCTTAGATACCATTTTCTAAAAGCCACATTTAAGTAACTTAGTACAAACAGTCTTAAGGAATATGATTAACAAAATTAATTGATTCATCACTTTCCCACTACACTACTCTCTACTACCTCAAACCCATCCCAGGTTCTTACTCCACCCCACTTTTTTTTTTTGGTCCCTCTCTGGCTGCCAATACCAATACATGTTCTCTGGAATATGTCCAAGTAGTACTGACATTGAATGCCCTGTTTACCACTTTCTTTTGTATTACTTACCTATGACTCCCTTTTAGAATGTGGTTAGCCCGTGTCCAGTGTGTGAATACTTAGTTCTAGGTTTTGTTTCGAAATAAGGGTTCCCATGCTTTATAGGGCCTGTTGCTAAGAAGAGATGCATAAAATGTGTAAGCATAAGATGTTCTTAATAATATAGTGTACATGACAACTATATGATGCTCTTTAATGTTTATTCTATACTAGAACCAATATATCTGAGGACCAAAATATATATAAAGGCCTCCCTTAACTCATTGGACCTGCCTTAACTCATTCTAAAAAAAAATCTAAACCAACTTTTTCAAGGTTTTGGTGCTTTAACTGGTTTAGTGATTTCATTTTTTCACTATTTCATTCTGAAAACTGTCTTTTTAGTAGATAGTCCCAAAATTATTCTTTGGACATGGAAATCATTTTTGAGTACTGGATTATGAACTAAGAAACTGCTATACTCACTGGTTCTGATAATATTCCTAACAGGTGGGGAAAATACATATATATGTATCTCCAACGCCCATCTTCTCTATCCTCCCCCATATTATATCATATCATCTTATAATCCGAGAAGGAGAATTTGAGGATGGCATCTGACTTATTCATGCGACATCGTCACACCTAGAAAAATGCCTGTTCCATCATCAAACACTCAATAACTACTTGTTGAATGAATAAATAAACTTCAAGTGAACAATCTAGGTTATTATAATGCATTCTAGTAAAAAAAATGCTAGGGATTTTTTATGCCATTATTGGCAAAGTACAGACTAATCTGCCCTTATTTCAACTAAATTCCAAATTTCAACTTATAGTACAGTCTTTTGTGACATTAATTCAAAATTAATGTTGGAATATAATTGGAATTGGAATGCAGAGTCATTTATTTACAAAATCATTCCCAATCTCTAGAAAGACCTTCATTGACTCTGTATATTTCCATTGTGTCTTGTTTACTATTTTTTCCTTTTGTTGAACCCAAGTTAAAAAAAATAATAGTCACCTTACTCATGTATTCGACTGAATAAATATTAAGCAGAAATGATATACAAAGCATATTCTTTTCAGTGGAGTGGTAGAAAATTATTACCAGGACAAAGGTTACATTATCATTGAACAAATAGCTTATAGGAAAAGTAAGACATGCAGATAAATAACTAATAAAATGTGGAAGGTTTTAGTGGTGAGAAAGTACAGATAAAGAACCAGAGCAGTTCAGTAGATTACTATTGGCTGGAATGGTCAGCATATTCTTTGTGGAGAAAGTAGCATTCAGTTTGAAGTGCTTGGACAAATGGAGTTTGGATGTTAGAGACCACTTTCAAGCAGACTGACCACAATGACCAAAGGCATAGAACTGGGGCTGATGCATAAAATAAAAGAAATATGGAAAATAGAAATGATGAAGGACATAGCACACAGCCAACTGTCTTCTCAAAAATCTATTTTTCACTTGACCACTCACCTAAAAACTATATTTCCTGACTTGCAGCTGGATGTGGCTATGTCACCAAATTCTTGTCATGGCACACAAAAACAAATGTTGTGTACAAATCCCTTCTTGTTGCTTTAAATGTAATTTTTGCCCTAAATTTTATTTCTCTCACTTTCTCTTTCTCTTTGGGCTGGAAGTTTCTGGATTTGATTAGGGTTCAAGAACACATGTGAGAAAAATGCTCTAAAATATGGAGCCATGGGAAGAATGGAGCCAAGATCCCTAGATGATTTCCTGGAGCAGAGCCAGGCTAGACCTCTAACATCCAGACTTTATGTTGTGGCCTTGGATGGCAGGCTGTTCAGACCTTCTTTCTACTACAGTCTGTAGTAGGCAGAGGAAGAAGAAATAACAAAGCAGTTAATTATTAACAAAGCAGTTAATGCTCCCTACCATGTGCCATCACATGTGATTCCAAGTATTCCATTATAATTCGATAAACACTGGTTGGCAGTTGTGTATTTAATGAAGTAAGGACAGATTACAAGATCAAATCAGTTATTATCACAAAGGAGAGTGTATAAGAGGGAAGAGAGTGGGAAACTAGACAATTCAGAATTGTGGTTCCAACAGATGATTAATCTAGCTGTGATTTTAGCCTAGGAGGTAACAGACTGGGCTACTTTCAAATTGGTTAACATAGAATACGGAAAAGGACTTAGAAGAGGGAATTACATGAAAAAAAAATTCAATAGTGAGTTAAAAAGTCAGAAGAGGAACTAGCAAGAAAGTAGGACTGAAAAGTCAGTTTAGAAACCCTTTGCATAGAAATAAGTTGAGTAAGTAAGCTCAGTATAAAACCAAATGTAAACAGCATCCAAGCCAGGCCATATCTGAATAAGGAAGAGGACAGGATTTCACTTATCCATGTCTGATCCTAAATAAAAGGGAGCTGATAAACCTCTCACTAAGTTCCTATCAAGTAGCTGTAACATGTTAGCTATAGATTATCAGACAGTAGAGGAAAGGTGCTGAATAGTGATTTCAACTTTTCCCTACTGATAAAGGTAATGCATTATTATCTCGGTGTTCTTTATACCTAAAGGATTCTTTCCAGATAATACTCACATAGGTCTTATCTTCATTGTCAGAACTACCTAAATAATTCATACAAAAATTTTGTTGCTGCCAAGATTACGTCAGTGACTGACGAAATTAAATTCTGGCTTAAAGTTTATTGCTTAGGTTGCTCTTTATTCCATCCCAACACAGAATCAGAACTGAAGCAGTGATTGAAACAGTGATTGTAAATCTAATGTTGTCCAACTCATCCTCATGCTTGAATCCTTCTATACCTCTCTCGATAAGTCGTGCTTCTGTCTAAACATCACGAGCTACTTCCTGACATCAGTGAAAGAGAATCCTAGTTTTGAATGGCTCTATTTGTTAGGAAGTCTTCCTGATAGAGTAGTGTAATCATTCCAATCCTCTATAGAAGGTTCCCAATATAAAGTTCATTCTTTTTCAATATAACTACAGTTCAAATATTCAAAGACAGTTATGTCTCCAATAAGTCTACTTTTCAGACTAAACATGTCCATCCTTAAGCCATCTCTTGTACAGGTGTTTACCCTACTTTTATCATTGATAATTGATCATTCATTTTGGAGCATGGATCTGTATGCCCTTATTCTGCAGACCCCCAGAAGGGGCTACAAAATTAAAAGACAGTTTGATCAGTGCAGAATAGTTGGGAACCATTACTTTTTCTATTATGATCAAAGCATTATGCTAAAACCAGTACAATATTTTGCTACCCTTAAAACTTACTAGGGGTTTTTCCTGGATAACAACAAATAACAACACAAGAAAATTACTCATTTTAAATTATTAGGTTTAAAAAAATATGCTGCTCTTTGCATGTGTGAAATTAAGTTTTTAGCTAAGGAAAATACTTCATATTAATTCTTATTCAATTTCACCTTCATTGACTCATTCTGATGACTCCAAACTAATGAGAAAATAGGTTCATCTCAATCTGATTATTCGTTATTGCTTTATCTGTAGATTTTACCAAGATGCTAGCAATCTTCCTTTCAAAATACTAAACAAGAATTTTTAAACAACAAAATTGAAAATTAAACTCAGTAGAATGGTACCAAAGACCTCCCTCTGGGATGTTGTATGTTCATTCATAAGGTCTCATATACAGTCATTCAAGCTACTTACGAAATTAACCTAATGTATTTTTTCATCCACATATTATTTCTCCATATTGTCACTTTTTTTTAAAAGTCATTTTGTTACATAATATGCTTAAATAGAAATGTGCCACAGAGAATAGAATGCTAGAAGAAGCTTTGTGGGATAGGGTGGGGTTGAGTGTGGCTATATCCAATAAAACCCCTAGAATACTTTCTCTGGAACTAAGGAGAACAAGTTAAAGACATCAGTTTGGAGATTATAAACATAGTGGTGATCCATTAGCGTGGATCAGATCATTCAAAGGAAGTTGTGTATTGCACAGAAGAGGGAGGTTCGGGAAGTCTCCGTATTTCAAAAGTAGGGAGGCAATGAAATATGAAAGAGAGGCAAATAGTGAAAAAGACAGAAGAGGCAGAGTTCTCTTTGTCTAACTTGTTGCTCTAAATAAGACTCAAAATAAGCCCTTTTGGGGAGCATCTGGGTGGCTCAGGAGGTTAAGTGTCTACCTTCAGCTCAGGTCATGATCCCAGGGTCCTGGGATGGAGTCCAGCATTGGGCTCCCTGTTCAGCAGGGAGTATGGTTCTCCCTCTGCCAGCTGCTCTCCCAGCTTTTGCGCATTCACGGCCTAACTCTCTCTCTGATAGATAAATAAAATCTTTTTTAAAAAGCCATTTTTTATAACAATTTTGTAAACCTCAACTTATTTTGTTCTTCAGAAGTCTTTCTGATATTAGCTTAAGAGTTCTGTGCAATTTTATTTATTTTCTTTATTTTTTATTTTTTTCAGTGTTCCAAGATAATTTTATTTTTTGATAACAATTTGGTAAACCTCAACTTGTTTTGTTCTTCAGAAGTCTTTCTGATATTAGCTTAAGAGTTCTGTGCAATTTTATTTATTTTCTTTATTTTTTTTATTTTTTCAGTGTTCCAAGATAATTTTATTTATTTTCTACCTCACTGTCTCTTTTAAAAATCTGACATAATCAGCTCCGCCTCAAATAATCTTGTTTCCTTTACTTATTCCTCCTCCCCTTTTTCTTTTTGGAACTGAAGACTGATGTCATCCAAGTGATGTAAGGACAAACGGGAAGCCCTCCAATGACTTCCCATTGTTATTGAAATAAAATCCAAAATCCTGTGGTTGTCTGTAAATCCTTACATTATCTGGCTCCTGCCTTTCTGACCTCATCACATTTTACCTTTCATCAAATATGCCTTCCTTCTGTCCCTGGCATGCTCCAACGTATTCCTGCCTGAGGAATTCTCCCCTTGTCATTTATCCAGTCTGGAATGTGAGAGCTTTGTTCCTTCAGTTTGGATCTCAGCTCAGATGTTATCTTCTTGGCACAAACATTCTTAGCTAAAGCTGATTCCCCATCAAGTTGTCATTATCTATTCCATTGCCCCATCTTAATATCTTTATGGCAGATATCACCATCATCTACAGTTTTCTTATTTTTATCAGTTTGATTTGTGTCTACCAATCCACCTATACATGTTAACTCCATGAAATCAAGGATTCTGTTTTATTCGTTTGTATATTTCCAGACCTTGGAATAGTACTGAACAGACAGAAAGCCGTCAGTCAACAAATCACTTTAAAATGAGTTAAAACAAATGAAGCCAACTTGTAACTGTGGCCCAATGGAAACCTCATTACCGGTGAAAAGGAAACTAAATTTTGAAAGGCTGTACCATAAAGTGAGTATAACATATGTCTACAGAAAAATGTAACAATTTACAATGCAGAGATCATCTATTAAATATTTAAATATTTTAAATATTTATTTGATGTGCACACAGTTAACACGTACGAGAGTTTGGGTTTTGTTTTCATTTGCCCTTTCTTGACTGTTTCAACCTTTGTAGACCTAATCATGATATAGACTTTCCCGAAAATAAAAATGTTTCCACCATTTTTTTAAAATTTATAACTGTTGAGGGCCCCTGGGTGGCTCAGTTGGTTGAGCGACTGCCTTCAGCTCAGGTCATGATCCCAGGGTCCCGGGATCCAGTCCTGCATCAGGCTTCCAGCAGGGCAGGGAGTCTGCTTCTCCCTCTGACCTTCTCCCCTCTCAGGCTCTATCTCACTCACTCTCTCTCTCTCAAATAAATAAAATCTTTAAAAAAAACAAATAAATTTATAACTGTTGGATATTGCACACAGAGAAGAGAGAGGGCAATGGAAAGAAACACAGACTATACATAGACACATACACACACTTTTAAATGAGAAATATCAATGCAACGGAGGAAGCATCTAGTTTAAGCAGGAATTCTATCTTCATTATACTGAGTATGTAGAAAAAGCATGAAGATCAGGAAAAAGAAATGATGACCAAGTCTACAGCTAAAGAAGTTATGGCTGCACATAATCACTTATACTTCTCAGTGAAACAGGGCTTTGTTTGTTTGTTTTTTATGACGAACACCTGCAAGCCTACATACCCCAAAACTGTTCTAGCCATCTTGAATACATGAGGACAATAACCCTCAAATAATAAAACTTGGGCTTAGTAAAATCCTGACCAAGGACAGGGTTCGTATACATTACTGTTTCATGGGACACCATGGGAACTACTAAAAACTGCCTAGTGAACACAGTATATCCATTGATTTAATATTTTCTTTTTAAGTTCAGGTAACATACTTAGACACATAAAAGTATTAAAGTGTAAAATATTTACTGTTTGTATCTGATTTTGACCTCCAACAATAAATCAAACTTGAATTATGTGTTGGCTTGAAAAAAAATGACAGATTTGTAGATTTATTTCTTGTAAACTTTTTCTCCTGATTTTCTAGGTTAGAAACATCACCAAAAATTTGGGTCTAATAGTAATTCACTGGATATAAACATTTAATAAGATCTCAATCCAGCTATAGTTCAAAATTGCTCATAAAGATTCAAAGAGATCCCAAAATTAGAGGACTACAAAATCATAAATCAAATTATCCACTTTACTTACTGAAATGGTATCAACCTTTCAAGTGCCAAAGATGTGAATGACTTATGAAGAGATGCCTTGTTCTATCGACATCATAAATCTATCGTAGTCTATGCCAAGGTCCATAGTTAACAGTACTTCAACTGTGAAATGCTAATTTAAATCCACAGTTCAATGATTTTCTTAAGAGATGACAGCATAATGTTGAAATTATTGCTGTCAGTCTCTTATACAGCAGATTCCCTGTACAGCCACTCAAAATCCATGACTTTCTCTCACTGTGAGGGTGTCTGCCATCTTTGAGCTGGATGAAAGAATGGGGAGAAAATGTGGTCCACATTATCATACCTTCTTTTCTGAAGCTCTTCACAATTCAGAGCTGACCTTTGAAACTCTGTTTGTTTCTATACAATGGCATAAAAAAATTAGACTAAATGTCATCACAAAGAAAATTTTAATAATATTATATATTCCCAAACTTAATTGTTACATAATTTATGTCATGTACATTTTGGTTAGAACTGTATTATCTTGTCCTGTTGTATCCATTCATTCAATGTTTGCAGTATACACATATCTTTCAAACAAATCTCATATACTGCAAGAATTATACAAAAACAGTGTATCTTAGATAGCTGTGCTACTGAAGTAAAACCTGTGATAAGAGAATGTGCTAGCTAATTGAAAGTAGGAAATTCAACAAATTATATAAGACAACTAGCATCCCAAATTCTTCAGATATTTTTAGAGAACCTTCTATATGCCCAATACAGCAGTGAACAAAACAGTAATAGTATAGTTTATGTCCTAATGGAGCTTTCAAGGAAGGAAATAGTCTAAAACAACTATTATAATAACCTCATGGGATAATTTAATGTT
The DNA here is from genome assembly GCA_028534135.1 of Potos flavus. NCBI lineage: Eukaryota > Metazoa > Chordata > Mammalia > Carnivora > Procyonidae > Potos > Potos flavus. Next base: position 81,698,549 of record CM052896.1, read on the forward strand.
TTTGTTCTATGGCTCCTGATATAAAAAATGTTGAAATATTAAGTGCTTTCCTACTTAGTAATTTTAGTGATCCCTCTCCTATCCACAAAGAGAAACAGAGAATTAATTTGGGGGTCTAAAATATATTAATGGGTAAATGAGCATTTCATCAGTAATAGAGAGCAAAATCAATTACGATGTAAACATTTCCTAGCGAGTACACTCTAATACATATTGTCCCTAAGGCTAATAACCATACATAAGTGATAGCTGCAGAACGTTTTCAATTCAAAGAACTGAAAAATATATTAAGTTAGCATTCCCTATGTCCTCAGTTATGAATTAATTGACCTCTGTTTCTAATGCTTTAAAAATTAATATTATATGGTTTGTCCAAATTAAAAAAGTCAGAAACTCGCAAGTCAATTCAACATATATTTATTATGTTTTTCCCTCTTCAAGTACCCGGATGCTATTGGGATATACTGAAATAATATGTAATATCTGGAATACAGCAAAAGCTCAACAAATCTTGTTGATTTTATAGAAATAGTCGGGGTGCCTGGGTGGCTCAGTGGGTTAAAGCCTCTGCCTTCGGCTCAGGTCATGATCTCAGGGTCCTGGGATCCAGCCCTGCATCGGGCTCTCTGCTCAGCGGGGAGCCTGCTTCCCCCTCTCTCTCTCTGCCTGCCTCTCTGCCTACTTGTGATCTCTCTCTCTCTGTCAAATAAATAAATAAATAAATAATCTTTAAAAAAAAAAAGAAAGAAAGAAATAGCCTATTAGTCTAAAATACCATGTCAAATGTAGTGACACTGACAACAAAGCAACCAACAGCACACTTAATAAGGAGTTCTGACTTCAGCCAGGGCAGCTTAACAGACTTTTATGAAGTTTTCACTTTACTTTGTTTTTCAAAAAGGTAGAAGAGTACTTGTTATCATTACTACCTGCAGGGTAAGAAAAAACTCCACCTGATACATTCACCCCCACCCTTTTAACAACATCCCTCCTCCTTCAAAGTCTAAAAGAGAGATGGGAAATGTCCCCAAGTTCCTGAGGAAGGTGATGTGTGCAAGCCAGCCTTCATTTGTGAGCTTCTAGTGGGGTTAGAAAGCAAGCAAAATTTGATCAAAAAGCCCTCCCAAGCTAAAACTAACCTCTGGAATTCTAAGTTTCTTCTGAGTTTTCCAGGATGCTTGGAGAAGAAGGAAGCTATAGATGTCTCTGATCTTTGTGTTATAAATGAGAACAGTGGAAACTCATGAGACATTCCCAAAAGATCACAAAGCTATTAACACCAGTACTGAGTCTTGAACAATACCTTGTAATTCTATCAAAAGTATCTTCCATTCTATCCCCTGCCTTGCAGCACATTTCATACAGTTGGTACTTAATTTCTACCTACATAAGGTAAATTCTCCCTTAGGATTGAATGACCACCTATGAATAATAGTCCCAATGAAAGGTTCTTTGTCTCCCTCTCCTTATTTCGTCTCTCCTCTCCATTTATTTCTCTGCAACTTTCAGATAAACCTTTTATCAGGCCAAGCTCAAGATTACGAGGACTCAAAACAGTGTGAAAAATTCTCCCCAAATTCTTCCTTTTTTCTCACCTCTCTAGTTATTCTGATGCCCCAAGAAACCAGTGGCTTCATTCCATCTCCTGTGATGAAATGCTCTGGATAACCTAAGTCTGGTTATCTCTGAGATACAGACTGACTATGCTTTCTCTCTTCATATATGCAAAGGTCTACTCTTGTAAATGCGCTCATTTTGTATTTACTTCTAGATGTCTCTTGCATGAACAGGTTAGTTGAAGAACAGGGAGTACAAAACGTGGTCCTGCCAGTCAGAGTTAGAAAGTAATGATGTGGGGCACCTGGGTGGCTCAGATGGTTGGGCGTCTGCCTTCGTCTCAGGTCATGATCTCCAGATCCTGGGTTCAAGCCCCTTGTCGGGCTCCTGGCTTGCAGGGAGTCTGCCTCTCCTTCTCCTTCTCCCTCTCCCCCTGTGCTCTCTCTCTGTCTCTCTCTCTCTCTCTCTCTCAAATGAATGAATAAAATCTTAAAAAAAAAAAAAGTAATTATGAAGAGCTTAGGCAGAAAAGGAATTTAGGGTGGCTCACAGACTTGTGTAGAAAACTAAAGAATTAGACCTGGACTGGAGGGCTCAGTAGTTGATTTTACAGAAAGGTAATGCCACAGGAATGGCTATTGAGGAGGGACCATTAGTATCTTCAAAGTAACTTTCAGCAGTGCTGCTGGATTCTCAAGTTGGTTACCACTAACAGGGATCACCTGTGAACAGGCTGCACACATCAAGATATAAAATTCACATTGGATGGGGGTGGGGGCAGCTTCACATGAGGGCCCTTCAGCAGACAGAAAGCAGGGAAATGAAATATCTGCTGCCTTCGTCCCCGCAGAGGTCAGGGGGGCATAGCTTCTTGACTCTCTTGGAATCCATGCAGACACATCAAAAATGGAATGGATAGTTAGTAATTAGGTGCCAAATATCAATAAATGCTTAAGATAGATAGGAGAGTCTCTTGTTTGGGGGGTGGTTAATTTCAACTCTTAGAATAGCATGCTTCAGCACAATGAAGAGATAAATAAGCTATCACAGGCAAGTCTGGAAATATGAATCATTGAGTACCATTTTTTTTTTTTTTTAGGAGAAAAGTGCACCAAGTTTGAAGGACAGTGTATGCAGCTGATTCAGAGTACAGACTGCATAGGTGTAAATACTGTTTCTGCCACTGACTAGCTCTGTGACCCTGGGCAAATTCACTAAGTTTTCTGAACCTCAGTCTTTTCATCTGAAAATAGTACAGAATCAATAAGAGTATACTCACTCCAAGGTGTGAACCTCTAAATACATTTTGTTACCACAATCAATTACTAAGTGGAGGACCGCATGAACTCCACTGTTAGGAACTTAAAGAGAATTCTCTGAAATGCAGATAGAGACCCTTTATTGCTAGAGTCAATGGAAAATAAGCACAGTTCAATCATCAACCCCAATTCAAAAGACTCAGGATATTTTCTTATGCACTGACTGAATTTATACATAGTTTACTGGAAATGAGACTTGTTCTCTAGAGGATGCTTATATCTGTAGTAGGCCTCCATTCATGTATTCACTAATTCTTAATAAAACCTGTACTGGAAGCCTATCCTCCCTCTGTAAAACCATTAGCACATAATGATTATTTTTCACAAGGAATATTGTACATAGACCTGTCACCTCCTCAATATCTAACCCCCACTTCTCTCACCAACAACCCCAGACTTTCCATTGGAAAATCCCCTTGAACTTATCCCCAGCCTTTGAAGTCACAGGTTCAGGAGACCACACTGCTTAAACCAGGTATCAAATTCTATACTCTGAGCTACAAACTTTCGTTCAGGAATAGTTATTAAGCCAATGAACCATAAAGGAGGCATCTGCTGGGGCTCCCAGGAAAGCAATTTCCCTCTCTCTTTCACAGGGGAGACTTCTCTGGACTTCATAGTGTGACCCTCTGTGCCACCATGTGGGAAGCTGACTTGGGTATTATGCCTATATACAGAGTTTGCACAGCTAGGGAATCACGGGAAACAAAGCCAAAATCTGGATGACATTGAGAACATTTAAATCGAACTGCGTCAAAGTCCATGAAATCACTTATTTGGTGGGTACGTAAGTCAAATTATTTGTTATTGTTTAAGACAATTTGCATTGTTTCCTACCACATGTAACCAAAATGTTCCTAAATCAAGAGCAAAACTAGAAAGTTATTAGAAAACATATTCTTACACAGAACAAAAATTGAACATTTTATTTACTAAAATAATTGTCTAATGCAATGCATCCATCAGAGAAACAATTAGAAGCTGAATCAGAAGGAATTGCAGATCGAGACTCAGAGTAGTTGTGATATTAACAAAGTTTACAAACATCAACAAATGTCTTCACATATGACTATTTATCCTCCTTTTAGACTGAAAATGACAGTCAGATAAAAGGTATCTTAAACTGAATTTTTTTCACAAATACATGGGGAAAAAAAAATCATGCCTGCCAAAAATGCTTACGCCTGACTTTTACAGTTTAACTCTGACTGCAAGTGGGAGTCTTTCAAAGACTAAAATCAAGACAAGTCAAGCTTAAAACACCCTAGAACTCTGAAGGGAAATTATGATGTCAAAATATATCCTTCAGCAAAAGTTAATGCACAGATGTTAGTGTGCCATTATGTGTACACTTATCCCAAGAGTACAAAAAGGGAGAAGAAAGCAGGATATTTACAGCAAAATATTTAGAAACTAAGTTATAACTTTCAAAAATATTAACTTTCCTTAACTTCATTTTTAAAAAGCAATGTACAAGTTAGAGAGAAAATAAAAAAATCACATATTTGTTAAATTGATATTATATGCAAAATATTGTTAGATGATTCAGTATAAAATTAGACCATTACAGACAGATGAAGATAATGAATTCTAATTTAGATTCTGCCATGCAATCAGCTCAATGAACTCAAGTAGTACATAGACACCTGACCTTCAGCTATCTCACACATTTGTACATAATGCCACTTGAGTAGCATCATATTACTCAAATATCATGAAGAATAACTTAAATTTGGGTGCATAAAAATTACAAAATGCCTAATAGACTATTTTATGAGTTCATCAATCCCCTATTTACTATTACTTCCTAACCAGAAAACTGGAAAATTTTGGTATTAAAGAAAAGACATCCCAGGGTGCCTGGGTGACATAGCAGTTCAGCGTCTGACTCTTGGTTTTGGCTCAGGTTGTGATCTCCAGGTCATGAGATTGAGCCCAACGTTGGGCTTGTTCTCAGCACAGAATCTGCTTGAGATTTTCTCTCTCCCTCTTCCTCTGTCCCTCTCCATCCCTGCCCGCCCCGGTGCTCTCTTTCTCTTTCTCTCTCAAAATAAATAAATAAATCTTTAAAAAAAGACATCCCCAATGTAATGTGTGTCTTAAATTTCCTTTTTTTTTTCTTTTTTGGTTTTTCTTTCTTTTTTGTTGTTATTATCTTTGAAATCCAACACTATGGAAATTAAGGTATAAATGCCCATGATGAGAAGGAATATATGTATGCACACTTGTGTAAGAAGAGTGGTTATGTGTGTGGGAGGGAAAGGGAATTACATAGATGAACTAAGGAGAGTGACTTTGCAGGTGGTTAGACCAGTAAAGAGTGAGGAAGTCTGTTGTAAGTGAACATACGTATATATATTATCAAGAAATAATTCTCGATCAAAGAAATACTTCTTCCCCAGCAACCGAATGATGGTACTCCAGAATTCTAGAAGCAGAATATTCTACCCACAATAACATACTAAATATGTGGGGGTGGGGAAGGGCAGGTGATGGTAAGGTCAACAGTCTTCACAGATACTAAGGTTAAAAAGATTTGGCAAATTTCCTTTGAACAAGAAGAAAACAATAGTAACAATTTGTAACATATCTACATAATGATTTCTGGAGAAAAGACCCGCTGAAATTATATATATATATATATATATATATATATATATATATATATATATGAATAGATGTATGTTTATACAGGTATAAAAATTGGTACAAACTGTTACATGACAGTAATTAATTGTTTAGTAAAACACAAAACACTATCTTGTGACTTTCTAGACTTTCTATTATTGATCTACACATCATATACTAAGATTGATAGGAATGTGTACATAATTTGCAACAATGTATTTGCCAAGAAAATATAATCGTTACTTTACAACTGCCTATATGCTTTTTCTATCTGATATTCTGTAACATTTGATATCCCTATAGAGAAGCTTTCTTTAAAAAAAAAAAAAGACACAACATGTTAAAAACACTTAAAGGAATTTGACAAATAGTTACTTAAAACCACTGAGCCACTTACAGCAGCAATCTGCTTTATGTAAGGTCTGGCAACGTGGGAAGCCTGTCAAACACATTCAGGAGACACATAAAACTAAGTGCTCAGCCATCATTTTTACTGTTTTCACTTTCTGTTGCTTGTTTTGGTGGCCACATGTCCTTTTTAAATTGAAAATCTTGCTATTAGACCCAACCAAATGTTTTAGTGCTATTTTGCTTCCTATTTTAGCAAGTACTGGTAAGTATCTTACAGAATATTCATTTTTATTTTATGTAGAATGTTCAAAAACATAGAACATAATTACTATAGTAACTTTAAAATTCCTTCAAGTTAAAAAAATATTTTATTCAATTTTATTTTTAGTTCTTAACCTATTTTGCATTTCATGCATGGCTACATTCTAATTTCACGAGCTGATTTAGTTTTTTGATTCAGTCTTCTCCACAGGTTTTCATGGAATGGGAAATAGACATGCCTTAGAACACCTGTTTTGTTTTGTTTTCTCGTATAATTCTTTTAAATTGCAACTTTATGTATGGCATATGACTTTAAAAATACTCCTCAATTTGAATAATTAAATTCCAACTCCATTTTAAGAGAAAGAATTTGAATTTGTATATCAAGCTTAATTGAAATGGTTGATTTTTTCTTTGAAAAAAAAAATGGGTTGTAAAAGTAGAGAAATGGCAAAGGTTAAGTACTCCCAAGATTTCATTTGACTTTTTTAATTTTCTTTTTTGTCAGAAGAGCAGAGGAGGTATTCTATCCATCATTACTCTTTCTGATTACCTTTCAAGGCCCTTTGTCTGGGCCTTCTAGAGTCAGCCTATCAGCTAGAAACAAATCATGAATTTATACTATTTATAAACATTCCTCCATTTAGGTATCTAATTAGCTGCAATGTTTGTGAGAAAATGATTTCCAACTCAGTAAGAATTACATTTTTCCTCTTTTCTGGAATTAAACCAATAAAGATGTCCAACAATCTCCCCCCTATCTCTCTAATACTTATTTCAGGTAAAACACTGCACTGAGTTGGAAGGTCATTACTCTTGTTGATAATAAAATCTCTCTCTCCATGGAAGCCAGATACTAAACCAATTGAGTTCGCTGCTTAAGAACAAAGAGAACTATACCAGAATAATTTTTAAAAATTCATTTCTGATTTGGCAAAAGGTATGTCCATGTCTATGCACTTGGCTTGGTAGATAGGCTGATTCAAGATCTACGAAGGGCTAACAGGTAAGCTAACCTCCTTGTGAGGTACCACTCCAATAAATCACCCTATTTCACTTATTCTCAGTACTAAGAATTCTTTAAGGATTTGTATTCGCTGAGGATTATTCTCTCTTTAATGATGTCTTTCTTTCTTTTTTTAAGTTACATATATTTTGGACTCCGTAAGTTTGCCCTTCCAGACACCTGGCAAACACAATGCACTCAAGGGTATCTGAAAATCAATCAATCAATCAATCAGTCAGTCAGTCAGTTTAAAATCTTAAAGCACTGAAAATAATTCTCCAAAACCATACTGGCTATTAGCACACTACAGGCAACTCATGGGATTAATTTCCCGGAAAAGGCTGATGTCAATGATAAGTAAAACTGCATATTATGAACCCATGTGAACTTTCTAATGTAAAAATCTATAAGATGGACATTAAATTGCAAGTAGTTTGCAAGCCCCGAGAAATTGTATTAATCATTTTTTTCTATGACAGATCACAAGTAAGTGTAGTCAGAAAATAGATACAGAACACAGAATAGGAGAAAGTTGACATTTTATTAACAACTCCATTAAAATAAATGAGCTCACAGCCAAGCAAAAATCAAGAATCAATAAGTGTTTTAAATTAAGCACTTGACACATTGGAAATGAATGTATACTTCAGAACACTGAAGGAATCAGTGGCCCTTCCTTTGAATATGATTCCGAACTATTGGATTCATTACATGAAAGACACAAATAAATTTTCCTCAAATTAAAGATGAGTCCAAATTAAAGTATCAACCATTCTTGAAGTATAGGAATCGTGTCATCCAGAAGTAAGGAAAAATAATTTGTAAAACAATTTTAATACAGAATGAATTTTAATTCACACCAGAGTTTTATTTCTTTTCTAATGCTCATTGAAAGCATTGTTACTTTGTCATTGACTTAAATTCAAGGATAGCAAAACCTGCCATGGATATAATAATTAACAAAAATAACTTCCATTTTGTAGACACACACATACACAGAAACTAAAATTGATTTCCCACTTCCCTCAAATCTAGTCTTAATCTTCTCATGAAAAGACTTGCTTCCTCCTGCCAGAGTATCTTAATGATTGGTTCAATGACTGTTATCCTTAATATTCAGTTATTGAGTAAGACAATAGAAACTGGATTTGGAGAATTATTTTTTGGAAGCTCACGCATGTTGTCTTTTCCGCCTTACTCACTGTACTTTGCAAAGACCCCTGACTCATTATTCATGCATTAAGGGCACTTATAAGAACAGCTACCAGTTACAGTGCTAAGTTCTTTACATATACTGTATTAAATCCTGATCTTGCCACTACCCTCTCTCTTGCAAAAAAGAAAAAGAAAAACCACACACACACACAAACTATACAGCACTGTAATTAGTCTTTACAGGTGAGAAAAATGAGGCTTAGAGATTCTGATAATTTGACTAAAGCAACAAAGACAGTAATGAGGGGAGCTCAGGATTGGAATGGGATCTTATGCACTCCAAAATGCTACAACCATTTTTCAGAATACCTTCGTATTTAAGAAAATCAAGGGATGCCTAGCTGGCTCAGTCAGAGGAGTATGTGACTACTGATCTTGTGGTTGTAGGTTTGAGCCCCACATTGGGTGATTACTTAAAAATAAAATCTGAGGAGCACCTGGGTGGCTCAGTGGGTTAAAGCCTCTGCCTTCGGCTCAGGTCATGATCTCAGAGTCCTGGGATGGAGCCCCACATCAGGCTCTCTGCTCAGCAGGGAGCCTGCTACCCCCCCCTCTCTCTCTGCCTGCCTCTCTGCCTACTTGTGATCTCTCTCTCTGTCAAATGAATAAATAAAATCTTAAAAAAAATAAAATAAAATAAAAAAATAAAATAAAATCTGAAAAAGTATCGATAAACCTCTCCTTCCGCTTCTTAATATCATAGACCCTGAATAAATCTTCAGTGGGAACATACTCTTTCTCTCCATTCCCTTCTTATCTTAACTACTCTTCTGAACAAAAATAAACTCATGGCCAGAAGACTGCATTTCCTTTTCTTTCTATAGACAAGCAAATGATTTTCTTTTATGGTATAAATGTTTGTATTTAATATGTTAAATAGATTAATATAAAAGCATAATGCTGTCTTCCCATATTTGAGTACCCAAATATGTTAATATGTGTGTTATATGTATATATAAATATGTGTGTATATACACAATTAAATGCAATTAGAAATGCTATATTCAGCTGGATATGTTCATCAAAGAAATTGTCTTCTCTTTCTGCTTTAATTTTAAATGTGCAATTTTGAGCAATGTCGCCGACATTTAATCAGGGAGAATCTTTAAAATCGTAAGGTTTAAAAAGTCCAGAAGAAGTGAATAATAAGGTAACAAATAATTAGTGAGATGGTAATTCTAAATTTCGTGTTTTATCAATTAGAAGGAGTAAGATCTACAATAATGTCACAGATATTTCCTCCACGTTGAATGAAATCGATACTTATTGTAACTATTACGTTCAGAAATTTATCCCTGGCTTATAGTATTTCCAAAACCCATTATTCTTATACAGTACTTTCATAACTAGGTTGAATTCATTAAGATGCCAGAATTTCAATTTCCCAAAGAGATTGACACTTTTGGGCAATCTTCACAATTTCAGAGGCAATTCAATCTATTTTGATTTAAAATTGATTAGCATCTTTGGAAATAATGTGTAGCGAATTGCTGAGCTAATCAAGGTAAATGGAGCCATGCATTAAACATTCAAGAATGTTATTCAATCACAAAATAACCCACATTTTCAAGCTCCAAATCAACAAATTAAAGCTGCCCTTTGAAAAGCTTAATTTCATTGGCTCATCAGTATTGTTGTGTACATTTATATAGTTATCAAACACTAACAACACGCTCCTGAAACAGGAAACAGCCCGTCTTCCCTATCTGGGCATGACAATTAAGCAAAGGCCAAGGAGGACAAAAAAAAAAAAAAGATGAAAATACAATCAAGTCCATTTATCTTGCTCATTGAGTTTTCAAATGACAAAGCATGCCCTAAGTACACAATCTTATTAATGTAAAACCTACATTAACCAGAATCAACAAAATAGTTTTGGACATACAGTAGGGGTTTACACAAACAGTGACAGTTGAATATAATTTAATTGATACTGGCCCTAAATTATTAGCTATTATTTTAATTTTTTAAATATTTGGAGTATTAGAGAAGGCCCTTAGTTTAGTACACTTTTAGCATATTCTTCTATTTGCAGCAGAAAACAGAGATGATAGAGATTAAATGGGAACACACAGAGGTTACAACTGTAATCAGTCCACAGAATTGTCAGATTCTCTGGAACTAAGTTCACACGAACTATAGGAAAGACTCATTCAGAGAGAAGGGAAAGACAAGGGCCCTTTGCTCTGATCTCCAGACACCCCATCCCATAGGAATTCCCAGCTTGGGTACCTCCCGCACATGAGCATATAGCTGGACCACACAGAGGTTCATTAAACCTTCAGCACATGATTCCAACAAAGGGACATCTCCATTTTTATTTTGCTATCCATCATATTAGAGGCTGCGTTTGCCTTAGTTTGTGACTGAAACAAAATATCCCTATTTCTTTCTTCAGCAGCTTACAAGTTGAAAGGTGTATCAAATGGGAACACAATGTCACAGTTGAAACATTTATTTTCCCCAGAAAACAATCTTCAGACAGTGGAACTGGCAATATTTTTCAGTAATGCTTGAGGGCAAATCAAGGACAGATAAAAAAACACCTGAAGCAAGTGGTATTTCCAACCTTTTTCCCCCCTCCAGTTAAAAAGGTGCTCTTAAAATGTAAAATATATTGTCTACTATCAAGACAGTTTTAAAAATAGAACTTGATATGAAAAGTAAGTTTTTGAAGATATGCATTGTTCTCCTTTCAGACTACAATATAAACCAACCACTCAGTCTAGGTTATTAAAATGATAGGATCAAAGATCCTCAATCCCATTAGACTTAGGAGAAAATATTTGGAGTAGAAAATAATTGCAGTGTCTTGATTTAATGGCACAGAAAATGCATTTAAAAATTACTATTAATATCGTCTTTCTATTGCCATTACATAAGGACACATTTGATCACTCCATGACAGAACTGGAACCATTACATTAACAGCCGACACAGAAACTAGGGATTGATGAAGAAATACAGATGGTTCAACACTGCTGAGGCTCCAAGCATGCCTTCTAGAGCACTGAGGCAATAGTATGCTAAGATCATCTGGTTGCCCTGAAAAGGGTTATATTTATAGCAGTTGTGTTCAATTTGACAAACAGCATGTAATCGCCTCTGTAAAAAGGAATAAAATACCCATTTAGTGGAGATGAATTATTCTTTTACACTATTCAGCTCCATTTTAATAATATATGTCCTGTCTTCCCTTGTACTAAGTTATATTATAGTGACCTGAATAAGTTATAAACTCTCCAGAACTGGCTTTTTTCATGGGCGCGATCTAAATGATGCCAGGGACCATGTCTTATGTCTCTTGGTAGCTCCCCTGTCTGTCATGGGCCTTCCATGAAGTGGGTACTCAATAATATTTGCTGAGTTAATGATTAAATGAACAGCTTCTTAAAGCAGTTGCAGTCATGAAAATACAACCATCACTCACTGGAATGCACATTATAGAATTATTTAACCTTGGAGTTACAAAGAGTCTTACAGGAGAGCTCATTAAACTCATATCCAATTTAAGAATACCTTCTTCCTCTCTGAAGCTTGGTCATCTAAACCTCAGTTTAAATATCTCAATGATTGGGAGTTCGCTGTTCCATTTTCATTCAAGTCTATTTATTACTCTCCTTTGTTGAGTCACAAACTGCTTTTTTTTTTTTGCTTTTTTTTTTTTTTCTTAAAGATTTTCTTTATTTATTTGCAGGAGAGGATCAGTTAAGGGGCGAGGAGGGGCAGAGGGAGGGGGAGAAGCAGACTCCCCACTGAGTGGGGAGCCCAGCTTGGGTGATCCCAGGAGCCTGAGGTCATGATCTGAGCTCAAGGCAGACGTTTAACCAACTGAGTCACCCAGGCACCCCACGAACCCCTTCATTTCAACTCACATTCTGGTTCTGTCCCATGGACAACAAAGAACAAATTGCCCTTTCATCCTGACAACACTGCAAATTTTTTAAGACTACCAAAATTGTCTTTCTTACTCCCTTCTGGTTTAACATTCCTACCTCCCTCACCTTTTTATTATCTTTTGGTCTCCGGGTCCAGTCTCTACGTCTTTTATGATTTCTGGACATTTTCCATATCCACTTGGCCCTGGATACACTCTAGTTTTTCAATCACCTTCTATAAATACGGAACTCAAAAATGAACACAATTAAAATGTAGTTTCACTGCTTTTAAGGAGTTCTCTTCTTCGTTTGCAGTTTTATAATAATTCACTTAGGTGCGGTTTTTCATTATATTTACCTCGTTGGAGTCTGAGGATTTTGGGGTCTGTGCCTTAATCACCAGTTTTTGAAGATTTTCATTGATTCTGTCTCTTTCTCTTGCTCCTCACTTTCTAGAACCCTAAATTATACGTATGCTAGGCACACATTGATGAGGGAAACAAAGGCAAGAGAAATGTAGCTTAAATTAAATCTCCTTACAGCTTCAGCCTACTGATAGATACCTGAAACATACAAAGCGTGACCTTCCTCAAGGAACACACTGGCTGCCTTAATGCCTTAATGTTTACGTTTTATTAAAGACTAAAAGTAACCTTATCTTAACAGCAGCTAGCCCCTCAGGGTCCTGAAAACCTTACTTCCAAATCCCTTAGAGACTTAAACTATCCCTAACCCCCGCTAATTAAAAAGTATATAATCACTCACTCCTCATAATCCCCATGCAACTCTTTCTGCCCATGGGTCCTGTCCCCATGCTATAATAAAATCACTTTTTGCACCAAAAACATCTCAAGAATTCTTTCTTGACCGTTCACTCAGGAATTCAAAAACTTCCAATTTCATCATATATCACATATTTTTTTTATATTCTTCCTCATTTCCCCTCTGGGATTTTATCTAGATATTTTTAGTCATTCATCTTCCAGTTCACTAATCCCCACTTCTGACATGTCAAATCTGCTATTAACCCAACCACTGAATCTTTAATTCTCACTCACTACATCTTTTGGGTTCTGGGACTCTGGGAAAGGTCATACTTTTTCCCTTTATTTTCTTGAAAAATATTGATCATAGTGACTTAAGCCTCCTATATGATAACTCCAATATCTAAATCATCCTCTGGGTCTCTGTCTATAGAACTTTGTTTTCGCTTTCAGTCATTTAGACTTGTTTTTGCACATGCCAGGTAATTTTAAATGACTATTAGATATTGTATATAAAATATTGTAAAGGCTCTGGTTGATGTGATTTCCAAAGAGAATTTTATTTTATTCTGAGAGGCAGGTGGAGTACTGGCATGTTCATTTAAGTGTGGGTTTGGGGTTTTATTAGGGTTGACCTTTTCTCCAGTTTGTCCTCATTCTTAGGTCATAGTACTTCTGGGATCTAGACTGCAAACCTGTGGAATTTACAAGGGTCACTCCACTTTCATGGGCCCTAACCTCTAACTATTCTCTCCCTAAGACCACCAGGTTCTCTACGAAGCTCTATGGTCTCCTGGGAACATATTTCTCCTTAATTTCTAGGAGTTTCACTCTACACATATATAGCCTAAAAACTGGAAAATGCTTCAGAGGAAACCGCATTCCTCATTTGCAGTTCAGGCCTCAGAGATCTCTTCCTTGCATCAAGTCCTGATCTACCTGGTAGTCCAGAATTCTAAATTCTCTCTCTAGTCCAGCCAATCTATTACAAGCCTCTGGCTGGGGCTTGCTCCTAGGTCTCTCTCCTCCTCGCTGAAAACTGACAGGTTCTATGAGGGAAAAGTAGAACGATTGTTAGGATCACTATGGTGGTCTCTTCTTCTCCAGAATGTTGGCCCAAGCCCTGCCTGCTTTGGGTTTTCACACATGCCTTCAAGATTTTAATGTTATTTTAATTGTGCAGCATGCAATGAGGTTGTCTTGGTTCAAAAATGTTTACTGAATATTTACTAAGTCCTAAGCATTGCACTGAACATTACAATGTGGAGCCCATCCACTCTACATTTTGTTTAACACAGAGAGTAAGGTTAAGTGTGTGAGGCGATACCTGGTGAGTCAAGGAAAGCATTTATTCTTGAGCAGATTCCCTTTTTTGTTTGTTTCTAATTAGAAATAACTTTAGTTTTTCCTTCTGATTAAAATTGTTATTCATATTCACTGTGCAAATATCAGAAAATGAATAAAAGTAGGAAGAAGAAAGTAGAAACTACCTCTTGATTCCCACCAGGAGACAGCCACTGCTTTATAGTCTATGTACCAAGACTTTTATAGATAGATGCATGGAAAGAACAAAGGAGGGATGGAAGGAAGAAAGAAAGAAAGGATAGGAAGTATGAAAGAAAGGAAAAGGCAGCCATCAGCACATAGGATGCGTTGAAAATGCTAAGACTGGAAAGGATTATCTATGAAGCACAAATGCATGAGAAATGCTGCAGGCTGAAAATGCAGGGGAGAAGCTGGGGGAAAGTTGGGGAGAGGTGAGGGTGGAGTAGATAGAAAGGAGGAAACTATGAGACTCTTGGTGAGCAAGAGAACAGTATTTCAGGAAAGAGGACATGAGCAGAAGACTCCAGTAGTATCAATAACCACTTACAAATACCCTCTGTATCTCACCCTCATAATGCCAACACTGCAGGCTTAAATGGAAATACTTTGAGCAAAGCTAGATTGCAGAAGGTAAGAGGAAATGAGACAGGAGAAATGAAAGACATCAACTGTCAATGACTCTCCTTCATAATTTGGACATGAGTTAAAGGAAAGAGATCAAAGCAGTGGGTAAAAGCCCAAACAGTTCTTTACTTCTAACTCTGGAGAGACTTGAGCATGTTTAAAGACTGAAAACAAGGAACAATCAGAAGTCAGAAACCGAAAATGAATGAGAGAACACAAAGCTCGCCAAATAAGATCCTTTCTTTGGATGTTATAATAGAAAACACAATTATCCCTGACTTTTTGTTTTCTTTTGTTTTCAGAGCAGGTGCACATCAAACTTAATGCCACTTTTTTTCTTTTTTTTCCAGAAGAACTGCTACTAAGTCAGGCCTTTCCCCTTCTGTCTGTGCCCAATTAGGTTCATATTCTTTCTCTTGTACCTAAACACAGCACTGCTAAATTCCATCTCTACCATCTACTACTTTCATTCAAGAAATATTTAATCACTGCTTCCTGTAAGCAGAGCATGATGCTTAGCATATAGAATATAGTAGTGGACAAAACAGACACTATCCCTGCCCTCCTAGTGTTTACACTCTAGCTGCTTACAGAACGGTATATGCTCCCATCAGACCACCATATTGATGAAGGTCCAAAATATGGAAGCTCTTCAGTCATTGGCTATGGAAACCTGTGGCAACTTCCCATCTTCTAATTAAAGAAAGAAGTCATGGTCTCTTCTGTCATTGCCTGAGAATACATTTCCAGCAGATTTTTAGGTACTAAGACTAGAAAAATAAACATTCGCTAAAATGATAGTTATGTTACGCCAACAAAATTCAGTAAACAAATGCCTAAAATGTTACATTTACAGATTTTTAAAATGATCTTTGTAATAGAAATGATCAAATAGATTAATATTTAGTTTCTCTCAAATACATTAGTTTTTAGACTGAAATGGCCAAATCAAATTATGCTCTTATAATTTTACCTAGCCTAAAATAAAATGCTCTTTTTGCATCTAATGGGGAAGCTCATGAAGAAGGATTACCAATAGATTTTGTTTTGTAAAACAACCTCTCTGTGCCAGGAAAATAATCTATCTAAACGTCCATTTTGGGGGGCAAACTGTATGTGTTCCATGAAAAAGTTTTAGAAAGGATCCTGGGCAAGGGGCAGGTAGCACCATCTCCTATCATATCAGTGACAACAAACTACATCTGAAATACAGCTAGTACTGTATAGCCATAGTGAGTTCCCTTGTGGATAACCATCCCAGAAAAACTACAAATCAGACACACACATTAACTCCATCCTTTCTTAGAAAATCTAACATGAATATTTACTATTTGCACTTTTTACAAAGATTTCATTAATAAAAAAGTATTTTTATAATGGAAAATGGAAAATGCTACTCCCCTTTTTCATTATTTCCACTCTTAGTGATCTTCAACAGAGAGCTCTGTTTCAGCATTCTAAACTCCTAACCTGAATTTCTGAATTCTTTTCTTTCATTGAAAAATATTGTGGGGGGCACCTGGGTGGCTTAGTGGGTTAAAGCCTCTGCCTTCCGCTCAGGTCATGATCTCAGGGTCCTGGGATTGAGCCCTGCATCTGGCTCTCTGCTCAGCAGGGAGCCTGCTACCCCCCTCTCTCTCTGCCTGCCTCTCTGCCTACTTGTGATCTCTCTCTCTGTCAAATAAATAGATAAAAATCTTAAAAAAAAAAAATAAAGAAAAAATTGTGAATGGTCAACAAGACCTATACTTAGAAGGGCAGTCTTTTTTGGTGGATAGGAGTAAGTTTATATGTTCATTTAACTAAATGTTATTGTACCTGTCGCAGCTGGAGACTTCTCTAATTTGGAAATCTTGTTATTAAAAACAATTGTACAGTCGCTCAGAGGTTGCAGGGTATGTATGACAGTTATACAATTCCAAGCATTTTCCGTACATGTTACATGAATCATATTTTCCTTAGTTTGAATTTTTGATGCTCGCAAACATGATGGAGTGGTAGTCAGAATGACAAGTAAAATAAAACAGGGAGTAATTTTCTTGTAGCATTCACCTTAAGGGCTTCCTTATCCAAATTATGTTAATTAAGCCCATGTAATCCATATTCCATTAAGTTTCCAGGGTAAAATTAATTTTGCAAAGGAGGTTAAAAAATACCCAGGAAATGAACACTGAATTCTAGGGTAGAAGATGCCACTCTTTGGTGTTTGGTACCTCTCTCT
Source organism: Potos flavus (assembly GCA_028534135.1). Taxonomy (NCBI): domain Eukaryota; kingdom Metazoa; phylum Chordata; class Mammalia; order Carnivora; family Procyonidae; genus Potos; species Potos flavus. Next base: position 81,715,699 of record CM052896.1, read on the forward strand.
CAGCAAAACTTCGAATGCGATCACTTTCAAAAAAAAAAAAATGAAGATACAAGATGTATAATCACAAAATGTGCACATGTTACATTGTCCTTCAAAAGCCAGTACTAACAAAAACCCCTATTAGAAGGGAAAGGGAAGTATCTGAACTATTTTAGGCCAGCACTGGATAAATACAATATTATGAGGTGTATAACTTAACCTGAGCTTCAATCCCCTGCTTCTAAAAAGGGGATTATAATATACCTCACAGAATTGTCATGAGGATTAAATGAACTAATGCATAGAAAGCATTCACAACAGTGCTGGGGACACAGTGTATCTACTGTTGTTATTCTAAGGCATTAAACTAAGCAGTATTGCTTCATCTTATTCGGTCACTGGGGAGCTCCTCCTTACACATACGACATGTTGGTAAAGATTTGTCCAATGTTGATGGCAACAGAACATTTCTAGCCTTTGAAATTGAGGAAATAATGGTTTTCTATCTGTGATACTTCTCTCCATCTAGGTAAAACCCATCTAAGTTTGAAGTTAAATATCCTAGGTGGTTCAGGGAATTGTGTGCATACATATTCAGAAGTCTGAAAAATCAAGGGAGATAGATCCTGAAACTGATTTGATGAAGACAAGGCCAACACATATATTTCTACAATCAAAATAAATGTTGTACAAAACTGACCACCTTAAGGGCCATTCAACATAAATCACCATTTCTGGAGTCTGTAGCACATGGGGGTGGGGAATGAGAGCTGGCAGCTTTGAGGCTGCAAAGGCTTTCACGTAATTTGAGGCTAACAGTGCACGGTGAGTGGGGAAGAGCTACAGAAGCCTATAGCTGTGCCTCAAACAGCAGCCTCTGACACCTACACACTTACCATTGACTACAAGCCCACCTGCACTGATTTAAAGGCAGAGATCTTCCAGTTTTTATCCTACAAGTCAATTACCACTATAGTTGTAGTTTTAAAGAAATGCATCAGGTCTATTCCTTCTAACTGGCATTATGAATGTTCAGTTTTACCAAGAAATGAAAATGTCCTCCCTCAGATTTTATAACCTGTCTTCTTTCCCTCTTTCTTATGGCCTCCACGGTCTTCTCGCCTTCCAGGTTTGCCTTGGCACTGAAGTTTCTTCTCTAAGTCCACTGCATTTTACTATGTTTATTTTCTGTGAGCTCATCTCTAATGAATTAAAGCATCACCCTAATTGTTGCCCACAAATCCTTATCTCTAGCCCTGCCATCATCCCTATTCTAGTCCTATATTTCCAGGGACTGACAGACCAGACCTAGTTTAGTATGCTTCCACTACGTCGTACTCATCTCCCTGCACCTCCCCATTAAAATTAATCTGTGCTCGCCAGGGGTGCTTTCTTCTCCTTTCCCGATACTGAGCTTTTCCCCATTATTTATACCTTTGAATATATATTTTGTGTGTCAGTTAAGCCTTTTTATGTTGCAAGTAAAGTAGAACCAATTCAAACTCATTTTACTCAGGGAATTCACTGGCTCGGGCAAATTAAAATCCAGATTTAGTTTTGATTTGATTTGGTTTGAGGTCTTATCCTGTGGCTCAAGCAATGTTATCAAGGATCGGATTTCAGTACTTCCCTGTCCTATCTTCCAAAGAATGAGTTACATCTGAGCCTTCATACTGTGGCTGCTTAAACAACATCATGCCCTTCCTCATGGTAACCATGTGGATTAGCTCTAGGGCCCCAATTCCACATCACACTCCCCACAGCAGAATTTTGCATCTTTTTTTTGACAGCCTCCACACAAACCCTGGGATTATTTCTCTCTTGTTCTGATTTAGGCCTCATGTACACTCCTAAATCAATCACTGAAATCAGAGATGGGTCTACCAAGTCAGAGGTAGCTTCAAGTTTTCCTATAACACAAGGCTTAGAATGGAAGCAGAATCCTTCAAAGGAAAATCAAGGTACTGTGTTGAGAGAAAGGGAACTAGGCCCTGGGAAGAAAGGCAACACATGCCTGAGACATGTACCAATCAGATTATAGACTCTGAGCATAGGTCATGGATAAATCCTAATCCTAATCTTCCCTCCTACAAAATTCTCCTGCATTCCCACAATATTCGACACTGCAGAAGATCCATTAGTTGATTCTTAATACATATGCTGGGATTTATTGGATCGATCAATATCCAAACCTACAGACATATTTGGAGCAATTGGTTTATATAAATCCATCTAGGACTAGGTTAGATGCTTGGAGGATCAAGGGAATAGAAGAGTGTGTGTCTGTCTATTCATCTTTTCCACCTCCACAAACACAGGAAGGATGCTTAAAACAACTGGGCATCTAGCATATAATTTGAAAACAATATATACTATCATGGCTGTGTTTTAATTTGGAACTTTGAGAATTATGACCTCATTACACTGCCTATGCCCTGATATCCACCTTATCACCTCCATATATTTTAAATAAATACATATGTCCTTAGTACATGTGCCCTTAGTAGACAGTACACATATTTAGAAGAATAAATCATGTGTTATTGATTATTTTATTAGTTCCAGAGTTCAGCAAAACATGGTGCATAATCAGTTCCAAATACCTATCTGTTAAAAAACAGTAATTATTATTCTATTCTTTAATTAGTAAAGACAGAAAGCAAAGAGTACCCTTTGACATTGCATTAATCATAGTAAATACAGCTAAAGTGGTCAAATATCTTGATCACTGGGAGATGTTCTTTGTATTTCACAGGAGGTCCTAGTTTAAGCAGACTAAATCTTATACTGTAATAACCAAATGGGTGTGGATATACCCAGGGAGCTTCACAGAACTGAGAAAATTGGGAAAATATACCTTATGGGTGAGATGTGAGGCTCCAAAGAGATTCAAGGGCAGTGAGATAGTGCTGACGAGTTCGGAGTGCTTTAAACTGGGGAACATATTCTGTCGCTGTGATTGATCTATAGTCCACTCTTCAAGAATTCACACATAAATCCCAAAGTGCAGGTGCAGGTGACTGGGAGGCTGGCGGCTTCAATAAAAAAGCAAGTAACAATGAAAAGGGCTGGCTTTGGGTTCGACAGCTTTGGCAAGAACAAATACAGCAGCTTCCTGGGCCCAGGTTGTCTTGGTGAGAGCACTGGCTCTCTGAACCAGGTCTGTGGACTTAGAGAATGTACTGGGCACCAACAGCAGGAAAGGCAGAAAATGTCAGACAACATATGAGAGATTAGAGGATGGCACTGAAGCACATAATGTAGAATCTCCCCAGGAACTCCCAAACTATCTGGAGAGAAACTGAAGGGCCTGGATGTCTCACAGACGACTTTGGAGAGAGCTCAAGGAAACAATATTGCTGCTCTTATCGCAGCCCTTTGTGAATGCCACTCAGGTAAGGCCTAGGGAAACAAAGATTGTGTCTCCAAATTAGAAACTGAGTTGTGAAAATTTATGTGCCAGAAAATCATATTAATATGACAACATGTTTTTCAGTTTTGTTTCTTCAGAATCTATTTGTCATCATCGGAATTGCCAGGTGTTGGCTATTGATTCAGCCTATATTTTAGGCTCTGTCTAGCAAAATGAAAAAAATTAAAAAACAGATAAATTCCATTTATATCACTTATACAATCTCTTTCATGTAATAGGATATGCTAAAACTAGACCTTCTTATTCTTGAAGATTTGACAATTAATGTATCGTGTGTGTGTGTGTGTGTGTGTGTGTGTGTGTATGGTTCTTTTTTCTCTATATATATTATGGTATTTTCGCATCTTTAAAAATCTTTCTGGCTGGGGAGAGAATGACCCTCCCTGGACTAGCCATTTGTTGGAGACAGCAAAGGCTCAGCCAGCAGCATGCCTTTCATATGCAAACTAATTCAGAGCCATATCTCCTCTATCTGGCTACTGCACCCCAAGAGACAATATTCCTCTGCCTTAATCATCCCAGGGCCAGGAACCAGACAACATAGGACAGGGTGATGAATTAGGGCCTATAATTTAATCTACAACAAAAACACAGTCAAATGAATGAAAATTACCAAGTGAAATATGAACAAATACATTACAAAAAACAAACTTAGATGCTGCTACAGACTAAATGTGTTTCCCCCACCGCCCAAACTTGTATGTTGAAACCTAATCCCCAATATACAGTATTTGGAGGTGGGGCCTTTGGGAGGTGATCAGGTCACAAGGGGGTAGGTCTCATAAATGAGTTTAGCGTTCTGATAAAAGAAACCCGAAGAGCTCCCTTGCCCCCTTTTGCGACGTAAGGACAGAGCCAAAGACAGCCATCTATAAACCAGGAAGTGGGCCTTCACCAGACCAAAATCTGCAGGCACCTTGACCTTTACTTCCCAGCCTCCAGAACTGTGAAGATAAATTTCTGTTGTTTAAAGTTGACCCAATCTTTCATATTTTGTCAAAGTAGCCCCAAAAGAGCTAAGATATAAGCTTCCCCTCCAGCAGGTAGTCCAATATTTGAGAGCACATCTGTAACCTTGGGTGTTAGGTGTACAAATGTAACGTATACATCAGCCACGCAAAGTAATAATTAAGAGCTAAGATATAAGCTTCCCCTCCAGCAGGTAGTCCAATATTTGAGAGCACATCTGTAACCTTGGGTGTTAGGTGTACAAATGTAACGTATACATCAGCCACGCAAAGTAATAATTATCTTACATATGTCTACTGTGAAGTATGAAGGTTCTTGTGAGTCTTACATTGCTAGCGCAGGTAAGGGTTTCCAAATGTTCTATTACTTAGAGTGAGAGTTCACAAGTACTCCATTGATTAATCACACAAGTCAATGATCATACCAGTTTAAACCGTGGAGTAGAATAAATAGCAGAATACATTTATACCATTGTGAGACATAATTGAAAGCTTGTAATAAAGTGAAAATCTTCCAGTAGACAAGCCAGAACTACTAATAACTTCTTTATAGGAAGTAAAAGGATTTTCTTTAAATCACCAACAACACTGACAGCTCAGTATGCTATTCCCCATAGGTTGGCCATCGTGGTATTTCAGTAGTCTAATTTCCCTAAATATATGATCTTGACCCAAAGTTAGTCATTGAGCAAAATAAGAAGGCACCTTCTTGCGCTTGCTATTTATTCATAAATTAAATATGGCACTAAACCTAAGCATGTAATTAAAAGCTTATAGACCACTTCATGAAAGAATGGCACACTTAATTGGTTAATCCACAAGGAAAAAAGACTGAAAAGAAGTCAAGCGACTAAAATAATTTAAGGACTGAAGAATCTAGGAATGGAAGTTTCTTCAAACATGTAACCGTAACAAATTGTACCAGCTGTTGACATGGAAAAGGGATGCCACCATGCAATTCAAGAATTAATCTAAAGAAGAAACCTGGGGCCTATTATCCACTGATACCTTCTCTCTATAAACAAACAAAAATTAAAAATAAGCAAAAGCTTGTTACAGTACTGAAATATGTCACATCACCGTTTAAATTCATCAGACAGATGGCTGATTTGACTAAACCAACCTTTGTTTACAATGGAACAGATCCACTGATCCTGTGCCAAAGAATTGTGGTTTAAACTTCCCCCTATTTTGGCTACCACATTAATTCTAGGGTTCGCTGAGTCTCAAAAGAACAGGATTAAGATTTCAACATATTCCTTAAAGATTAAAACAACTCGATGAGTTGATACCAATAAATACTTGGGAACCAGATTTCCCAAGGACAACATAATGAATAATAACCATGTACAGTGCAGGTGGGCAGTTTTATATCCTAATGTATTATTTATATGATAGGAAAAAGTATTGTTAAATGAAAAGCACTGTTACCAGCACTGATGTTTAAGACAATACAGATTCAGATTAATAGATCCTCTGTGTTTTTCCATTTGCAATTTAAATTACAATGTTAGACTGTTTTATGTCCTAATTATTTAAAAGAGGCAGTAGTTAAATAAAGATATGATATTTTGAATCTATGCTAGCACATTTTAACCTTATGCAAATATATGCCTTGGATATACATGGCTTATTGATGAAACAAAATTATGGGGAGCTTCTCCTGCACTAATGTTTCATTCAAGTTTGACTGATTGATTGGCATGCTGTTTCAAATTGTAAATCAATTTTTTTCTTCAATTAGCAGAATCTGGACAGTAAATTATTCTATGTGTGATGAGTAGCAACTAACAAGTTGACTTCTTATTCAACTACCAGGTGATTCAGTAAATTATTCTTCTAGAACAGGGGGTGGTAAATCAATGGGTCCAAGTCTTGTAAGTGGACTCAGAAATTACCTTTCTCAATGAGGTTTAGTGTTATACCATGTAAATATAACAATGCAGTATCCCTAGACTAGGGTCCTTAATGGAAGGGTTGCTTGCACTCAAAAACATCTGTAAGTCTCAGTGACAGGAATACTTGACCTTTCTATTACATTTCTACTCTGTCACCTCCATCATTGTCTTATCACATCATGATATGATTGTGTGTGTTTGTGTGTGTGTGTAGTGTGTGTGTATTTCTCTCTCTCTCTCTCTCTCTCTCTCTCTTCCCCATAGGACTCTATGTTATTTGAAAGGTAAAAATTCCCTATCTACTCTGTGTAATTATCACAGCAATTACCCAGCATTTATCCAATGCCAGCACTTACTTGATGCTCAATGAATATATACAGTTGATGTTGAACAATACCAAGGGTTAGGGATCCTGGCACCGCCATGCAATCAAAAATCCACATACAATTTTGACTCCCCAAAACTTTACCAATAGCCTACTGCTGACCAGAAGCTTTACTAAATATTATACACAATTGATTAATACATACTTTATATGTTATATGTATTACATACTGTACTCTTGCAATAGAGAAAATGTTATTAAGAAAACATAAGGAATAGAAAACACATTTATAGTATGTACTATAAAAAAGCCACGTATGAGTGGATCCACACAGTTCAAGCGTCAACCGCATTTTGAATAAATGGATCGCTAAGTTTTAAAGCAAGTGGCACGGTTGTTTTGCATGTAAAAAATTGCTCAATAAATGTGCATGGTCATGAATTAAACCACCTCTGTTTATCCCTTATTAAGTGCACAGCACTTTGCTAGTCAAGAATGCTTTGCATTTATGTCAATTGTCTCTCATACTCTACTTGTCATGCTAGTCTCACTTTTGACATCTCTGATAACTGCAACTCAAACAATGCTTTGGCTGAGTTTTTCGACTTGAAGCATCTTTGAGAATACTGAAAAAAAAACACATGTGTCTGTAAATTTTAGACTTTTTTGCTCTTACCACCTGTATCATTCAGGGTCTAATCAGGATTTAGAAACCAGATGATTTGAACCGACAAAGTGTAAAAGAATTAAGATTTGAACCAACAAAGTATAAAAGAATTATTAAGTAGACAAAGTGTAAAAAAATTATTAAAAGAGTATTAAGTATAATTATAAAGAAAAATTGAATACTTTTTAAATTATCAAAAACCAAAAATTATTACATATAAATTAACTATAAAGGTGTCACGAAAACTGGAGAAAAAACTCTAGTGCTGAGGAAGTGTACCCAAGGAAGGCACAATTTGTACAGGTGGAGAGAGCTCCCCATGTCTGGAATTCATATCTCAGCGGAGAAAGTATGGTTGCAGCTCACTGGACAGTGAAGTTTGCTGAGTTGTCCACACTAGAGCTGGTCTACAGTTGCTAGGGAAAAACACCCCTTGGGGTGCAAGCAGGTGGGCATACAGATGGAGTCAGAATACTAGAAGCCTGCTTACCGGCAGATCAGCAGGAGACCTACCGAATATGGTATCCCACAGGGAGAGCCACAGCAAAGTGGTGCATCAGACTGCACGCTCTGGGTATATTGTTGAAGCAGAGTACCACTGCACATTCCTAAACTGGCATTCTTGCAACAGAAGAAGTAGCAAAACAGATTCACACCAGAACCAGAAGGGAAACACTCTTTCTTCCACAATTTTGCTTTAGTGCCCTCTACTGACAGAGCTTAATTTTGAGATCACTGCGAAGGAAAAAAATGCTTATAGGGTCTAACTCCACTATAGCAGAGCAGGTAATTAAGGGTGGATTTGCAGCTCAGAGGCAAGGAATCAATAACTGGAACATCACTCAACAAAAGAGGAATTTATCCTCAAGAAAAATCTCATATTAGCACCCAATCATTCTGATTCTTTTATCTTTTGGACCTACCCACATTCTCTCTTCCAACCAATCTGTTGCAATGGCATACCTAGGTAGTTCAAAGGGCAGTTACCTTGACTTGTATTTGAGAGAACTGGGAGTATTTAGATAAGGTAAATCATGTCCAGCTTCACGGTGTAGCTTCAAGCAGGTCTGGCATAAACTCACTTCCTATAGGGCCCAGTATTTATGGTCATACAGTTCATACTCAGAATGAAAGCTGGGATACTAACAATCATGTATACAGCATTCCAGATCAAAACCCTTGCTACTCTCCCACTGGTTCATTGCATGCCGTCCCCCTGAACCAGGCCTCTTAAAGGTTCCTTTAACACACTAACACACTAAGAAATCCATTCAAGGCAACTGCACTTGGTTTTTCCCTCTGCCTGAAACACTCTTCTCTCAAAGAGCTACAGGGATTGTTCACTCACTTTCTTCAGGTTCTTAGCAATGTCACCTTTTCAATAAGACTTTCTTTAAATACCCTACTTAAAATAACAACCCACAGATAGATACCTCCTGTCCCCTCTTCTGCTTTATTTTTCTCCTTGGCACTTATCACCAACACACTATATATTTTAGTTGATTATTTTGGTAATTGCCTGCCACCCATATTAGAATATAACCTCCGAGAAGGAACTTTTCTGGTACCTTCGCTACACTGTGTTTTAGGTACTAGATCAGTATCTCACACATGCTTGGTGATCAATAAATATAGGTGGAATGACTTTCATTCTACAATCTAAGCACAGATTATTATTGTTCACGCCTTAATTTAGAGGTTAAAAAATCTAATCGGTACATATATCAAGCAGGTAGTATAAGTGACCGAGCGGGCTGACGTGAGTAGCTGGGTAAAGGGAAGACGGTGCACCCTGCCTGAAGGGAGCAGCTATCCATCATCTCTCTCTCGGGAACTATAGCCACACAAGAATTAGAGCCAAGCCTTGCTATGTTCAGACTTCAAAATGGGCAGAAAATAAGAACTTCCAGGCATAATCTCTTAGTTTGTAAATACAGGTGCTAATTCATTTTAAGAATAGGGGCACCTGATTGGATCAGTCAGTTAAGCATCTGCCTTCAGCTCAGGTCATGATCTCAGGGTCCTGGGATCGAGCCCCAAGTCTGACTCCCTGCTCTTTGAGGTATCTGCTTCTGCTTCTCAGGTTCCCTTTGCACCTCCCACTCCCCCTGCTCCTGCTCTCTCTCTCTCTCAAATAAATAAAAGTAAAATCTTTTTTTAAAAATTCATTTTAAGAACAAAAGAAACCAAAAGGAAAACCTAAACACTTTAAAAATAAGCAAAATATACCTGGAGGCAAAACGCAGCAGCAAGGAGGCCACATGCTTCTCCCTCGCTGATATATTATGGAAATTTGCCGATTTCAAAATTCATTCTTTCGCTGTACTTATGCTCAAACTCATAATGTTTCAACCCTCTCTCTTTGCCCCCATAAAGACATCATTGTTTCTCCCTCTGCCCTGTCTGTATCCTTGATTCTTTCAGTATTGTCTTCCAGTAGCAACACCTAGTAAATTTTCAGAAGGAATGTCAATTTGGAATTTAAAAAAAAAAAAAAAAACTGAATTACAGCTCTACCTCTTGATTGCTATGAGAAATTGAATACATTTCTACACGTCCAACCTTTAATTTTCTCACGGTATTTAAATTCCCCTGGAAACCTTGCCATTTCGTTCTCAAGCCTTTCCATCACTTCCCAATATAATCCTTTAGTTGTTCCCCAGGCCACTGGTTGCTCTTCCCCTAAGGAGCCTAAGTCCATTTCTCCTTAATAAGGAGAATCACAGGCTTGTCCTCTTATAAAAGTCAAATACCTGACACTATAACTCCATTCCACCACCTAACATTGAAGGTTATTGAACTATTCTCTCAATTCATTATCATCTATTTTCCTCTGCACCTAACACAAGAGAATTAGACAGAGATAGAGATAGAAAAGAGAGAGAAGGGACAGGGAAAAATAAATAGGTAATTATTTTCTTACAAAGTAGCTCCTTTTAAAGGCAAAAGAATGGATTCCATAGTCTTAAAAAGCACTACTTGTGTCCCATGGTTCTGTGAATACACGGTCATAATAACTAATTGAGAGGAAAGAGTATTTTATAGAGCCAAAATATTTATTTTTTAACAAAGTAGTTGTTTCTCCTTTAGAGTCCATGAAAAGGGTATTTTACTCACAATATCTTTTTTTATGCCTTTAACAGACATTTAAAAACTCGTGTTTATTTCCAAAAAGATGTGTAAGTAGCAAACTCTCCACGGGTTTTGTAAAAACCTCTGGGAAGCAAATTTGATTAGAACGCTGGCACACAAGGGAAGTCAGAGGTTGATTACCACAGGTCTAGTTGATGTTCTTTTAGCTTTCCTTTCACCTTGAAGATATTTCATATTATTGCTGCTAAATTCAGAGTCAACACTTATTACAGACTTTGACTATAGTATAGCTTAAAAAGAGACATGATTTAAAATCATGCCTAGACTGAAGACATAATTACATCATTTAGGGTTTATTTAACAACAGTAAATATGGGTTGATTAAAAAAAAAGTTAAGAAAAATTGTTACCTATCTGTAAGTCAAATTAGATTAAAATATTTTTGGGGACAGAATTTCCAAAATGTTGCTATAAAAAATGTTCCTATATTGTATGTTATCAATCTCTGGATATTGACAACTGATAATGCAAAGATGTAGCATGCTTTGTGTTGAATTAGAAAATAGATTTATAACAGCATTTTGATTTTCAGGTTATAAAAGTGATGCACCACACTTTTAAAAAGCACGGGAAGTAGAAAAACATTGAAAAGATGCAGAAAAGAATATAATTAAAAGTTTCAATTACAAAAGTGTAACAAAGCCCCTCAGGTACAAAGCTATGTCAAGAATAACACTTCATTGCCTTAAGGGGGTCAAGCAGAGAGTAAGCACTAACTCTGAAACAAGGAGAAAGTTGGTTAATGTTAATACTCTGATTTTAGACAGTTAAGGACATAGGTCTGTTCCAAAACACTGAATAGAATATAATTTCTGAGCAGGTGACACCATTAATTTTTCAGTTTTTCCCCATGGTTAATAAGTTAATGACCCTTATTCTGGCCACTTCCAATGAATTTACTCAGATAATTCAAAAGTATCTTGAGTTCTCTCATCCAGTCTGTTAGAGTTATAGTCATAAATCATCTAATCTAGCTACCAGACCCCATAAAAAATCTATAAATCATCAAGAGAGATGTGTTTGAAAGATGCTATATAAGATATTAGGCACTGAAATATTCAGCAAAGTGAATATTGCAGAACAATCTAGTGAGATTTTCTAAGGGGAAAAAAAAAAGGTAGGGAGTCGGGGGCAGCTTATTAACCCTGCAAGAGTCTCAAAGTACATTAATATAAAAAAGCTCTGAGAAAATGTGATAAGCTTCATTTAATCCAGTATATTTTCCATTATATTTACCACAAAACATTTAGCCAAACTCTTTCACTACTCCTCAGGAATATGTTCAATGTTTGAAATTGGTTCATATAAAGTTCTAATAGTAATATATTCAAACGAACTAAAGATAATGTCCAAATATTTAAAAGATAAAGATTATAGAAAATACGTCAGAGACTAAATGCTAGGGTTAATATCACCAGTGAGAAAATAACAGTAATCAAAAATCTAATTGTGTTCAAGCTTAATCAGTTATAAGACTAAGTGTTTAAGCACCTCCAATTTTTACAAAGGCATTAGAAGGTTAGAATGGCCTTTACTGGGGGTGTCTGGGTGGCTCAGTCAGTTAAGCTTTTGGCTTTGGCTCAGGTCATGATCTCGGGATCCTGAAATAGAGCCCCATGTTAGGGTCCCTGCTCAGTGAGGGGTCTGCTTCTCCCTCTGCTCCTGCCCCTGCTCGTGCTCTCAATCTCTCTCACATGTTCTCTCTCTCAAATAAATAAAATGTTTAAAAAATAATTGATTAGCTAATTAACTAAATAAAATAAAAAAGAATGGCCTTTATTTATTAACGTACTTTCCAGATGTAAAATGCATGATTTGCATATTTCGAACATGTAGTCATGGGCCAACAACTGTAAAATGTGCTTCCTGAATTTCCCGTGTTTTTTTATTGCCAAAAAATTAATATGAAATAATCACAGCAGCTTCCAATCCAATTCTGAATGAATGGGTACACTGGATATGTCAATCATTAAGTCAGCCAAGCCTAATATTTCCCACCAAGTTGCCTCCTAGTACATCTACTGCTGAGTTTTTTGTTTCTTTGTGTTTGCTTTGTTGTTAATTTGTTTGTTTGTTCTACAGAGGGATGGTCAAAATCCCTCCAGAGGTGTGTGCTAAATCCCAAATCGGCAGTCTAATAACTTCTAAGTATTAGACCGTAAGGACTCTTTCTTCCCACCAGAGGGAAGAAGCTAATTAGCAAAACTAATCAGACCTGTTCTTCCAACCAATCTGTATTGGAGAATACAAAGATTATCTAATGGAATCAAAGCTGTGTAGAGAAATAAAGATGACATGAGAGTCATATTACAGGACCAGTATGAAAGTGATTCCTGTAACTACTTTAGATCACCAGAGATCTGCAGGTGCAGGCTGTTTATTTTTAAAGGTAAACCAACTTTCTTCTAGATTTAAATTAATTCACCAACAAAATGGTATTAAGAGAAGTGCATATAAAATGATGATCTATATGATCTGTGCCAACTAAAATTGATTTTTTTTTCCGAAAAGGAACATTTCCGTTATTCAACTATGCAACACTAAGTTCAATATTTAAATGAAAAATTCTGGCCTTGTGTTGATATTGTGAAAATCTGTCAAATTCTGTGACAAATGGGTTTCATATCCATGAATTAAGTCTAAGTCACTGTTGGCTGTGTTTAATAATATTTGTGCAAATAAAAGAACAAAATAGAAGTCTGATACCACTAAGAGCTGATAGCAAAGCTCTAAATGTATTTAAGTGTCCATATTTAATGGCTGGGAAGCGGTTTAAACTGCACACTATAAAATCCATCAACACACATTTTATTGAAAGAGGAAATCTCCATTTTGTGGTCAGCTAAACTTAATATTTGGTTTGAAAACATCTCATGTTTTTATAGATTAGAAAAGATTAGAGAGGGGGCAGAGATCCTGTGCTAGATAACACTTTATTTTTCAAAAAGTAATAGGTTCATGATTTGGTATACATTGTAAACAAGAATGAAAGCCATAGATTAAAGTTTTGTACACACCAAAAGCCAATGAAAACTGTGCAGGGTGTTACTTATGATATATTATTTACACAGGTGACTTTCTGCCAACAAGGCTTTCTTCCTTAAAATAGATTTCAAATCCGTGGTGTCAATCAGTGACATTTAACAACTCTGTCATGGTCAAAAAGCAGGGGGTGGGGGGAACCTGCTTAGATCCTGACAATGCATCTTTAAAACTGAGAATAAGAAAGAACAGCAGCAGTCTCAGGTATAACAGCATGCTACAAACAAATAAAGGGGAGAATTGGGCGGGAGACTTGAAAGCCCTGTCCATCAAGTGCACTGTGAATGATTTCAGAATAGTGTAAGTTTACTGAGATGTTTTTTCTAGGTTAACGTAGCCCTGTTTATGAAAAAGGCTGCGTTTCAAGTGTTCACCTAAGTATGCAATGCTGTGCTAGGCACTTTGAAGGAATTTTAGATGTTTAAAACACAATCGCTGCCTTTTAAAGGACTGCTATGATGATGAAATGGAGAAGAATGTACTGAGTCTAGGAGAAAAACAAAACTATTAATCAAATGGAATACAAGCATCACTCTGAAATAAATACAAACAGAACTGGATAAATCTTCAGAAGAAAAGAGGTTTTAGATGGTGGAGGGAAATACTTTATGTAGAAGATTCCTTTTCAATATGAACTTGGAAAACACAGTTCATACAGAATGACATAGTTTAATTAACAGGGAGGACAATCTAGCAAAGGCAAGAAATGGAAACTAACAAGGCATAGTGATAGAGAGCAGCATGTAATCATGTATGCTGGGAAGAGTCCTAGTAGACAGCACCAAAGAGTGTCAGGTGGCTGCAATGGGGAAGGCATAGAACACGCAATTATTCATCAACCAGTAATATGGACTAATTTTACGGGCAATTTTCTTCTCAATATATGATCCCAAGAATATATAAAAGTATATATACATACATACACACACACTCACTTGAGGTTGTATCTGCGTGTGTGTGTTTAGATACATACGCTTACACCCACACACAGAGCTCTTTACTCACAAAATCTACTGAAGCATTATAGCATAGTTGAAGTAGGCTGCAATATTCACTGAATATTGGATATGAAGACAGCCATCGCATTTCTAAACAAATTCAAGGCCTTTATTTGGATCATCAAGCATCTATTCCATGCAAGTGAACAACTTTTCCTCTGCCACCAACTCTACCTGAAGACAGAAATGGAAACTCTCTAAAGTAAGGCACACAGAAAATGCCTCTGATTTTGACAGGGGACCTGGACATCCCAGAGGAGGGGTGGAGGAGAGCTCTAGGATTGGGGCTAAGTGTCTGGGCCTTCTATTACTTCAAAACCTCAAGTGTTTCTTGGTCCCTCTGGTTCCTGGGTTATCCTCTCTTTTCTTCAGTGGACCCCCAAAAAGTCAGAGACTTTAATTTGTTCACTTTAAGGACTAGTACTTAGCCCTTCAAATGAGATAATAATATAATGCCAACGTTATGCCCTCACTTCCTTGAATGTCTTGAGTTTCAAAGGAGCAAGGTAATTTCTAAACAAGCTTTGAACAAAATTATTCTATACTTTTTAAAACTGTGTGAAATGTAATTCTTTCAAGAAGCTAAATGTAAAGATACTTCTATAACCAGTGGTGTCCTTTAAAATCAACTATTGCTACAACCATGCTAATAATGAGAATGATTTTCATGTGCTGAATGAGAAATGAGTCTTAATACATTTGGGCCCCACTATTACATAGTATTTCTAAAAAAATGTCTGAACTTGCTCATCTATCTGAATAATTTAAGCATTAAATGTGTGGACAAGAAGTAAAATGTGAATAACATGCGAATAACTCAACGATTTTAGTGCCATAAAATCTAGATATGCTTTTCCTAAAAGAAGAAAAAGAAT
Organism: Potos flavus; assembly: GCA_028534135.1. NCBI lineage: Eukaryota > Metazoa > Chordata > Mammalia > Carnivora > Procyonidae > Potos > Potos flavus. The sequence continues at coordinate 81,731,037 of CM052896.1, forward strand.
ACATAATCACAACTTTCTAAAGATTTTTTTTTAATCTATTTAATTGAGGGAGAGACAGGGAGAAGAGGGAGAAGGAGGGAGAGGGAGAGGGAGAAGCCGGCTCCCCGCTGAGCAGGGAGCCCAATGCAGGGCTCCATCCCAGGACCCTGAGATCACGACCAGAGCCAAATGCAGGCACTTAACCTACTGAGCCACTCAGGCACCCCATAAACACAATTTTAACATATTTTTAATGCATTTACTTTGGGTGTGTTGGTAAAGCTGAGAGGAAAGAGGATTGAGAAAAATATTTTGTTTTAATGAAAGCAAAGAAAAAAACTGCAGTGCATAATCATGATTATGAATGAAAGCACTGGAACCTGGTTGTCTGCATATCTCTGAATGCTCCTTTACCTCTCTGGTCTTCCATGTCTCATTTGATAATGGGGTAGCTATAATGATTTTCTGACTTAACAAGAAAGAAAAATGCTTAGAATGTTGTCTGGCATGTATAAATTAACTCCTATTTCTTCTAATGCTTTCATTTTAAATTTATATAATCTCTCTAGATTTGGGAGGAACAATTTTTCTTAATTATTCATTATCATTAAATATAGGCAAAACAGAAACTACACCACTCTAGAACTCCTCACAAGCAAACCAGATATATTGGTTGAGATGTATTATTTATAAATCTGCCACAACACTCCAGAAACATTTACTGAACTCATTAGGTCAAAATTTATTAGTTTGTAAAGTAGATGCCAATCATTCCTTTAAAAATAAATTTTGATTTACCTATTGATATATTTGTCCACATTTTCTCCATTCTAAAGAGGTAGGCACCACGATATCTGAAGATTTTCATTTATGACTTCTATATTGCCCTTTGGTTTTTGTTTGTTTGTTTGTTTTAAAAGATTTTATTTATTTATTTGACAGAGAGAGAGATCACAAGTAGGCAGAGAGGCAGGCAGAGAGGGGGAAGGAGGCTCCCCACTGAGCAGAGAGCCCGATACAGGGTTCAATCCCAGGACCCTGAGACCATGACCCAAGCTGAAGGAAGAGGCTTTAACCCACTGAGCCACCCAGGCGCCTTTTGTTTTTGAGAGAGAGAGCAGGAATGGGGAGCAGCAGAGGAAGAGACTCTCTAAGCACACTCCCTGCTGAGCATAGAGCCCAATGCTGCTGGGGAGTGGGGCTTGATGCTGCGGGGCTTTATCTCAGGACCTGAGCCAAAACCAAGAGTCTGACACAACCAATCAAGCCACCCAGAAGCCCCATATGACTTCTATATTGCCTTTTTAAAAGAGATTTTTGAAAGGGATTTTTTTTAGCCAACTTATTTGGTTTTGAAATAACATATTAACTTTCCATTTTTAATATATAGATAGAAAGACATCTAAGACATACAGTCACGGCATCTATCCTGCAGGATGTAACCACAGGATTGCATTTCCACATTGTGTGGATATACTTCCAGTTTAAACAAATGATCTTGATTCCTTAGGTATTCTTCGTAGCCTTATGATAGGTAAATGTAGGCTTCCATTAGCCCTTCTGACATACTGAAAATACAGCTAGTTATGAACCTCTAAATAATATTTTCTTGGATTTCAAGGAATTTTAAGTTTGTAATACCAGGGAATAGAACGTATGAAAGTCAAATGCTCTAATAAGATAATAAATATTTAATATATTTTTTGCCTAGAATTGACAAAAAAAAATAACAGCCTTGGGATAGGAGTTTTAAAGCCAATAATCAAACTGTTGAAGCAGATGAATAAAATTCACATATTCCTATTTTCAACATTTTGGTAACTGTTAACCATTCAACAAAGGCTAAAGAACTAGCATGTGCTGACAAATGAGAAAATCATGAAGACTTAAAGCCAGGCATGGCCACTTCTCATGGCTCATAGGGTCGAGGTTGAAAATACTCAGTTCTGAAATTTCCTATTCACAGCATCAGCATAGACCTAACTCACTGATCTGGCTGGGGTAAGATGTCATGCAAACTTTGGGGGAAGAAAAGCACTGGTGTACATAAATTAGATAGATCATTTTAATTTGATAACAATAGCAATCAATCATAATTAGAAACAATGTATAGGTATTAAAGAAAGCTACAATTTTTTCACATGAAATAAAATGATCAAACTATGCTCCCTCACTTACAGTTTCCATCGCTCTCTTAGTTTTTTCCCTTTTGCCTGCAAACATTTCAGTCTCCACAGAACTTATCAAGGATTCTTTTTCTCCATTAAACGTTACTGTCCTCTTTCTCCTTTGTTTACAGATAAAGTTCTTAAAAGGGTAATAGTATATTTTATTATGGTTCAATCTCAACCTCTCTGCAATTTTCCTTTTCTCTTTACCAACCTTTTAGCAAAATGTTGATGACATTTTTAACTAAAAGCCTTTAAGATATAATTTATTATCATACACTTCACTCTTTTATATTGTACAACTAAATTTTTAGTATTTTTATAGAATTGTGTAAACATCATCAAAATCTGATTTTAGAATATTTCATGACCCCCCAAAACAAACCCCATACCCATTTACAGTCACTCCCATTTCACCTTCTTTCCCATAGCTCCTGACAATCACTAATATAATTTCTTTCTCTATGAATTTCTATACTCAGGACATTTCACATAAATGAAATAATAAAACATGTGGTTTTCTGTGACTGCCTTCATTCACTCAGGGTATTATTAGTAAAATTCATCTATGGTATAACAGGTATCAGTACTTTATTCCCTTTTTTCCTAAATATATTCCATTGTATGGATATACTATATATTATTTACCAGTTCATCAGTTAATAGCTATTTAGGCTGTTCCCAATTTCTGGCTGTTATGAATACTAGTGCTATGAGCATCTATATACAAGTTTTTATGGGGACATACATTTTAAGTTTTCTGAGGTATCTTCCTAGGAGTGGAATTTGTATGTCATGTGGTCAATAAATGATTAATATTTTGAGGAATTTCCAAAATTTTTCCATAGTGCCTACATTTTACACTCCCACTCACAATTTATGAGGATCTGAGTTTCTCCACATTCTCAATAACACTGTTTATTTTGGGATTTTTTTTTTGTTGTTTTTAATTTTTAAGCCATTCTAGCAGTTGTGAAGTGGTATCTCATGATTTTCATTTGAATTTCCCTGAAAACTTAATTATTTGGCATATTTTCATAGATTTAGTAATCATTTATAAATTTTCTTAGAGAAATATCTATTTAAATCCTTTGCCCATTTAAAAATTATTTCTCTTTTTACTGTTGAATTGCAAGGAATATATTTTTTTCCTAGATAAAGTCCCTCGTAAGATATATGATTTGCAAATATGTTCTCCCATTCTGTGGGTTTTTTTCTTTTTGACGGTGTCCTTAGAACACACAAAAAAATTCAATTTAATTAAACATAAACTGTACCTACTAATAAATTGGTTATGCTTTTGCTGTCATATACAAGAAATTAATGTCTAACTCAAAGGTGAGAATATCTACTTCTTTAAGAGCTTTGTGGTTTTAGCTTTTAAGTCTATGATCTGCTTTGAAAACATTTTTGTATATGATGTCAAGTAAAGGTCCAACCTCATTCTTTAGCATGTAGATTTCTAGATTTCTCAGCATCATTTTTTTAAAAGATTATTCTTTCTCCCATGGAATGGTCTTGGCATCTTTGCTGAAAAGCAACCGACCATAAAGGTAGGAATTAATTTCTTAACTCTCAATACTATTCCATTTATCTATATTCCACTGATCTTGTACCCTACAGTCTTGTTAAACTCACTTACTAGTTCTAAATTTTTGAGGATTCCTGAGAATTTTCCATAAATGAGATCAAGTTCTCTGCAAACAGAGATAGTTTTACTTCCTCTTTTCCAATATGAATGTATTTCATCTCTTTTTCTTGCTTAACTGCCCGGCCTAGAAGCTCTAGTTCTATGTTGAATAGAGGGGGACATTCTTGTTTCTGATCACAGAGGAAAAGTGGTCAGTCTTTGATGATTAAGCATAACGTTAGCTCTGGGTTTCTTTTTTTGAAGATTCTCTTTATCAGGTTGAAGTTCATGTCTATTCCTGGATTGCTCAATGTAGCTATTGAAATGATTATGTAATTTTTGTTGTTTACTAATATTGATTGATTTTCAGACACTGAATCAACCTTGAGCTCCTGTAATAAATCCCACTTGCTCATGTGGAATAATCTTTTATAAATGTTTCTAGATTTGGTTTGCTAGCATTTTGTTGGTGTTTTTTCATCTATACTCATAAAGGATATTGTCCTCAGTTCTCTTTTGATATCTACTTGATTTCAGTAACCAGTCATACTGAGCTCATAGAATGAGTTGGGAAGTATTTCCTACTCTTTTGGGGGGGATGAGGAAATTTGTGATGGAATATCATTAATTCCCAATTAAAAGTCTGGCAGATCACCAGTGAAGCTATTTGTACCCAGGCCTTCCTTTGTGGGAATTTTTTAAATTCTTCCCACAAATAAAAACCTCTTTATTTGTTATATAACTATTCAGGTTTTTCTATTTCTTCTAAAGTCAGTTTCAGTAGTTTCTGTCTTTCTAGGGATTTGTCAGTTTCATCTAGGTCACCTAATTTGTTGGCATACAGTTGTTTATAAAATTGGCAAGCAGAATAATGGTCCTCTAAAGATGTTCATGTCCTAATCCCTGGAACCTGTGAATATTTTACCTTTAATGGCAAAGGGGGTTAAGGTAGCAGATGGAATTAAGGTTGCTAATCAGCTGACCTTAAAATTAGGGAAGATATCCTGGATTACCTGGGTGAGGCCACATTCTTTAAATGTGGAAGAGGAAGGCAGAAGAAGAAGTCAGATTGATGTGATATGAGAATTCCACCTGCTGTTGCTGTCTTTCAAGATGGAAGAAGAGGGCCACAAGCAAAGAAATGCGGGTATCCTATAGAAGGTGGAAAGAGCAAAGAAACTAGTTCTCCCTAAGACCTCCAGAAAGAAATGCAACCTGACAGATACTTTGATTTTAACCAAGTGACACTCATTGTAGACTTCTGAACTACAGAAATGTAATATAGTAAGTTTGTGTTGTACTTGGCCACTAAATTTGTGATAATTTGAGACAGCAACCAAAGATATCCAATGTAATAGCATTCTCTTATAATACTTTTAATTTCTATAAAGTTGATAGTGATATCTCTTTTTCTTCATTTCCTGCTTTAGTAATTTGAGATTCTTCTTTTTGTTTGTTTGTTTGTTTGTTTTTGTTCCCTTGGTCAGTCTAGCTAAAGGTTTGTCAATTTTGTTGCTCTTTCAAAGAAACCACTTTTGGTTTTGTTGATTCCCTCTAGTGTTTTTCTATTCTCTGTTTCATTTATTTCCATTTTAATCTTTTTTTTTTTTTTCTATTTCATTGTGCTTGCTCTCCATTTAGTCTGATCTTCTTTACCTGGTTTCTTAAGATGAAAGGTTACTGATTTAAGCATATTTTCTTTTTTCAATAGAAGTATTCACAACTAAAAACCTATAGTTTCTCTATAAGTTCTACTGTAGCAGCATCACGTGAAGTTTGGTATTTTCCATCTTCATTTCATTCATCTCATGGTATTTTCCAATTTCTGTTGTGGTATATTTTTTTATTTTTAATTTTGGTTGGAATCTTTAATCAATTTACATTCAATGTAATTACCAATAAGATCGAAGTTGCATCTGTCATCATGCTATTTATTTTTATATATCTTAGATCTTTTTTTCTTCCTCAATTCTTCCATTATCCTCTTCTTTTGTGTTAAATGGATACTAGCAAGGGCACTATTGTAATTTCCTTGATGTTATTTATATTTTTTGAATAATTTTCTCAATGGTTGCCTTGGGGTTTACAATTAATGTCTTAACTTAAAACCATCTAGTCAGTATTAATACCAACTGAATTTTACAGTATGCAAAAACTCTCCTCCAACATAGCTGTTTCCTCCATGGCTTTGTGCTATTATTGCCATACAAATTATAACTTATTATAAACCCATCAACACAGTTTTAAAACTATTGTTTTATACATTTGTCTTTTAAGTCAAATAGAAGAGTTACGAACAAAAATAAAATCATACTGTCTTTTATATGCATGTATGTATTTACCTTTATTCTGTGCTCTTTAATTTTTCATGTGAATCTGGGTTACTCTCTAGTGTTCTTTCATTTTATCTTAAAGGACTTTATTCTGTATTTCTTGTAGAGGATGTCTACTCTTGATAAATTCTCTCAATTTGTTTCTCTGTAAATTTCTTAATTTCACCTCATTTTTTTAAAGGACAGTTTGGCTGGATATAGAATTCATGGTTGATTTTTTCTTTTTTTTAATACTTTGAATATGTCATTCCACTCTCTTTTGGTCGCTATGGGTCCTGATTAAGGTACCTGAAACTCATATTGAGCATCCCTGTGTGTGTTATAAGATGCTATCTCTTGGAGTGTTTAAGATTTTCTCTTTGTCTCTGGCTTTTGACAGTTTAATTGTGATGTGCATAGGTATGAATTTCTTTGAGTTTATGCTACTTGGAGTTGGTGTGTAGATTAATGTTTTTTTTTAACCAAATTTGGGGAGTTTGGGGCCATCATTTCTTCAAATATTCATTCTGCCCCTTTTCCCTCTCCTTATAGGACTCTCATTATGTGTATCTTGGAACACTTGATAGTGTCCCACAGGTTTTCTGAGGCTCTGTTCATTTTTCTTTCTTCTTTCCATTCCTCAAACTGAATAACCTCAATTCACCTACCTTTCGAGTTTACACATTATTTCTTCTGCCAGCACAAATCCACTGTTAAGCCAACCATCACCACCCCTACCCAATGAATTTTTCATTCTAGTTGATTACACTTTCAACTCCAGAATTTCTAATTGGGTATTATTTTTTTAAGTTTCATCTCTTTGTTGATATTCTCTATTCAGTGAAACATTCTCATAGTTTAGTTTACTAGACAAGATTTCCTTTAGTTTTTATTATTTAAAAAAAAATTTTTTTTTTAAGATTTTTATTTATTTGACAGAGAGAGAGACAGCAAGAGAGGGAACACAAGCAGGGGGAGTGGGAGAGGGAGAAACAAGCTTCCCCCTGAGCAGGGAACACAATGCAGAGCTTGATCCCAGGACCCAGGGATCATGACCTGAGCCGAAGGCGGACACTTAACGATTGAGCCACCCAGGCACCCTTAAACATATTTATTATAATAGATGGTTTAAAGTCTCTTTCTAGTGAGCCTATCATCTGAGATTCCTGAGGGACTGATTCTTTTGCTTTCTTTTTTTTTGGTAGTAATCTTTAGCCCAACATAGAGCTCAAACTCATGACCTGAGATCAAGAACCCATTCTCTACTGACTGTGTCAGTCAGGTGCCCCAGGGGCTGTTTCTTTCAACATTTTTTTTTTAACTTGTATATATGTCACACTTTCCCACCACCTTCTATATGTCTTTTATTTATTTATTTATTTATTTATTTATTTATTTATTTATTTTGCTGTTAAAACTATACAACTTAAGAAATCAGATCCCTCATGCCCATAGTTTATTGTTGCTATTTGTTTAATGAATCTCCTGGACTAATTCTGGAAGTCTGTATTCTTTGTCATGCATAGCCATTGAAGTATCAACTCAGTTAGTGTACAGAGATTTCTTTAACTGCCTTGAACCAGTAAAGTTTCTAAACCTATGAAGAGGAGCTCTGTATGTACATGGGAGGCATACTTTTAAAAACCACAGCAGTTTTTGGGGCATCTGGCTGGCTCAATCAGTTAAGCATCTGCCTTCAGCTCAGGTCATGATCTCAGGGTCCTGGGATTGAGCCCTGCATGGGGCTCCCTGCTCAGCAGGAAGCCTGCTTCTCCCTCTCTCTGTGTGCCCCTCCCTCTGCTCAAGTTCTCTTTCTCTCTGAAATAAATAAATAAAATCTTAAAAAAAAAAAAAAACCTACAGCAGTTTTAAACTCTGTCTTAGACTTTATTTGTTTAAAGCCTAAAGGTCAGTCAGAGGTAAGAAGTTAAGTTCTTCTGAATTACTTCCTTGGCATGCGCACAGCCATGTATATGGCTGTGAGCTTCTAGCTCCCCAGAAGTATGTAAGAGAGTTTCATATCCCCTATGGACTTCTTATTCCTCAAATTTTCTTTTTTTTCTTTTTTTTTTTTTTTTCAAATTTTCTTTTTAGATTTTGGTCAGTCTCTTATTTTGCCCAACTGGTGGCACTATCTCAATTGTTAACAATGGCAGTCAAATTTTTTCCAACTGACTCCCCTTGGTGATAAGGTTTTTGTCACTGAGGAACCTCTAAATGAGGTCAAATAAAGACAGGGCCTATTGGGGCACTTGGGTGGCTCAGTCGGTTAAGCATCAGACTATTGGTTTAGGCTCAGTTCATGATCTCATAGGTTCTGAGATCCAGCCCCATGTCAAGCCCCACATTGGGCTACGTGCTCAGCAGGGAGTCTGCTTAAAGATTCTCTCCCGCTGTCCCTCCCGCTACTCTTGCACACACTCTCCCTCTCTAAAATAAATAATTATTAAAAAGAAAGAAAGAAAGAAAGGAAGGAAGGAAGGAAGGAAGGAAGGAAGGAAGGAAGGAAGGAAGGAAGGAAGGAAGAAAAGACAGGCCTCATTAATGGACTTTTTCCAGGAATCTACCAGATAGGTCAGATAGTGGCAATTCAGTGGTGATGAACTTTTTTAAAAAACAACAACAAAAAAAAATTTTTTTAGAGCAGTTTTGGGTTCACAGTAAAACTGAGAGGAAGGTATAGAGATTTCACTTATACTCCTTGCTCCCACACATGTATTCCCTCCCCTGTTACCAATATTCCCCACAAAAGTGGTATATTTGTTACAACTGATGGTTCAACCTTAACACGCCTAGTCACCCAAAATCCACAGTTTATCTTAAGATTCACTCTTGGTGTTATATATTCTATAGGTTTGGACAAATGTATAATGACATATAACCAGCATTATAGTATCATGAAGAGTATTTTCACTGTCCTAAAAATCCCCTGGGCTCCATCTATTCATCCTTCTCTCCCCACTCCTTCCAACCCCTGGCAACCACTGATATTTTTATTGTCACCATAGTTTTGCCTTTTCCAGAATGTCATATATTTGGAATCATACAGTATATAGCCTTTTCAGATTGGCTTTTTTTAAATCTAGTAATATACTTTTAAGGTTCTTTCATGTCTTTTCATGGTTTGATAGCTCATTTCTTTTTAGTACTGAATAACATTCTGTTGTCTGGATGTACCAATGTTTATTTATCTGTTCATCTACTGAAGGACATGTTAGTGCTTCCAAATGTTGGCAGTTATGAATGAAGCTGCTATAAACACTGATGTGAAGGTTTGTGTGTAGACATAAGTTTTCAACTCCTTTGGATAAATACCAAGGAGCATGATTGCTGGATCATATGGTAAGAGTATATTTAATTTTGTAGGAAACCACCAAAATGTTTTCCAAACTAGCTGTACCATTTTGCATTCCCACCAGCAATGTATGAGAGCTCCCACTACACTAGATCCTCACCAGTACTTGGTGTCGTCAGTGTTCTGGATTTTGGCCATCCTAACAGGTGTATAGTAGTATCCCATTGTTGTTTTAAGGGATGGAGATATTCGAGGGGCTCCAAAATGGTCTTCCACCTCCAGTGGTTAATAGGCTGCTAGTTCTCATTGCTACTGCAATTGGGAGGCTGATGGTTTTCATAGTTACTGTGGAGCTAGAGAGAGGGAGATGAACACAGAGAAGGTAAAAAAAAAAAAAGCCACAAAACTCTGTTCTTAGAGTTAATGATCTTTCCTGAATAAATATGCTTAGGTTACTGCAACTTTTTGATATGCAGAGTTCTGAAAAAGTTCAGGTTGACAGTTTTTGCCAGTATTCGTTCTCTCTCTCTGTCTCTCTCTGTGTCTCTTTCTTTTCTCTCTTTCCCTTAACAGAATAGCAGGGAGTTTGGGGAGGAGGAGGGTAGTCCTTATTTGCCATTCCAGAAGTGCTTCCTTCATGATGACATTTTAATATCTAGAGTCAATGGCTTACTTTAGTCCTCATTATACTTGACTACCAGACTTTTCCTTCAGGTCTTACTTCTTCATACATAAAGCATTAGTGATTCCACCTACTCCCTGGCTTTGGCTACTGTTAAGATTGAACTGAGTTCCTTCCAGGTTCGTATGTTGAAGCCCTAACTCCCTCTGTAACTGTATTAGGAGACAGGGACCCTAAGGATGTACCAAAGGTTAAATGAAGACATAAGGGTGGGACTCTGATCTAACAGGATTAGTGTCCTGATAAGAAGGAACACCAGAGAGAGCTCTCTCCACACACGAACACACAAACACATGCACATATGAAAAAAGGCCATGTGAGCACAACAGTGAGAAGTCAGTCATCTACAAGCTAGGGAGAGAACTCTCACCAGAAACTGACCGTGTCAGCACCCTGATGGCAGACTTCCAGCCTCCAGAACTGTGAGAAAATAAGCCACCTAGTCTGTGGTAGTTTTTTATGGTAGCCCAACCTGATGAATATTAACTAACTCCCAAATCTATTTTCATCTCCTAAACTCACTTATAAATTATCAGCATATATTTTTAACTTCTTGCTGGGTATCACCTCTTCAATGTCCTTCTGGGCTCATAATCTCAGCATGTTCCAACTAGAACTCATAACTGTAAATCAGGAATGTTCTTGCCTTTTCTAATTTTACTAATGATTCCCACTCCCAGCTAACTGGATTCATACTCTAGCAGACGTGATTTTATAAAAATGTCTTCCAGAGCTATTTAGTGACCATTTCTAAACAAGGGATTAAAGGCTACATAGCACTTTTTTTTTCTTTTTGTGACTTCTTAGCAAAGAAAATGATCACACTCTCCCCCATGTCGGTGCCTGTAAGATACAGTATGATGTGTTTGGCAAGGCAGGTCAATATTTTAACACTTCCACCACTCTTCAGAATCAATATCATCAAGCATACAAAGGCAAAATTGCTATCACTGCCACTGATAATGCATATGTGGACTTAATATTAAATGTGTAGCTATTCACCTCCAAACAATCTACTAGTAAAACTGACAATCTGGTGAAGAAGAAACAAAACCACAACAATCCTTAGAATGTAAATCAATACATTATTCATTCACTGATTCTCCTTTTCACCTTTCAACTCACTGTTCTGGAAACACATAAAATGACCAAATTCCTGCCTCACCATAGTCTTCATAAGACTGTTTGTAAATAGACACCTTCCCTGCATTTAGCAGCAAAGCAGAATTCCTGGAATTATGTGAGCATCTCCAGAAGGCACAATGATTTTTCTCTGCTACAAGTTACATCCAATTCTGCCTAGCATGATCTCATTTTCGATAACCAGTAACATACCAAGAAACATTCCCTCATTAAATTTAAAGCTCAGATATTGGCTCAAGGTACACATTGAAAGAGTAGTAAAGTCTCTCTCTGAGGATCCTTTCCCTTTCCAAGTCAAGTCTTGGCCACCCAAGAGTTCCCTATGAAGCATCAAGGAGGAAAGCCAATCCAGTCCTTTTAAAGCAGAGTCTCTTTCATTTTTAGCTTTTGGAGCACTTCCATAGCCTGAAGTATTTTTTAAAATTTATTTAAATTCAATTAGCCAAGGTATAGTACATTAGTTTTTTATATAATATTCAATGAAGTATTTTTTAATGAAAGATACATTTTTATTCAATTACATATTATTAAAATATATATTAAATATATTTTTATTTTATTAAAAATATTTTTAAATTTTCAGAAATGATACAAATCAAGTTTATAAATTAAGCACAATATGACCTTCTAAATAATAATTATTCAATATAATTCAGAGGAAACTATTTGTGTTTGATTCAAAAAATATTTCAAACTACACATACCTCTAAACCCTGCTTCCAGATAGGTAGATGGTTTTCATTTTGCTTTTTATCACAGACTAGCCTTTAATCCAGCAGAGTGATTTCCGATTACCAGCTCAGAAATCACTAAGCCTGCTCTTTGCCTGAGGATACATATTTTTGCTTTCTGTTTTTCTGTTCTATTAAAAATTTCTACTGCATGCAGCTACAGTTTAGGCTGAATACTATGATGTTCTCACTACTTCACACTCCAGCTAAGTACATACATATTGCTCCTCTGAGTCTCCATGAAATCCCTTGGTGGCATTTTATTTAAATAAAGGGTATCCTTGCCACACTTTGGTAAAAATTCCAACCATTCCCCCAATCTGATTTTTACTAATCTCCAATGAGGAGGTTTCTGCATTATCACGTGTTTTCTATATTTACAAATCCAGCATCTCTCAAGAATTAAGACACAAAAATAGAAAATAATAGAAAGACTCAACATTAAGTCTCCTAAGACCTTAATATTACAACATGTTCACATCTCTTCCTTGACACAGTGGAAAACAAAACTTCAAAAGGAACTGTAAGTATATTTTTAAAAATTTGTATGTTTTTATAGAAAGCTTATTAGGTAAAAAATCAACTCTCATCTGCCCTTTCCCAATATAGTCTATCTTTATTATTACTGGAGCAGTAAAAGGAAATTATTATATGTGTAGGAGAAAAGGGAGAAGCAGCAATAGAAATAACATCCACAACAGTAATTATGAAAGGATTCAAGTTATTTTTCTGTTTTCCAATAAGAAAGTATACTTCATTACTAAAAGATTTATGGTCATTTGGAGTTTAGTTTTAAATTAGTTTAAAAATAATATTTCAACATTTCAACTCTCCTCATTTTCTTCCTTCCTCTCTAGCCATCCCATCTTAGTCTCCTTTGCTTTTTGTCTCATTTCAGTGACCCTATATATTATAGTGCTTCCATAAACAGCCCTTGACCTTGTTTCCTATTGGATAAGCACTCACTCAACCAAAGATCTTATCTAGATTCAAAGCCTTAAATACCATCGCTGACTAACCGCTCCCAAATGTATTTCTCCAGCCTGAAACTCTCCCCAGAATTTCAGACTTGACTATCCAACTGTCTACTTTCTCATTCGACCTGGATGTTATATAGGCATTTCCAAATCAATATGTCTAAAACTGAGTTCATGATTTATCTCAATGAAGAAGAGGAAGAAGAAGAAGGAGGAAGGCAGGGAAGGGAGAAGGGAAGGGAAGGGAAGGAAGAGAGTGAAGAGAGAGGGAGAGAGGGAGGGAGGGAGGGAGAGAGGGAAGGAGGGAGGGAGGCAGGCTCTCTAACAGTCTCACTGGCCTCTGGAAATTATAAGTACATCCTCTTTTGTTCCAGCCATATATTAGGGCAATCCCTGATTCCTTTCTTTCTCTCATACCACAGTAACCAATCCCTCAGCAAATCCTATATGTTACACCAAAATCAGAATATGATCACATCTGATAATTCCCACTCCTTCCACACTGGTCCAAGCCCTAAAATCACCACCCCATTCCCCACTATATTACTGTAATAGCCTCCTAACTGATCTTTATCTTTCTATCCTTTAAAGAATAAGAAAAAGAAAAGAGGGGAAAAGGCAGATCATGTCATTTCTCTGCTCAAAGTCCACCAATGGCTTATTATACTCAGAGTAATGGTCAAATTCTTTACAGTGGCTTATAAAACACTATATAATCTTCCCACTTTCAACGTAGTATTTTTCACTCTGCATTTGGCTTCTTTTCATACTTTAAACACACTAAGCAACCTCCTGCCTCAGGATCTTTGCACTTTCCTTCATTGTGGATTTCTTCTCCCTCAGCTCTCTGCTGCCTGGCTGGCTCCCTCAAACAATTCAGATCTTTGTTCAAATATTACCCTCTCAGTGAGACCTTCCCTTATCACATTATTTTAAAATGCAGCCCTGAACGCTTTCATGGCACTCTCTGTGCCACTGTATTATTTTATTTTGTCTATATATTCATCATCTGATGTGTCTTTTTTGTACGTGTTATTATTACCTAACTTTCCCCAATAGAATGAAATTTTTGATGGCAAAAGATTTTGTCTATTTTGTGAATTATATTGTTTCTTCCTAGAAACAAAGAAAAGTGGTTGACACAGATGAGATGCCCAATAAATATCTTTAAACTATGGCGATGAGGCATGGAGATGGCCAGAAGTCAAGAATATTATGGTCAGCCATTTGGAACTGCTGCTAGATATTCAATAATTTATATCATTATGTGATAAAAATAAATAATAAGTAATATGTGAAATGTATAAAACCTTTTATTATTTGTTTAATTTTTAAATTGATACTTTTGGGGGGCACCTGCATGGCTCAGTCCATTGAACACGGGCTCTTAGATTCTCTCAGGTCATGATCTCAGGGTTGTAGGGTTGAGCCCCAAGTTGGGCTCTGCACTTAGTGGGGAGCCTGCTTGTGATTCTCTTCCTCTCCTTTTGCTCCTCTCCCTACTCAAGTGTACTCACGCATGAGAGTGCTCTCTCTCTCTCTCTCAAAATAAATAAAATCTTTTTAAAAAATGTATAAATACCTCCTTTTTTCAAACAATTATGTAATCGTTAGAAAGTTTTTAGAAAATACCAAAAGGTAAAAAGATAATGTCACCTCTTAATGTTACTGATATTTTGAAATATTTGTTATTTCTCATATATATACACACACACCCATATACGTGGATATTTGTCAATACTGTAAGATATAATTCATAACATAATAAGAAAAATATACTGAATTTTAAACACTTTATCAGGTCATTAACTATTTATCAAAAACATTTTAATAGGGGTACCTGGGAATTCAGTAGGTTAAGCAGCTGACTCTTGATTTCAGCTCAGGTCATGATCTCAGGGTCTTGGAATTGAATCCCATGTCAGGCTCCATGCTCAGTGAAGAGTCTGCTTGAGGACTCTCTCTCTCTCCTTCTTCCCTGCCCTTCCCCACTCTCTCTCTCTCTCTAAAATAAATAATTCTTTTTTAAAAAACCATTTTAATAGTGCCACGGTAGGCCACTGAATGTACATAATTTATTTAGATAATCCCATATTATTGAAATTTAGGTTATCTGAAACACCATTTCTGAAACAACATTTCTGAAAGACCAGTTCAAGTCCAATTATTTTCTGCATAATTTTCTAACTGTACCATTCCGCATTGGTCTATAATCACTTAGAGTCATTCATCAGAGATTTCCCAGAATTGTAATTTACCTGTTTATAGCATATGAAGATACAGACTTTCTTATACTTTATTCAATCTCTAGAATTTTCCAATGTTTTCTACACACAGGTGTTCAATAAATATTATTAGTAATAAATATGACATGCAAATACCCTTCACTTTCTTAAATATCAGATTCACAGATAAAATGAAGTCAAGCATTCTGTTGACTCTCATGTGGGGATAGATCAGTTCTATATACTTTAGTTTGGGTCTTGCTGTTTTAACCCTTCTTCCTCCTTTTTTTTCTTTTTTTCTGTTATCATTTAAGAAATCCATTTACTTTCAATGAGTGTTCAGTTGCTGCAATCACTCTCCATTATGGAAGAGCATTTGATTCCCTGGATGCCTGTGTCCTGGGTTTCGGCGTGGGAGTTCCATTACATCTGTTATTGATTTAGGCTGAGTTCCTTTCTCTGAACCAGACTTTACTTTGCCATCTGACTGTGTGATGAGTATATTGCACACCTAGCAGTTTGTCTGTATTCTATTTCACAGGAAAACAGAGATATGAATGGAAATTTTGCTGCTAGGAAAAAAAAACTTTGAAGACTCCTTATTTTTGAAACGTATGTTTTTGACTATATTTGTACAAAAGGACAGAAAAATAAGCTCAAAAGAATGGAAAAAAAAAACTTGAAAAGTTACCTTGTCTTCACAGCCACCCCAGCAACATTAGAACTAAACTCTCCCAGATGGATGAAAACGTGCATATACAGGTATACTAGATGCCCAAGAAGTTAATAATGATTCTTTGGAAAATTTTCCAAGGAGCAGGTTATTTTTATTATCAGTATTTTCAATAAATTTTTGTTTCCCTAAGTGTATTCACAATAAAGAATTTTTTAACTGATAGGTGTTTTAATGATGAACTCATCCAATCTTCTAATTTTAAAATAAATTTATTTTTCACTTTATTTGAGTCAGTGACTACACTTGGGACTCTTTCTATCCTAAACCACTACCCTGAGGACACTTTGGTTATATTCAAATACAGAATCTTAGAAGTTTACACTTGGAAGTGGCTTTGAGCAATTACCTCCTTTAGTACCTCTCTTTTATTGACGTGAAAATCTAGGCCAAAGGTTATTTCCACCAGCTTCCATGGCACTATTTTACCTCTATTTTCCTTATTCTCATATTTCTCTTTCCTAATTTCCCTCAGTAGAATTACAGAATAAAGCCAAATATACATAAATAAGTTCAACTCAGCCAAAGCAACATTCTGAATGCCAAGTTATGTCCTATAGATGTTATGGGAAGAAGATTATTGGAGCAGGACTGTTGGCCTTGTCCAAGTATAGGCTGGCAACAAGAGATAGGCTTAATGTTTTGTGTGTTCTCACTGACTGGGGAGGGGGGAGGGGGAGAGGGGAAGGGAAGGATTGCCAATGCTTCCTCTGGTTTAAATTGGCAAACTGAAGGCAAATATTTTTTAGCCAAAGCCATAAAGCTAGCTAGCACTAGCACTAGAATTAGAATCCAGAAACCTTGACTTTCCATTGCTTTTCATTCATCAACACTGCAACACTCTCAGTCATGGGGGTCTCATACCCATGAAAATGGGGGTGTAAGGTTGTGGAGAATTTGTGAGTTATATTTAAGAGAAACTGATGAAATCAGGAATTAAATGGACTTAAGAATATATACTGAGTCACTATCTCTTCACCACCTCCCAAAATGAAATAACTCAGTTGGCCAAAACTTCGCTAAATTCCTTTTAAAATTGCTCCTTCTAACTTCAATGTCTTCTATCCATCTCATAACCTATGGTTCCATTAATTTTTCCACAAACACAATTCTGTCATTTACCCTCCTTTCCAGGTCCGCCCCATTTCTAAACCCCAGAAGCCCTCCATTCCCCCAGCCATGACTGAGAGCCATCTGTGGCTCTGCAAACAGGCTGCAACCTAATAAAATTGCTGCTTAAGCTTGAAGATTTCCTTTGCTTTGCATCTTCACATTTCTGAATTTAAAACCTCTTTTGGGCTCAGGTTCTTGCAATTACTCTTGTTGAGTGACTTCTATCCAGATACCTGCTCTCTGACTCCTGGGTCTACTTTTATCACAGCTGCATTCAAGTGGGTAGGCCCACTTATGTTTCTCAGTATCAGTGGTTAGGTTGGGCCCTATCTTTGGCTCTAACATTGCAAGTACCACAAAGCACAGCATATGGGACCATGTTGCCCATTAAATCTAACACAAATTCCATTCACCGACATTTAAGACTCTACAATCTGACCTAATCCAACTATCAAAACCTATAACTCATTTCCTCCCCACTTCTCACCAGACTACTGCATCAGTGATTCCAAACCCTGCCCAAGGCTTTCCCACTCTGAAGCTTCCCTCAGATGATTCCGAGTTGGGAAAACCCTTGTCAGAATTCCATCTCCACTGTTAGAATTCTATACATTTTTCAAGGCTGGATTGCAAAATCCACTTTTCCAGAGTACAGCCAGAAATAAAATCTCATTTTCCAAAACCTTACCACTTTAAGCAAAATAGCAGTGAACTACACTACCTGTGTTTGTATCCCTGCTTCTCCACTAGAATACCAGCTGGAACACACTGGTCAAGTTATTTAAGTTATTTTGGCCTCTATATTTTTATCTGCAGAGTAGAAGATAGTAACAGTCCCAACTTCATAGAGTTTTGGGAATGATAATCTGAGTTTAAAATAAAAAAGCCTGGCATATAAAACCTGCCCAGTAAATACTTGCTACTATTAACATTAAATCTCTAAGATACTTTTCTTACAAGAAAATTAAAACATTTTATTGGTATACAGTACTTCTTTCCTTTTCTAAGCTTTGCTAGGACATTTAATACCTTTATGTGGTATTTTATACTTTTTTTAAATTTTCCCATTCAAAAAAACTTTTATCCACACAATAACTGTGATCTGCGAATTATCCCATTTCACCAATAAGGAAAACTAAGATCCCAAGAGATCAAGAGGCTGATGCAAAGACACACATACTTAAGTAAATGCTACCTGCCCTGATGCCAGTCTCCACAAACTCCACCCCATGGCACAGCTTCCTTGGAAGGAAAAGCCCACATTTTCTAGATTTTTCTATTCCCCAGAGCACATAGCTCATTGTTTTGTCCAAAGTAAGTACACAATACACATTTCGTGAATTACTTATTATTCAGCGATAAAACAGGAACAAAGAGAGCATCATGATGGAAGTAAGATTTACAAATCAAAATGGAGGTACAATTCACAAAAATTCGAGGATGGACACAATTTAGTATGTAATTGATTATAAACATGTAAAATAAAGTCAATAGGTTTGGTTTTAGTGTCTCTCATCTGGAATCTTAGGTCTATAAAATTTCCTGATAGTCCAGTCTCACAAATCCACTGTGAGAAAAGACCCTTGTACAGTAGGCCTTTAAGAACTAGAGAATGAGAGATTCTATTTCCAGCTCCTGGGCAGGCTGGGGTGGGGGAGCAGAGGTGGGAAGATATAACAGGAAGCTTGAGTCATCTTTCAAAATTTCAAATCAGGGGTGCCTGGGTGGCTCAGTCAGTTAAACATCTGCCTTAGGCTCAGGTCATGATCCCAGGGTCCTGGGACTGAGCCCCACATTGGGCTCCCTGCTCAGTGAGGAGCCTGCTTCTCCCTCTCCCTCTGCCTGCCGCTCCCCCTGCTTGTGTTAGCTCTCTCTCTAATAAATAAATAAAATCTTTAAAAAAAAATTTCAAATCAGAGACGATTCCTCATAAATGTCATATTGTGTCCAACTAAATCCATTTGTTAATTTATTCATTCATTCAACAAACTTTCACTAAGTACCTATCATGTGCCATGTTCTCTATCAGCACTATGGCTATAATGGTGAACAAAAGATCTGTTTGTTAGGAAGCAGTATGCTTTACCCTGAGTAAACAACTGGTGTGTGTGTGTGTGTGTGTGTGTGTGTGTGTGTGTGTGTGTGAGAAAGAGAGAGAGAGAGAGTGAAAGAGAGAGAGAGAGAGAGATTGGTGAGTGATCTTTAACCCATTTTGATTTGGCTTCACTTCTTAGCTTGTACATGCAAAACCCACCTCTCCACACTGTCGAACAAAAGAATTACAAACAGATCTGTAAGCGAAGTAAATTGATTTTTGGATTGTCCACCATTTTCATTAAAATTTTTTCACTTATATAATTAAGATACCAATCAGGATGGTCTAATTGCTAAAAAAGAGGAATCATCATGAATTTTTAAAAAAGGAACCCTATGGCATAGCTAAGAGTGAAAAAGAAGAAAAGTGGGGGACCACTGTCAGAAAGAACAAATAAATGAGACCATGATTCCAGAACCCCTAGAAAGAGAGATTTATAATTGGGTGAAGATTCTGACTATTGTCACCTACGCCTGTGGATAAAAGTATAATGCCTTCTAAAAATAACATTATTCTTGAAATAACTTCCAATCCTGGTTTAAAAAGATCTGTAGTATGGGTGGCCAGGGGTAGGGGAAAAATAAGTCCACTCTGATATCCTCAAATTTTAGGTCTAGTCTGGTATAATGCCAGTTTTGATTTTAACCCAGCATCTGAAGGAAGTTATATTTTCAATAGAAAAGTGATGTTTACTGAAAATGACTGACTCATCATGCATCATTTCCTGGGGGAGTGCATTATTTGTACCTAAACAAAATGAAGAACAACTGTGAAGATTCCAAAAATAATGAGTAAACATCTCTGGATTTCAGGAATAAATGATGTGAACTGACAAAAGAAAACAAGCCCTTAAGTAGTGAATTTTATAATTAGCCTCTGTCTTCAGAGACAACATATATATATACACATCTTTGTCCATTTCAATGAGTTTTCTGCCCCTGTTACAATGTGTTGCCTGCCAGTCAATGGTAATATGCTTGCATTTTTATAAGTGCATACAAATATACTCTTTCCCTTAGGGCAGATTGGGAATATACATTACATAATGACAGTTATAATAAAACCTAGCAGTGAATTTATGCTGATAAATGATTATTTTTAATAATAGAACTTTTCATGGGACCTGATTAGAGAATTTCCTGCTTAGACATATTATGCTTTTTTAAGGGAGTAAAATAGGCAGCTATACTCTGTAAATTTTACTTTATTTTCTTGAAAATTATATATACATACATAAAAGTGTATATGTATGGTTTTGCAAAAAAGTTTTGCATGAAATTGTTCAAGTTTTATGCACAAGTCTCAAATAATTAAGCATTTTTAAATGTTAATGAATAAGATAAGAGACAAAAGGTTAAAATAAAACACTACTTAAAAGTATTTAAAAAGATAATTCAGACATCCATCACATACAAGCATTTGCAATGTATTCTTATGTTAGAATCTGTCCCAAACCAGTGTCTGCAGTAGAATGAGATGGTAAGCTTTACCTATGACTAGCTAAAATGAGGTACACATCAACAGAGGGGCAAACGTTTATCTTATATTGCCACAGAGACAGTAAATGGTGAAACTCTAGCAACCATTCAACATTTGTTTACCCAAGCAGCAGTACTCCTCATCGAGAAGTGAAATTTCAACCACTTTCTGAGTCCATGCCAACCTGTACAGGGAGTGCCTTTATGGTCAATACTCATGGGTAAGGCGAAATTAAGAGTCTTGTTTTATGCTCTCCAGTGCTCACAACATTAGCATTGGTGGGAGAACTGAGTGTCACACACACCCTTGAGGCAGCTGCTACCATCTGCATCTGCTTGACCCAAAGAATTCCTAGGATTCTGACTTCATCTTCCCTAACACCTGTTTCTAGCTGGGCCAGGAGGCCTGATCCTAGAGCAACCCACTTAACTTGACACTGTACCTTTGCGTTTATTTTTGGAGAGTGTGTGTGTGTACACATATTTAAATTTTAAATATTATGTATAATATATAACATTTAGTTATATAAATATATTTACTATTTACTTGAACATATACATAAATGAAATCATGTCCCTTTTGTTGGTGAGATACACTTTATTGCTGCACTCCCACTCTGGCTGGAATTCTGCTGTAAATTGTCAGATTCACTAAAAGCTCCTGTCCCTCTGCTGGCATGCACCATATACCTGGCTACTATGGACTTTCCTGGCTGCTCCCACATGGAGCCAGCCCTACGATTTTCCTGGGCTCATTCCCACGTTTCCAAAGGATCCCGGTTCCCTTGCTTTCTTCACTAGCCAGTACTGCTGTGGCCCTAACAGTATGGATTATGTTCCAGCCTGCCTGAGTTATGACACAAGGAAGGTCATTAAAGTTAAAAGTTTTAAAATCACATGTGGATTTTATGGACCTCATGCTGTCTATATAGACTAAAGTCATCAACCAACTGCTGTTCTGGGGAATTTTACTCCAGTACTACAAGTTAGAGTATGAAGGCTATTCAGCTTACTTTATTCTTATCCACTTAAAGCATTCACCATCAGTCTTTTTTTTTTATTTTATTTTAAAATAAAATCTAAAACTGAATCAATCATTCCAATGTAAATGCAATTATTTTTAAATTCTTTTTTGTGACAACCATGTCTAAATAATGAATGAGAGTGTGAGATATAGACTAACCATCAATTTTTAGCAGGAAAAAAAAAGTCATCACACACACACACACACACACACAGAACATTCTCTTTGTGGTAAAGGAAAACTCTAAAATATGTCTTTGGAGGGGTGCCTGGGTGGCTCAGTGGGTTAAGCCTCTGCCTTTGGCTCAGGTCATGATCTCAGGGTCCTGGGATCGAGCCCCGCATCGGGCTCTCCGCTCAGCGGGGAGCCTGCTTCCCCCTCTCTCTCTGCCTGCCTCTCTGCCTACTTGTGATCTCTCTCTCTGTCAAATAAATAAATAAAATCTTTAAAAAAAAAATATGTCTTTGGAGAAGGTACGTAGGTGATTCAGACCACTGGAAGTATATTTAAATGGTCGTTTATTCCAATTTCCATATCATAAAAACTATCCCAAAAACTATTCAACTTATTTTCTTTGGGGAAAATAAAGAAGAACATTTAGATAACCATTGCTAAGAAATCATTATAGACTGGTAAAATGGTCTTTCTGTCAATGAGTACAGTATGTAATAAGAAAAGCCCGGCATATTTGAAATTGTTGTTAGAGTCAAAATAATGCAGAATTTGTATATCATCAATTTTAGATGGCACTTGCTTTATTGGTTATAAAACATATACCTTTTAAAATAGCACTGATGTTCACGAACTAAACCAGTATTTGGAGATTATTACTTCTATTTGCTACAGAAGTTTCTTCTCTCACATTTAGCTAAAACATAAAACTACTGCCATTCCTGATATAAACTTGGCTAAATATTAAAATAAATAATAAAACCTAACCTTGTGTTCCTTGTATTGTTAATTCCTATATTTGCCTTTCAAAATAACTCTCTCTCTCATGATCAAAGATCCTATATCAGAGTAACTTTGATAATAGATTTTTTAAAATGCATATATGTAGTGTTTAGGGCCAAAATCTAATAATTGTTTTCCTCTTTTCAATCCATAATTTTCTTCAGATATCCTCCCCATTACTGCCTCCAGGAAAAGGATCTTGATTACTCTGAGCTAGCCAATGTATGGCATTAAACATGGCAACTGCTTTTTAATGTGGCCTAGTCACATAAAAGAGAAGATTTACATTTCATAGTTGGGGAATAGATTCCCTATCACAGAACAACAACAAAAATGGAAAAAAAAAAAAGCACACAGTACTAGTTCCCACTTACAACAGCCTGGGGAAAAAGTTAATACACCAAAGATGGGAAGCAAAGAGGCTGAAAGGCCTAGTGATACGGTTCAGTCAAAATCAATTCTTGAGCACTGACAAATTCTGGAGATAAGAAATACTTTTATTTCTTAGGCCATTTTTGCAAAATTTCCAGTACTTACAGTTCACAGCATCATAACTAATTCTTCTTTTTTTTAATTTAATTTTATTTTTTCAGTGTTCCAAGATTGTTTATGCTTCAATATACTTCAATAATGATCCAGTTGAAAACTTAAACTTAAGTTTATTCCAGATACTGATCTTTCTTTTGTGGTCTTATATTCCACAAGTAATGGAAAAGCAAAACTTCCTAATAATGTCTTAATTTCAAAAAGGTAAATATTGAGAAAAGATTCATTTTAAGCATAGGAAACTGGAGGTGCTTTTTAAAGGTTTATGGTTATATTTATAAAGCAAGAATTTTAGTGAAATGTTAAATAAAATGTTTAGGCAAAACAAATCACATTGTTGATGAAGATGCAAAAATCTCTAAAATGGAATTAAAAGTTTAACTCTGTATGCTAACCAAACAGGAGGTGTGTTTTATTTACATATATTATTAGAAAGTATCTAGTTAAGGGGTGCCAGGGTGGTTCAGTCAATTGATTTCAATTCAGGTCATGATCTCACGGTTCTGGGATCCTGCCTCGCTTCAAGCTCCATGGTCAGCAGGGAGTCTGGTTGGGATTCTCTCTCTCCTCCTCTCCCTCTCTGTCTGTCCTTCCCCTGACTTGTGTGCTCGCACTCTCTCTCTCTCAAATAAAATCTTAAAAAGTATCCAGTTAAGTTGCTTTAAAATAATAACCTTAAAAATTCTGTGTTCTTTGTGCCCTAGGATTAATGGAAAACTTAAAAGAGGAATGCTTTTCTATGTTAAGGAAACATAGTCTTTTGAATATAAACTTTACCTAACGTAAGCTACTAAAATGAAATTTGAGTAAACACAGATTCCGGAGTTAAACATACATGTTCACCTTAGGAAAGTCCCTCTACCCACAAACTCGGCACACTCATATGTAAGACAAGGATTATGCCATCTCTTCTATGGAGTTTTGTTAGGAGATTAAATGATATATCACTTTATGGGACAAAATGTATTTTTCCACATTTCTATTTGAAACTTTCAACTGAAAACACATCTTCTCTTAAAAATGTACAGCATACATCAACACACACACCAAAATATACCAGCATAGTACACACTTATGCACACATATACACACTCTCCTATGTCAAATCTAAAAAGTGATGGAGCAATAATACAGAATCTGGTTTTTGGGCTCCATGATTTACTTTCATTATTCCCTCTGCATAACACAACTTTCACTTTTGTTCTACTTTAGAAAGTTTCAAACAGAATCCTAGGCTAGCCAATCCCATCCCTTGCTCTTCCAAATTCCTGCACTGCATCTAATATTTATGATTCCTTGCTTCGCTAATTTCCTTCTCTACAAAATACAAGGTATATGTATGGACAGTGAGCCATGAGCAATGATTCTGATCACTATATGCCACTCATTACAAAAATCACTTAGACAGTTCTACATCCCCATATAAACTTTAAGCTGTATAAACCATGAGCCATATTTTATGCACTGAAATCCTCATAACTCCTAGCCATATAATATCTTGCTTGAATTAGAAATATTTGTGATGTTATTAATTATAATAATCACTTGAATATGATTCAAGCTTTAGTTGGACAATGTTTTGGAATTCTGACCTGATTAAAACATTAGACTCATTCACTAAATTGTTCACCTGATAAACTGGAGTATTCCCCAGTTAATACTCAGCTTGTTCCTGAGGTGGCTTACAAAAGACCAAATAACACATCCCTCAGGTATAAATCCCACCAAAACCTATAACAGTCAGTATTTCATTTCTTTAAGTCTCTTGGTAGGGAGATCTCACCACCTCCGTGCTCAGAATAGCCAACCTACCTCCTGGGAAGATGCTTAGCTGGAGTTGGGGACACAGGCTACAGAAACAGAGAATTTTTCTTTTTTTCTCAGTGAAAATTAACCTGTCCATATAAAAATGGAACTGGAAATTCTGGCCTCAGCAGCACTACTCAACTGTGTAAATCAACCAGACCAAAAGGCTCATTTAAATTTCATATAACAAATAAATGTAGTAAAAAAGAAACAAATTCACTCAACTTTGATTAGCATTTTGATACAAATGCTTTTTATCTTTTGATATTTTCAATTGTCTCCAGTGAAAAGCTGTAATTAAAGGCAGAAATAGTGCTAAGAATCAAAAATCTAATTCATTTACCACAATCTTATGTTTCCTTGAACAGGTCTCTTGAAACAATGACCAACGACCAATCCTTCTACCACTGATTATTTCTCTCATTTAACACATAATTCTGTAACTGAATATATCCATCAAGGAATACACTTCTCTGCCTGTTTTATACCTCTGGCAACATTAATAGACACCAATTCCATCAAATTATCAATGAAAATATGAAATATTATGAGACTTAATTAAGATAACAACACTGAAGAAATGAGCATTATTCTTTTGGGGGAGTATTTTGCAAGCAGTTAAGCATGAACTGTTGGGTAGAGAATCCAGCATAATGGACATAGACTATTTCTAGCCTTGGAAAAGTAGCATGTTATTAATCACATTATAATCCTTGGATAATGCAGAAGACATGTTATTATACTTCTCATTGCCAGAGCCCCAAGGACTTGCCATCTCCGTAGACACCACATTTTTTCACAAACCCAATGTTCGGCTTACATCGATCTTCATTTAACTATCAGAATCTAAGAGGCAACAAATCTTTCTCATGCTCAGTTTCCGTACCTGTGAAATGGGGGGAAAGTAATAATTACCCAATGTGCTCGGGTGTTCTGTGGTTTAACTAATTAGAGGTTGTAAAGCCTGATAAAGCACTAAGTGGTATTAAATATCTATATAGCATGCATTTACTGGCCAACTTGTGCTCCAGCTGCTTAAACACAGCTGCTCCTAATAAGCAGTAGGAAATCCTCTAAAAGCATGTGAAGAGGTGATTGGAGGAAATGACATGGAAGGAGTGTTTACAACTCGTGAATTTGTTAACGTTGTTTTAAAAATTAAGAAGTGTTTTCATTGTAGATGTGCTATCTTTAAAATTCCCAGAAAAGTGAAACTCTACCACCTTGTAGAGAATAAAATTTTAACATTGTAGGAAGAAAATATGTGGAATTCCATGGACTATACCAAAAGCGCTTTTGAACCCAAACTGACATGGTTTTGCCTTTTGTCACTGTTCTCTTTTCTCTTTGCTAATAAAATTCAGCTGATACATACAGGTACAAGCAAAGACACTAGGTAAATTCTTATGGAGGAGAAGATGGGTTGTGTGCACTATGGCTTTTTAGCAAACTAGAGGCAGACCAAGAAGAGAATGAATTATACATGAGCATATATTAGGAACTCAGAATGCTGAAGACTGGCATCTGTGGCCCTACCCATATCATGAGCCTAAATTGTGATATTCTCTACTCCTTCATACTCCCAGGTTCCTTGCCAAGATCCTCATGCCCAAATCCTGTGCATAAGCCAGCTTCAAAAGTGCCTCTCTGCTCCCCTGGGTTCTTATCCTTGGTTGGGCAACAGGACTTTCAGTGTTTTCCCCTGACCTCTCAGCCTACTTCATCCACCCCTATAGCCCAGCTCTGTATTTATGACTCCAGTTTGATGGCCTGATTACAATTTACAATTATTCTTTTTATTAAACAATTTACTTCGATTTTCTTAATCATGAGCTATAACCCAATTCTAGTTAATCTATCCATGACAGTTCAATTGTACTGTCTAAACTCTTCCCTTAAAATAAGGAATGTTCCTTGCCTTTATTTCTAGTACTACTACTAACATAAACAACTGCTAACATTTACTGAGTGCTTACTGTGGATCAGTTTTTGAACAGTTTACATATATGTGTTAAGTACTGAATCTGGACATCAATTCTCTAAGGTAGCTGCAATAGGCATCTTCTTTTACAGATGAGGAAACTGAGGCAGAGCATATAACCCACCTAAACTCATGCAGCTGGCACAAAGAGCTGCATTTGAACCCAGGAAGTCTGGCCCCAGGGTGTGCTCTCTTCACCACTCCACTCCAGCTGCTACGTGGCACCGGGCTACCCACACCCTATGTCCTTGTACTGAGCAGCTGGGCCTGGGGCTATGCCATGTCACTGTAGGACAGAGGTGAGTGAGTATATATGAGAGAGAGAGAGAGTAGGGCTAACAGTACTCCCTTGTTAGAACACCTACAGCTATTTCTTTCAGTAAGAGTGGCTTCTGACTTTTCCATTCCAAGTTATTTTTCTAAGTAAGTAGATTAAGATAATTTCTAATCACCATGTCCATTTTACAAAAGGCCATCAATATATTAACTTTGCAGAGGACATCACTGTAGTATATGAAAGGATAGAGAAACACTTCATTAGGTAGCTGAAAAAAATAGTAAAAATTGCCACAGTGAAGAGTAATACCCTTTTGAATACTGCAATGCTTTTTATTCTCATAATGGATATCTTTCAAATAAAGTAGCAAAAACAAGAACCTGGTCCTGATATCTAAATATTCAAAGACAAAAGAGCTCAACAAAAATTCATTAAAGGCGAAAAGCATTATTTTCAGCAAATAGCTAAAATCATTGGGTCTCTGTTAAACACCACATAGACTCACAGAGAAAGTGCACCAGGCCACTTGGAACCACTGAACAGCTGGCTGGACAATGCTAATATAAACTTTCAAGTATTTCCAGGCAAATATTACTTCTGTCATGCCAGCATCATAGGTTATCGTCAGAAAAGAAAACCCTGGATGTTCTGCCATCCATTAACCTTCCAGGATGAGAAGTCATGTTTAAGAAAAAGTATGTATAAGTCATGTGTTCCTCAGTACTTTACGTTTTATTAGAGATCAAAATCAGCTCCTATAAGGATATGATACCTCCTATCAGGTATTTGACTTACATCAGTTATGCCCCTCACAAAATCAACATTCCTGAAAGACATTTTATTTTATTTTTAAATATTTTATTTATTTATTTGACAGAGAGAGAGAGAGACAGCGAGAGCAGGGATACAAGCAAAGGAGGTGGGAGAAGGAGAAGCAGGCTTCCCGCTGAGCAGGGACCCCGATGTGGGCCTCGATCCCAGGACCCTGGGATCATGACCTGAGCCAAAGGCAGACGGCTTAACGACTGAGCCACCCAGGCGCCCCCTGAAAGACATTTTAATATTGTGCCCCGAACAGTTTTTTGAGTGGCATATAAAATATATATGAAATTTAATATTGATCATGTAAAAATATAATTTAGGACTCCATTATATAAATTCATATCCAAGTACATTAAAAACTCACATGTTACATTTTGGAATTCAGTGCTAAAGAAATCTGTGTTTCCTCTGAAGAACTGGTATATATATTCCTGTTCAGTATCATAAACTACCTAATTATACCATGTTTGCTTTTTCCTAAACCCCAATTCCAGCTTCCTGGAAGCTAAGAACCAAATCTGAGTGTCACTCAGAGAGAGTATCTGTATGCTTCTAATTTGTCATCTTTATATTTGAAACAGATTTTTTAATTCAACTTCTCTTTTGCTATTTCATTACTGATTCCTACTTTTTAAAACCAGCCTCAGAGCTTTAATGAAACAGTATGCCCTAAACATAAATAAATAAATGCAAAAATAAGCTTACCTTAAAAATAATCTTTCTAGAGTACAGATCAATATTTTCAAAACTGCTGTTATAATGTACTCTTAATGTGAATAATTGGTACGATCTTAAGAACAACTAAAAAGAGAGGGATTCTTCTTCTTTGTAACTTTGGCTGCTCTTCTCCCTATTTATACTTATCACAAAATCAAATTATGTTGATGGTACAAATATCATTTCGATGAGTATAAAAATCAAAGAGCCATAGTTCCAGTGTGTTACACCCCAAAGTAAACCTGGCAGTATGGAAAGACTGCAAGCCAAAAGGAGCCAATGGGAGCAAACATGAGAACAGAGACTTGCATAAATATACTAGCTGGATATTGTGGGGAGAAAATAAAATATTAGTACTGATAATAATAGCAATAGCACTAATAGCTTACTGTGAGCCAAATACTCATTTAACTGATCACCTCTTACCAGCCCACCCCAAAGAATGCAAGATTATGTTTGCTAACTCCTCCCTCCATCAATAAATTTTATCTTTCCTCCTTTTAGCTTTACAGCCTTAAAAAAATATACTGCTCATGTCACAGAGATTCTGCCCCACCCACAAGCTCTACTTAGGAAAACGAAGATTGGGAAACACTATTAACTCCAGTGGGCAAGGGAGATAAGATTTAATAAGGTCAGGAAGAAACCTCAGCACGCTAATTTAACTTGGAAATATTTCCCAATATTCATTTGTTTCAAATCCTCACATTTACAGTTTTTCCTTTCTTTATAAATGAAATTCCACAAATGCACTCCCAACTCCACAGCAAGATCAGTGCTTTTGGAAACTTATGACTGGTTTTCCTGGAGTGCAGACTATAGAAATGCTAACACAAACCCAGGAACTGCTATACCTTTTCCAAATAAAAATAGAAGGGGGAAAAAATGCCCCAAAACATTTGTCATAGTAACCTAGTTATTGCCTATCTTCATTCCCACTTATTTGAACTTTATCACAGATGACATATGTCCACGAGCTGCTACATCCAGCTCAACAGCTTCAATAACTTAACAGTTATTACTGAACAATAATAACAAGATGGTTCCTTGTAAAGATATCACACTGGCGTGTGTGTGTGTGCGTGCGCGCGCATGTGCACGCGCCCATGTATATGTGTATGTTTCATAAGGCCAAACCGACTAGTATGTTATAGGACACAAAACTGGGAATTAAAACCCGATCAAAGTTCATTCTTCTTTCCCCAGTGGCCCATTCTACAACCTTGGACTAGTCAAGGTCATTGCACATTTTCTAGGTTTTGTCATTATTGTAAAAGATGGCGGCCAACTGAACATTTAATTGTGTAAGTGTCCTCATTCTTAGACAACAGCCTATGCAGTAAGCAACATTTTCTGTTTCTCTACTTTTTCACAGTATGGAGTAGTGCATAGTATGTAGACTGTGTGTGGACATGTGAGAAGTATTAGAATTTTGGTCCAGAAACTTAACAGCAGTGTGGTATTGAACATATGACATTTTTGGGCCTAAACTTTATCATCTATTAAAAATATGGGTAAAATATGTATTTTACAAATTTTACTGAAAATCACTATAAGAATAGACACAGAATTTTCATCCTCATGACTGGCACATTTCAGGTACTCAAGAAATCTTTCTTTTTTTTTTTTTTTTTTTAAGATTTTACTTATTTGACAGAGAGAGAGATCACAAGTAGGCAGAGAGGCAGGCAGAGAGAGAGGGGGAAGCAGGATCCCTGCTGAGCAGAGAGCCTGATGCAGGGCTCTATCCCAGGACCCTGAGATCATGACCTGGGCCGAAGGCAGAGGCTTTAACCCACTGAGCCACCCAGGTGCCCAAAATCTCAGTTTTCTTCAGTCACTTCCCTTTGTCTCAAGATTTATTGTTCATATCACACCAGGTTTATTCTCAGAAGCATTTAAATTTATTTAATCTAAGAAATATTGTGTGGGTTTTGACCATCTCTCATATATGAACTGGGAAACCAGCTCTGCCTTCAAAAAACTTACAACCTAACTAGGAAGGGGAAAAAATAGGCAAGAATACACAATTGAGCATCAAATGAAATTCTTTAGGTTCTTAAATTTAGAACAAATGTGCTGGCCTTCTTTGAAAGTCCATACACTTTCCTGCCTACCCAGAGTATTCTTGAAGAAAGTCTGCAAAATAACTCAAGCTATTGTGCATATCTCTGGGAAAAAGGAAATTAAATGAGACAGAAATGGAGAGTAGAAATAACCTATTTAACCAAAATGACTTCATAATGTCCCATAAACATGATGAAGTTCTACTCTGTGGAAGTTTTCAAAATCTGAGTTCAGCTCCACAACCAAGCAATGCGAGTAAGACATGATTAAGAGCAGAATTAAGCTTAGCTAATTTTGATAATTTGCTTTCTTTTTCGTAATTGAAGGACAACATACATGGTTAATGTTTTTCTTTTTAGTCCATCTATAATCATTATGTATATGTTAACATACTGTTGTTTTGATTTAGCATCATAAATATTTTTCTAAATTTCCATGGTCTTCATAATTATCATTATTAGAGGCTACATGATGTACTATCTTGTTGGTAAACCATAATTTATTAAAGCATTTTATATGGTATACATTTAGCTTGTTTCCATTTTGTGCTGCAGTGAATTTCTTCTTGCTTGGGTTGAAATATATTTTCTCAGGACAAATTTCTGGAGTACAACATTAGGTCAAGGTATATAAATATCTTTTTTTAGAGGGAGGGATAGGGGAGGAGGGTGGGGCAGAGGGAGAGAGAAAAAATCTTCAGCAGGCTCCTGACACAGGGCTCAATCTCACAATCCTGAGATCATGATCTGAGCTGAAATCAAGAGTCAGGACTCTTAACCAACTGAGCCACCCAGGCATCCCAAAGTATATGAATATCTTACCCTTATCATGCCAGGAAAATTAGTCATCACCATTTACCATCTGCATCCAATTTTTTAATATATATTTTTAAGTTTTATGAATAATTTACAGAAGTGTAAGAAAATAGTGAAAAACTTTATTATAATTTATAACAAGAATTTAAACATATCAACCTTTTTAAAGTGAATTTTGGGACATAAATATTGTAAATAATAAGCTTTTATCAAAATGGGATGGATCAGGTTTTTGTAGTAAAGTATTATATGATTAAGTCCTTCCAGTTGAATCACTAATGAGTTTAGAATGTCATATGTATTTGTGTCCTTAAAAATGCATTATTCATGTACTTATTCTTGATTTGGAGAAAATTTATCTAGAATATCATAATGTGAAGATTCATGCTCTGAGATCTCACATAAAAAATTTCAGCAACATCATTAAAGTCTATAGTGCTCTTTTCATTCATCTTCTGATTCATTTAATAACTGCAAAACATCTTCCCTTTTAATTTTATATTTTAAAGTCTTTTTTGGAATTGTTGAGAATACAAGAAGAATATTGAGATAATTCCTAGGATGATGAAATAGCACAATGTTTCAAGGTACGGGAAAAATAATATCACTAAAATCCCATAAGATATCTTAGAGGGCTCAATGGATTCATATGATAATTACAAGATAGGATGCGCTTTACTCTAATTAAAAAATGTAAATGTTCTCTTTTTCCTTTGGAAGACCTCTAAGAAACCGTAAAAGTCATGGTATATCAATCCTTATAAAGAGTTAGAATTGCTCTCAAAAGACACTAAAGGCTAAAATTGGATCCGATGGACCCTAATGGTATGCAGAGGGTAGTTTTTTCTGTATGTCCATTTTCTAGTTAAAACAGTTTTTTTTAAAGAGACAGAAATTAGACACCTATTACTATATATATATATAGGGTATTGTGCTATTATTTAATTTATAATGTAGGTCCAAGAGGGAGAAATTATAATTCTCATATTACAGATTAGGAGGCAGATTCAAAGAAATTGCTTTTTTCTGTTAAATTCACGTCACAATTAAATGATAGAACAATGATTTGAACACATCTCTATTTTATTTATATTTCTAGTTATTTTATTCTATTTTATCTGTTTATTTTATTTTACTCTATTTTATATTTATATTAATTTTATTTTACCCTAATTTATTTTTATTTATATATTTTTTCATATTTCTTTTACTCTCCAAAATTCAAGTTTTACATGTTAGTTTTCATAAAATGTAACCATATAAATAGAATTCCACTCCACACACTGTTTTAAACCATATCAAGAAACAATATGAAATTGTGGAAAAGGAATATAAAGAGAAAATATTCACCTGCCAGTAATCTCTGAAAAGAGTAGAATCCATATGGGTTTTCTACAGATTTAAAAGCACAAAGAAAAAAATGCCAGTGTGTCCCTTGGAAGTCATTCTTTTTTCTTCAAAACAATATGGATTTATATTTTCCTGAGGTTTTAAGTCAGAACAAGGCACTGGTTTTCTTACCCATGGTTTGCAATTATGAGGAATAATGCTTCTGCTACATAACATGCTGCCTGTTGCCTCTCAGCCAACTTAGTGACAATGGCCTTCTCCACAGGGCCCACATCAAAGAGGCACATCAACAGTTGCCTGGCTTAGCAGCCTTCTCTAACTCATATTGTTTTAGAGAAGAAAAATGACTGCTAATAAATGTAAAGCCACGATGCCTCAATAACTGGGTAAAACAAGATTTTAATCATGTGAAATCAGGAAGTACTTACAAGTTATCCTAATGCCTCACATTTCTTCAGCAATTTGCTTTCTACAAGATTTTGTCCCTTAATTCGGCTTTCGGGCTAATGAAAGTCCTAACCGTGTATCTCCATGGACATAAAAGAAAAAAAAAAACTCTCAACTCGGTCTCCAAACTACTCTATGTTACTTTCTTCATGGAGGCCTACTTCCCAAATAGAGGGAAGCAGTATTTTTAGGAAAGCAGTTCTCAACAAGATTCGAGGGTAGGAGTAGGATGAGAAGGCAGCACTTCCACACACGTCTGCCTGCTAACTTTGCTCAGTCTTTAAGTTTCCAATAACCCAGCCCTTGGTTGAGGACCACTATTTTGATTACCTGAGATGAGAATTAAGGATTGTGACCAATCAAGTTTTTATGAGAATATGTTCAAATAGAGTCTTTTAAAAGGATTGAGAAAGTTGATGGGATCCACAGATTTGGGAAATATAAGGAGAACAAAGAAGGTTCTGCCATATGAAAATATATACAGGACACTGTCCCAGTCACAATTCTCACTCTGTGGGAGAAGTACACTTTCTTGCCTCATTGATGTTGGGCTTGGTCACATGACTTGTGTTGCTCATTGGAATGCGAACAGAAGTGACAGTTTGTCTATTTAGAGCACAGGCTATAGATAGTACAAAATTCTTTTGCTCTTTTGCTCCTCCATAGGAAGAGTATGCCCCAGCAGCTACCAGTTCCAAAATGAAAATATATGGAGTGACTTGAACCTACAGGTAAAATAAACGTTTTTGTTTTTATAAGTCTCTGAAATTTTGAAGTTATCAGTTAGGGTCCATTATTATATAAATCTGACTAATACACATTGTATTTTAAGAATTATTCTCCATATTAATTCCCCTCATTCTGCCTTGAACTACATTTACTACAGTAAGCAAAACAACAGCAGTTAAGCATGCAAGCTCTGAAATAAGATGAACCTTCACTAAGCTAACTTTTGCAAACCTATTCAATTGTAAAATTGGCATAACAATAGTACCTATCTCATTATTATTATTATCATGAAGACTATGTAAGGTAATAGACTTACAATCATTAGTATAATGGTTGAAATACAGTAAGCATCCAGAAAGTATTAGGTATGATATTATTATTTTTTGCATTACCTGTGTCTTAATTACCGACAATATTAACATGACAGAGCCTGCATAAGGGCCTGGGTAGGAAATGGGAAGTGAAAGCAGGAGGAAAGAAGGGCTGGGGCATCCTTCCAGTGGCCAGTCTTCTATGACCATGCAATGCAAATGGACCTCAACACTTCATTCAAGATCTTCCATGAACAATGCAACATCAAAAAGGGAGTCAAAATAAATTTGCACTTTTAAGATGTGATATTGAGAACAAATGACTTTTACATGTGATCAAATATGAATTGTTTCACACTGAAAGTTTTAATCTTTTTGAGAGAAGTGTTTCTAAATTATATGTATACTTTCCTTTCCTCTATGTATGGATTTTGTTTTTAACCATTTTTCATGACTCTATGTCTTGATTTCTTATCTAATTTTAGCAATTATAATTTATACTTTTAATATAAATTTGAGATATAAATGATTATAGATCAAATAGTACAACTTACATTCGCTCCAAATGCAATCTATGTAACACCTGTTCCCTGGTTTACTTTAAATAAACTTGAGTGTAGCATGTATGGTTGTTAGGTTTCTTCTCTATGACCATCTTTCAACCCAAACAAATTAGTAAATCAAAGGATAAATTCAGTATTCTTTGAAGTTCTTTTACATTATTAATAAAATTATATTTTATCAGTACCCTTTGATATTATAGCATTATTCAAAATATTTCTCTTAATTCAGAATTAGTCACCACTTCAACTGTTTTGTCATATTCAACTCGGTTTCCTATAAACTTCTAACTATGGCAACGGAGCATCTTATTGTGCTTGCCACAGCACTCTCTTTGGTGGGTAAATAACACCACTTTGTGAAAACTGAAGATATTTATTCTAAAGACAATAGATCCAAATTGTGATTTTTATTCCTATCTCATTAACTCAATAAACTTTTACCAAGAACCCACAATGCACTGTTTTGGACAATGGAGAGAGAGAGGCAAAGCAAGACAGACAAGGTCTCTGTCTCACAGAGCTTGAGGGGAAACAGATAATGGGCAAGTAAATAAATGAATAAATGTAGTGTGATGTAGAGACTTAAGACAGAATGCTGTGAGAGAGAGCAGCTAGATTAGATTAGATGGCCAAGGAAAATATCTCTCTCAGTAGGTGAGATTTACACTGAGCTCTGAATGACAAGCAGCAGTTATCCAGTGGCAACAGAAAGAGATTTATAACTCCTGGCTTAAATGTGAACCGGAACCTTTGATTCATCTTGACAATTCTCTTTAAAACTATGTAATTCAGCTCTAATTTATTTTTAGAGACTTCAGTGTACCAGACTTTGGGCGTTGAATAATCAAGATTGTATTGAAACATATTTGTATTCCAAATACACATGTTGAATCCTCTCTACCTTGAAAAAGGGGGGAAAATTTTAGGTCCCAGGAACAAAATCATCTGCCTTTAACTCTCAGAAGGATGGAGAAAATGGTAGATTTTAAATATATCCATTTATTAATGACTACCTACTCCTTATTTAAATCCCTATGTTTGGATCTCGGATTAAGATAATATAAAAGTGCATCTGTTTTCAAGCCAAAATAGGATCCCCAGATAACATGTGATTACTTTCTAAGACAAATTCTTTATTAGCTGACTGTAGAAGTTGAAATGATTACCTTGTGTGTAAACAGCATTTTCTCTGAAGAGCTTAGTCATCCATTCAGACTTATTTTTAATTACTTTAAACCCAAATAATCCTCAACACATCTTAGTAATGTAGAAGGAAAGCAATCTTATCCAACTATTCTAATGAGTAAACTGAGGCACTGAGCAATTAAATTACTTATTCTTGATTAGCCTGTAGTCTGTATCTTCATAGTTTCAAAGTATCTGGATAAATAGTAACCATCTTAGCTAGTTACCTTCCTGATGACAAGAGGCTGGGTATTTGAGAAACATATAGGTGTTTCTTTAAATAATGAAATAATCCATTTTTTATAAAGCTTTTCATTTTTTTAAAATCCAGCAATTCCATGAAATGTGTTCATCTCTCCTTCACTGAACAAGCATGTACTGTGCACAGTCTATTATCCAGAAATAAGGTTAAGCAGTGATGACACAAATGTGAACCAAGTGTGGTCTCTCCTGGCAATCACTGTTGTTTTTTTAATGTAATGTTACACAATGTAAAACATGATCACACCTGTGAATAACCATCTAATTGTTACAGATTAACCTTTAACCTGGCACATGATGGTTGTTCAATCACTACTTGCTTACCGATAATATTTTGCTTTGTAGAGATAATCTTAAGATTGGAAACATAAATCAGATACAGCTTTACTTATAAGTATTATACAGAGAAAAGCATTGTTTTATTACAGTACAGATAACAGAATGTCACGTCATAAATAAAAACCCACAATTAAATTCCTCAACATTGGGATGCCTGGGTGGCTCAGTCAGTTGAGCCTCTGCCTTTGACTCAGGTCATTATCTCATGGTCCTGTGATCAAGTCCCACATCAGGCTCCCTGCTCAGCGGGAAGTCTCCTTCCCTCTCTCTCCCAGCCTGCTGCTCCCCTTGCTTGTGCTCTCTCTCTCTCTAATAAATAAAAAAGATCTTAAAAAAAATTCCTCAACATCTCCATCCATTCCCTCCTCTTTTTCCCTCTCCTACAACGGTGATTCAGAAACTTAGAGTCTCATGTCTGGACTATCACAAAGTCTTCTAAATGGCTTCTTCATTTCCCATCTTGCTTAAGCCAAAATCATCTTCCATTTTTAAGTCTATCTTCACATGTCATCTTTGTGAATACAAATTTTTAATGGTTCCTTCTTTTCTACTGGATAGAGTTCAAATTTCTTAGAATTAAAAGGAAATTCTTCCATGAATTAATCATTGCCTACATCCCATCTATACCCCACAACTAAGGCAAGCTGACTCCTTACAGTTCCCATAATGTGAATTCTGTTTTATGGCTTCATGTTTTGCCACTTTCTCTCCTTGGAATGTCTTCCTCTTCACCCTGAATAACACAGATTTATTCACATCAAGACTCCATTCTATAAAGCTTTTTCTGAATCCTATTTCCCTACTCACGTAAAAACTTATTTCCTCCTGAATGTTCCTTATAACTGTTAATATGGACTTAAATCACAATGCCCAGACTCTAACACACTTTTAAAAACATATACGTATACAGGTATATCCCTTCCTGGTTGAATAAAATCTGTTGAAGTTAGAATCTTTTTTCTACATGGGTAATTGGCATTCAATGACAATATGTTGAAGAACAAATGACTATTTGAAAGATGGCATACAGGTATCGTAGAGAACAAAAATATGTATGAACTGTGATGGATGCCTCCTGAAAGGCTTCTCCTCAGGAGAAACTCCTGAGAGTTTCTCCAACTCTCCAGATAAAGGTTTGCCAACATTCTCTCTGAGGCATTAGCACCACTTAGCTCCCAGAACAATGTTGGGTTATGAAAGAATTTGTACTTATGTTTAAGACCCTGCTTCCACCACTAACAACTATCTAACTTGAGCAAACTACTTATCTCTAAACCTCAGTCTTTTATTCAATAAAATGGAGAATACAACAATACATATCTTACAAAGTTGCTAAAGGAGTAAATGAGAATATATACATAGTACTGAGAACACAGTCTGACACAGAGAAAGTGCTTAGCAAAGATAGCTATTTAATAGTTACAACACTCAGTTACAATTCATAGACCCAACATAAATCAACGAAAGCCAAAAAGAAGTGATTGGCTAGGTAGTACAGAGTGTCTAAAAGATTGCCATAATTCATTAATTCCTTTTCATTTTCAGAATCAATTTCCCTCTCCCTACCTCTCTCCATCTTCCTCTCTTCATTATATCCCTTTGTACATAGTTCCAATTCTTTTCCATTGTATATGGCTTTCATCAGTCCCATAGCTCCAGGCTTACATCATTCACTTTTGGCAAACCATTTAGCAAAGTAAGAGGCAAGACATATGCACTTTCTTAGCCTCAGTTTATATAATTTCTGTGAGGTTTTTAATTGGTCAGTGCTATAGGTTGAATGTGTACCCCACAATGACTGTGTACTCCACATCCCCAAAATGATGGTGTTTGAGGGTAGGGCCTTTGGAAGGTGATTAGGTTATGAAAGCAGGGCCCTTATAAAAGAGATTAGCAATAAAAGAGACCCCAGAAAGCTCCTTTTCCCTTTCTGCCATAAGAGGACACAGTGAAAAGACAGCCATT
The DNA here is from genome assembly GCA_028534135.1 of Potos flavus. NCBI lineage: Eukaryota > Metazoa > Chordata > Mammalia > Carnivora > Procyonidae > Potos > Potos flavus. Next base: position 81,769,757 of record CM052896.1, read on the forward strand.
GAATAACCAGGAAGTGAACCTTCATCATACACTAAATCTGCCAGCACGGCATCTTGGGCTTCCCAACCTCCACAACTGTGAAAAATAAACTTCTGTTGTTTATAAGCCATCCCAGTTTATGGTATTTTGTTATAGCAACCTGAATGGACCAAGATGGGCAGCTTGGAACCAATCACTATAGATGGGAAGGGAAGCTACTAGAATTGGTCCAACCTAGGTTACATGGTAATTCTTGAGTTCTAGAGGGTGAGTGAGGTCTGTTACCAGAATGGGGAAGAAGAGAGACTGGACAGATAGAAACCATAGCTTTTATATTATCCTTCTTAATAATATTTCCATTTTCTACCTGATTTTAGCTAAAGTAAGCTTGTTCTTTCAATTGACTATGCCCTAAAGAAGTGGTGCCCAGCATTAACCGATGGCATCAGACTGTCCTTAGTACTACTTTTGCCACAACCCTAAGAACACAATGTCTTCATGCTCTACCCTAGCCTCTTATGTTAGTCAGTGAGATTTAGTTTATCACCCTTATTGCTCCCTAATGTCCTCATAGTCCTTGCTTTGGTGGTATCTGAAATGATTTTTCCAGATGCTGACCCAAATGTAAGGATATGAGTATAACTGAGTTTTCTGTAAGATGATCCTAGGAAGAATCAGTATGAAACAGAAAAACAAGAAACAGAAGCAAACCAATATGATATGCATTAAAGAATAGGTTATTTCTACAAGAATCAGGGACTCAGTTCCACTGGGCACCTCTAGATGATGGTATGGGACACATCTCAAAGTTGTCCCTTGCAAGGAATGAGGAATTTGGAATATTTATTATTCAATGTCCATTTGTTAGTAGCTGAGGGCAGCTCCAGGGTATGTCCATCCTCAAGCATTCCTTGTTATTACATGAGGGAAAAAAGAACACTCTTCAAGCAAAAAGTCATAGAAGCATATGGAGGATATCAATATGAGGACAGTGAGTGCCAAGGGGACCTAGACTGGCCATTGCAGTCTTCTTTAAGTGGCTTCCCACACACTTTTTAGGACTGAGGCGTCCTTTGCTCTGTCCAATAATCCATTCTTAACGAACATCCTGTCCCTGACTACCAGTCATGTTCAAACTTTCTTGATAGCCACGGGCTGTACTCCATTGTCTTTCTCTTGGAGCTCAATACCTTAATCCTGACTATAGATAGCTGGATATTTCTAGCCATATAGCTGAATCTACTCCTACGACATTTAGCTAGTACTGTTGGCTTGACTATGTGTCCTACTGTCCTATTCTCTTCAACTGCTATCTTCTCTGATACTGCATCTCACAGAAATATAGTCCTTGTCATAAGGGAGTTCTTCAAGGGAATACAATATGAATAAGCAAATTATTTTATATTCCAACTTAGATATCTCTCTAATAAATAAGGCTACCATAACACTCAAAGTCATGTCAGGGTGGTACTCTGAGGTACTGGCAGCACTTCACACTTTTCCTCTCAGAGCATTTATTGCCCTTAAATTTATTTTATTTTTCATATCTTTAATAAGTTTTATTGAGATATAATTCACATAGCATAAATTTTACCTTTTATTATGTACAATTCAGTAGTTTTCACCATATTCACAGAGTCTGGCACCCATTACCACTAATTCTAGAATATTTTCATCCCTTCCAAAAGAAACCCCATTCTCAGTAGTAGTCACTCTCTATTTCTGCCACATACTCCCCCCATCTCTGGCACCACTAAGCTCCTTTCTGTGAAATTGTCTATTCAGGACATTTCTTATAAATGGAAACATAAAATATGTAGTCTTTTGTGCCTGGCTTCTTTCACTTAGCATGTCTGCAAAGTTCATCCATGTTGCAGCTTAGATCATTATTTTATTATGGAATAATTTTCCATTGTATTTGTAGTCCACATTTTATTTTTCTACTCACAAGTTGATAGATATTTTGGGTTACTTCTACCTTTGGAATATTAAAATGAAGCTGTTGTAAATGAAATTGCTTTCTTAATTTCATTTTCAGATTGTTCATTGCCAGTTTATAGAAATGCAAGTAATTTTCGAATGTTGACCTTGTATCTTGTAACCTTGCTGAATTCATTTATAAGTTCTAATTGTTTTTATGCATCTATTGCTTAGGGCTTTCTATAAGCAAACTCAAGTCATTTGCAAATAGAGATAGTTTCACTTCTTCATTTCTAAATTGGATGCTTTTTTTTTATTTTTCTTGCCTAATTGCTCCAGCTAGACCCTAATGTTGAAGAGAAATTGTGATAGCAGATATCATCCTTTAATTTAATAGTATGTTAAATTATCTGCCTTTCCCATCACAATAGAAACTCAGCAGTGGCCTAGTTCATGGCATGGTTAATAGCTGATGTTCAATACAAATAAATGAAAAGCAGAACCTGATAAATGTCAAAATAAAATGCAAATAACTGAAGTCTCAGGACATGCAGCTACAACTTATTAGCAGGAATAAAAGCAAATGAGTGGATCTTAAGAGACAAGTTGGATTTTGACAAGATAAAATATAGTCTAGGCAGAGGGAAAAGTGTAAGCAAAAATATTTAGGGAGAAAGGTACGGGACATGAGTATGAACAACACTAGGTATATCTGAATTTTTTATAGAACAGAGAAAAGAAAAAAAAAGAACAGAGAAAAGGAAGGTCTGTCCTCATTATTGTAAATTCAGTTATTAAAATACCAAGAAGATAACACAGATTAGTTAAACCAAGAAATTTTCATATGTAATATCTTGGGACTACTATACTAATACTTAGCACTGAGCAATATTTATAATAGGCTCATGACCACCCACAGTTAGGACAAGGAAATTTTTCCATTGACTCCACAAAGTAATGTTTTTGAAATATGGTGATTAACCAACAAATAATGATGAACTGTTGGAGAAAATTTAACCCAATTACAGACTAATTTTGGAACAGGACAGGACATTTCATCTTTATACTTAGAATGAATAGAACGCTCATATGTCATAAGAAATTACTCTTTTCTACGGAATCTTATAAAATTTTAGTACCAGTTTTACAAAAGAAAATTTCTTTCTCTGCTCATCCTTATGGCAAAGGAAAACTGATCATCTCTGATGTGAAAATTCCTAGGTTTAACTGCTAGGATTGGACATCTTCCATTCATGCTTTCAGACTTATTTGCTAAAGTTTGTCACCAACTGAAACAATTTGAAAAACTCAGTCCCATGTAAAGGCAGCAGTTTAGTTAAGACCTTGCACTAAATTCTACCCCTGAAGCCAGTATTATACTAGATGTTAGCTAGAATTTAAATTAAAAAATCTGAAAGTCAAAAAGACCCTGCTTGATTATTTGTGTTTAGTAACGCCAGATAGTTTCATGAGAGATTTTTATCAGTAACACGCACATTCTAAATAACATTTAAAATATAATTAAACTAAAAACAGTAGTGAAATTATATAAGTTCCAGGAGTCTTTTTAGAATGAAACTTACAAATTTTTCAAAATAAATTAATCATAACACTTTTCTCACTCAGTAAGAAATTCAGATTCAGTGTGTATTGGAAACAATAGTCCTTCTACAAAGTATAATTAAGTCCCAAATTAAGGCTTGCTTCCTTTCAAGGAATTTATGGTTTTGTCTAGGATAAACATTAAATTAAGTGGTCATACTTTTTAAAGAGCCAGTTTGTTGGGACATGGTAAAGACACTGATATGGATATTTTTCTCTATTTTACCTTATTCTCTCTCATACTTCTATAATAGCTTACTGTTTCTGATGAATGATTTTGTTCTGATTTTTTTTCTTAAAGTGTTAGAAAGAAAGTAAGATAACTTGAGAGGGGCACCTAGGTGGCTCAGTTAACCAAGAGCATCTGACTCTTGATATTAGCTCTGGTCTTGATCTTCAGGGTCCTAGGTTCAAGCCCCATGCTGGGCTCCATGCTGGGTGTGGAGACCACTTAAAAAGTCTTGAGAGCTTGTAAATAAATTCAGCTTTCCCATAAAGGATAGATTCTTCTACAGATTCCTCTGAAGGACCCATAAAGTTATTTCAATATTAAAGTATATAGTAACAGAAACATTAAGTTTCAGGTTGAACAAATTGGGTCTCTGTCATTTTTTTGAAATAGAATTTTTAGGTTTAGTGTTCCTCAGAGCTTAGAGGGGGAGTGCTGCCTCCTACAAGGTCTTCATATTCTCAGGAGTCATATGAAATTCTGTTCATTACTTAAACAAGGACTTGGTCTTGGTTCTCAACTGTGTAGGCACAGTAGAGATGGAGCTACTCCCCAGTAGGCCCAGTGCTTGGCGTGAAATTCCATGCACCCCTTCGTTTCTTCAACCAGTATTTATTGAGTACCTCCTATGTACCTAGCACTGTGCTAAATGCTGCAAATAGGGGCTCCTGGGTGGCTCAGTCAGTTAAGTGTCTGCTTTCAGCTCAGATCATGATCCCTGGGTCCTGGGATCGAGCCCCACATCAGGCTCCTTGCTCAGCGGGAAGCCTACCTCTCCCTCTGCTGCTCCCCCTGCTTGTGCTCTCTCTCTTTGACAAATAAATAAAATCTTAAATAAAAAATAAATAAATAAATAGATAAATAAATAAATAAATCCTGCAAATAGACTGGAGGAAGACATCTCTGTTCTCAAGTTACTTCCAGTACAATGGATAAAACAAATTATATGGTATACATCACATATTAACCTTTCTTGTCAATTTCCTCCATATCCTTCTAACTTTTTAGCCTTTATCAATACTTTTCCCCGTCATCTTAGAATGCCTTCTCACTTGTCATAATTAAAACATTACCAATTTTCAAGGTCTAAGTACATACCTAACTTTTTTCACAAATCCCACTCCAATGTATATACATACTTTTCTAGAGCAAGGATTGTAACTTCAGTTTCTCTGAAACTCCAAAGTGCCTAACAAAAATTATGCATACTTCAGGGTGCTGATTGTTTTGGACACAACCAAACATGATAACTGGGATTTTCAAAGGATGATTCATTAGACATTTTCTTTGCTTATCCCCAGCACTAAAGGAAAATACAAAAACTGATATACTCTAAGAAATAAAAAAAGAGGAGCAACCCACAAAACTCATCCTACTATGTTTCCAGTTGAATCCAAGAGAAGTCACTCAAAGACATGACAGCATAATAGAGGGAGAGGCATTAATTATACTCTCTGAAGGAGCCACCCTCAGCCATGCATCTTAAATGTTCATCACCTGGAATGAGTCACCAAGGCCATGCCCACGCTACACAGAATATGTAGGCATATAGTAATCTCTGTCCCTTACCTCAATTTTCCTACACAATTTGGTAGTTTTCAAAGCCCTAACTAAAAAAAAATGAGTCTGTATAAGTGACAATGCCTTTTTTATAGGAACAAATCTCACTTTAATAGACCCCCATGCTGAATGAAAAAAGCCAAATATAAGAGTATATTCTATATAATTCCATTTATATAAAATTCTAGAACAACAACAACAAGCCAAACCTAGTCTGTAATTCCAAAAAGTAGGCCTGGTATTGCCTGAGGCTATAGTGGGGGGGGCGGGGACTGGCTACAAAGGAAAACCAGATGTTTGGGGGGAGTAATGTTAGTGTTCTTCTATATCTTGATTGTAGAAGTGACAAAGAAATGACAAATATACATTTGTCAATACTCACTCACCTGTACATGTAAGAGAGCTTCATTTAAGATTTATTTATTTTAGAGAGAAAGACAGTATTGGGGAAGGAGTAGAGGGAGAGAGTGAGAGAGAATCTGAGGCAGACTCCCACTGAGCATGGGGCTTGATCTCACAACCCTAAGATCATGACCTGAGCCAAAATCAAGTCAGATGCTTAAATGACTGAGCCACCCAGGTGCCCGTAAGAGGGCCACATTTAATTGTACATTAATTATACTTCAGTAAAATTTGTTTTAAAGTTGAAAAAAAAAAAAAAAGGCCTCCAGTTTTGTCCTGGTAATTCTATGGTCAAGAAGCAGGACTTGATGAGAACTAAAGAAATTCATGCAACTGATTCATTCTAACTGAAATCTAAAAACATGTGGACTCTTTCTTCGTCATCTCCAGAAAGCATTTCTGACTCATTCTGGAAAGTCATTTTCTGTGGTGTTTTTCCTTATTTATGGTTTTCAGTGTTTCATATGTTTAGGTCCATGGTGAAATTATGAAACAGGTGAAGTTTGCCGTTGTCCACCTTCCAGCTCCACCTCCAGCATCACTTTCCACACTGTCTCCTCCCAGGAAATCCACTGTCTTCTGTCTTGTCTGTGAGGCTCCATCTGGAATTAAGGAATAGCAAGTGCCTAGAAAATGCACTTGTCTCTTCTCTTTATACCCCTACCAAAAATTATTACTAATATCATTAGTTAGCTAATACTGACTCAACACATATTTCCCAGATATTCTGCTACTTGAATTCACTTATTTAATCTTCAAAATGTCCCTCCAAAGTAGTATTTTGCTATGCCCATTTTTAAAGATGAAGAAACTAGTCGTGTAGTGATTAGGCAACTTTTCTAATTTCTAAAAATTAGTAAGTTAGGGAGTCTTGATTCAAGTCCAAATCAGGAGCCTGTATCCATAGCCAAAATGTTCTGGTGCCTAAGCCCATTCTATAAGAACTCTGCTCTGCATTAAGGGGTAGCTACACCAAATAAGGCTTTCATGCTAATGTGTTAGTGTCTCATTGTGTTACTACATTGAAGCCAGACATTTAAAATCCTACAAGGTCTTCTTCTAAAGAAAATGAAAATGTTTTATGAGAGATAAGTGTGCTTAAGTTGTCAAGAGGCCCTTTCACTACTGAAACAGGTCATAAAAACATCCCCTATAAGGGTAAACTTTCTAGGTGGTCAGTTAAGAAAAATCTAAAGTAATCATCAAAATAAACAAATCACTAAGACTATTTCCTAAAGATTTTTCAAGACTGTCTGTTTCCATTACTAAGAAATGATATCTATGTAGTTGCCCATTTTTTAAACAAAATGAATATTTTAATTAAATATTTTTTCCTTCAGTAAAACTCAAATCAATAGGGAAAAATATCCTAGATGAGACTCTCCCGCAATCTTTTTTTCTTCTAACAAATTCACCAACACTCTTCTCCAACATGAACTAAAAATACTAATGTTGGTAAAATATTCCAACTATTATACGAGCAGCCTTCACCTTGTATTTTTGTATCTCAGAAATTGAAAACTTGGAAAAATAATTTTATAATGTCTCCCTTTCAAAGAGATATTTTATAAACATAAATGTGACACGTTAACTGTCATTTGACTCAAAATGATCTTTGCTCAACACCCTTCTTGCTAACTATCATTACTATAAAAACTTTAAAATGCTTTCACGTATCTTTGGCTGGGTTCAAGAGCTGCTACAGTGGCTTCCTTTAAGAAAATATAGTAGGGGTGCCTGGGTGACTCCGTTGGTTAAGTGTCTGCCTTCGGCTCAGTTCCTGGGTGGAGCTCCATGTCAGGCTCCAATATAGATTAGAGTCAATGAGAAAGTTAAATATATGGAAGCCTCCTTTAAAAAAAAAAAATCACAAGAGTCTGGACTTGTGAGATAGAACTGTCCAAGCCCAAGGAAAGGACAGATATTGACCGAATAAGACACCAAGAGTATGTATTTATCAGGTAATGTATCTATAAGATATAAACACAAAGTATGCTTTATTATACATGTTACAAAAGAAAGATTTTAGAACATGAAAACACACTCAATATCATTAGTCATTAGGGAAACATAAATGAAAGCCAATAAGATACCACTTCACATCTACTAGGAAGGCTATTAAAAAAAAAAAAAAACGAATAGAAAATATCAAGTGTGGGCAAGGATGCTGAGAAATTGCCAATCTCATATAGTGCTGATAGAAATGTAAAATGGTACAGCCCCTGTGGAAAACAGTTTGGTATTTCTTTAAAAGGTTGAACACAGAAGTACTATCTATCCCAGAAATTCAACTCCTAGGTATATCTACAAAATAATTGAAAGTAGGAACTCAAATATTTGTATACTGATATGCCTAGCAGCATTATTCACTATAGCCAAAAGGTGGAAACAACCCAAGTGTCAGTCCACAGATGAATGGATAAATAAAATATGGTGTATATATATATGTATACACACATACACACATACACACACACACACACACACACACACACACACAGTGGAGTATTTTTCAGCCCCAATAGGAATGAAATTTTGATACATGTTACAACATGGATAGATCTTAAAAACATGTTTAGTGAAATAAGCCAGACACAAAGGGGAAAATATTGTATGATTCCACTTATATGAAGAACCTAAATAGACAAATTCATAGAGACAGAAAATGAAGAGGTTTCCAGAGGCTGGGGGAAGAGTGGGGGGGGGGGGGAGTTAATGTTTAATGGGTACAGCGTTTATGTTGGGGACAATAAAGTTTTTAGTATACATAGTGGTGATGGTTATGCAACCCTGAGAATGTATTTAATGTCACTGAATTTGCACACTTACAAATGGTTAAAATGATAATTAGTATGCTATGTATATTTTACCAAAATCATATTAATTTTAAAAAAGAAAGCTGCAATCAGCTCCAGACTCTTCCCCACCTAAATGTGTTTCAGGGCCTTTCTCCACAGACACAATCAATTCAGAATGAGCTGTCGTTAGATATAAGAAAGGGTTATTTTTAATAGCTGGACATAATGCAGATTAGAAGGAATCTCACTTCAAATCACAGAACTGAGGTGCTGTACCAGCAGTGTGTCAGCCTCTGCTTCCCACCCATCTGTTTCATCTGCTAAACTAGAAACTACGATCGTTTTGGGAAGACATCATGTCTGTCCTCCGCTAGTATGCTTCACAACATCATTATGCACAAGAAGGATATTCCATAATTGAGTCAATGATTTTAACTTAAAAGGAATCTGTCAAGTCATTCCATCTGAAACATAACTAGACAGAAAATCTGCTAGTAGGAAAGAATGAAGTCAGTTGGAAACTAAGACAAGTGCTGGTTTCTTCCATTTTATTCAAATGGCAGTAAATCAAATTAAGATAATTACGGATGTATACTTAGGCACAAAAAGAAAAGGCAATACACAGAACTCAAAGCACTTACACACAGCTGAGGCCGAGTATTTTACTGTATTCAATATTTCTTCCAAGAAGTAGTAGAAAGTGGCATGTGCTTGGAATAAGGAGTCATGAGTTTTTCATTCAACTCCATCAGTGAGTTTTAGTCCATACCATAAAAAAAAAAAGGCTTTAAATAAGTAACTGATTTTTGTCTGCCTCAATTTCCCCATCTGGAAAATATAATACCTCCTTCATGCACTTTGCAAGGTTGTGTTTTAACATTATATTGATTTATAATTAGAATAGATTTTTAGAGATAAGCTTTCTCCCACCCCATCCTTTCTCAGATAAATCAAGCCAGGAGAGGTTTAATTACATACTCAAAATCACCCAGCTAGATAACCTAGCCAGGTTAGGCATCAAGTCTCCCAAGGAATTATTTTGTGTCATTATAAACTCACCTCATTGTCTTTTGAAATGAAGAATAAATCTGTTTGAAATGTATAAAATATATTCAAATAAAAGTAAAAATTTAATATAGATTTAGGTGGACAACCTATTGTATGTTCTGAATATCCTGAGTAAGTAATATTACTACTACAGAGGGAAAACAATAATTGATTTAGTTTTTTGCTTATACCACACAGAATAAAGAACTATAATTCAAATTTACAAGGAAATGAGATATATTTGATTTGTGGCCATACTGGCTACATGGCTATGGTGGGTTTCCTCCTCTTTAATATTGGATATAGTTGTCTCAGGAAGACAGTTTACTACTTTATGTAACTCTTACTGAATTAATGACGACATGGCTGCTTTGGGATATAACAGGAATCGTACCCACACCTTCTCTAAGGCTCTCAGTTGTGTTGACTCATTAAAGTCTCAGGCTGCTGGGACAAAAGAAATGCATCAAAACCCATCAGTGGGGACGCGCAGCCACCATCATTCTCCTCCTTGTAAACCACATTAACTATGTATGTCTGTTTCTCAGATCACAGAAAAGAGCAGGAAAGACTGCACTTAAATTGATATAAATCCATCACAGCTGCTAAAAAATATCTTTAAATTAAGGAGCTTTCTGATAGTGGAATCAAAACCATTTAACATTGAAAAAAATCACGTTAGCCAGTAAGTCTCCCATGATTTAATGGCCAAACTTAACGAGAAATTTTAATTTAGTGATAGCAAAATCACATGCTGTTATTACCAGCACCTTCTTAAGATATATGGAGCTATGTTCCACAAAATGCCTACTGTCTATAAGACTGCATAGTAATAGAAAGTAATAGCATAAATAGTAGAAGCCAGACTTCACAATATTTTCAAAGAAAGTCCAGGCTGACACATATTTCATATCAACTCAAACGGGCACACTAAGCATTTAATTTAACATATATTTTTGAGCACCAAATATGCAGTTTATTGATGATGTCCTTTTACTCCACAGAGTAAGTACTAGTTGATACATCAGCTAGATATGAGGAGTCAGACAGAAGGCATAAAGAAAATACTGAAGGTGTCTCATAGTTGCAGAGCGAAACTAGGTGCCAATGTTTGGAACAGCTTTGGTTTGGTTACAGAGCAAGATCAAGGACTCAAGGAGTCCATGTGTCTACTGTGCTAGAAACCAACACTTGTGACTTTCCCAACAATACTCTGCATCCTGGATACAGAATTAAAAATAAATGTATTGATCCAGGGCAGTTGTTTTTCAGGAAGATTATAAAAGTTCAGGGAGCAAGAGTTTAAGGTATGGCCCTTAAACCATAAAGGGTCCTTACATATAAACCTATTTTCTATTATTAGTCTACTCGTCTAGAATAAAATAGCTATATTCATTTCCTGGTCCATTATTTAACATTGAAACTAAATGATTTTGTGAAAAAAAATCTTTCTTTTAAATAAGAAAGACAGTACTCCATCAGAATTACATGCATAGCTGAGAGGAAGCTCAAATGTTGTTCTTAAAAAGTGTGGGTAAAAGATTTTTTGTTCCAGTTTCAGTGGCATCTGAGACAAGATCAAAGGTCATGATCCAGCGCCATCATTGACCAGTGCTTGGATGTGTTAGCCCAGTGTATATGTAGTTCTGGGAATAAAAGCAAGCCTGTGTATGTCTGAACCCATACTAATAGATAGTCTTTAATAAAATTTGAACTTGAAATCTCTTCAATTCATGCAAGTACAAAAATTATATTCTCTCCTGTGGCTTTGGAGTTTTGGTTTACGATTATTTTCCTGGAGTCATCATGGACTGTTTTAGGTCTGACCACTATAGGAAATTTACTCATTTAGAAAGAACAGGAATGCCACAACTTATATTAATGTACTTAATCTAAGAAAGGTCCTCCCAGGACTGTGGAAGCCTATGACTAATTTAAATCTAAATCGAAAACACTTTTTTAAATAAGTGCCACATGTTTTGCTTCTATCTTGTACCAGAAACTTCATGTTTTTATGAAATGACCATGTTAAACAACTAGCCAACACACTGACAGGCCCAAATCACAGAGGTGTCTTGCGAGTTCCAGCTATTAAATCCAAAAGGACAGTGGGGACCAAGAGGCCTAGTACAGAGGGAGTCCAGCGGAAGCATGAATTACTGCCTGCTTTTAGATCAGACGGTGCCAAGAGAGATGACCATTCATTTTGATCACATGAACCACTCATTAAAACAGTAGAATAATTCTACTTTATTTTTTTGAGGGTGTTTATAAAATTCGGAAGCACCATAAAATATAAACAATTATAATTCCTCTAAAAGCTGGAGGAAAAGGACACCACCTATATTTCCTCTCTTAGTAGTTGAAATTTGTGTATGTTTAGTTTCCTACCATGTCTCTATGGAAAACTATTTCCAGTAAAGAAGACTTTACACAGGAATTTCTTTTTGTCTCCTTGGGGAATAAAAGTGACAGAGAAAGTTCTTGGACTTTTGCCTTGAGGCTTCCAATGGCTGAAAAACTTACCAACAGTTTGTCTGTGGTATGCAAAACTGATGAAAGATAGACCTTGGGGGATAAAACCAACCCAACAACCATGCTTCCCTGGTGCAGAGTTCCGGGACTGTGAAATATGTTATTCTAGAGAGAAGAGGCCCCAGAGTGCAGAGAGTGAGGTTGAATGCTGCATAACACTATCGAATTTGGTTCTCTAGAGTCCAAGTGAAGTACTTGGTGAGTCTGAAAGTTTAAAGAAAAAGAAAGAAAGAAAAAACGTAAGTCGTATGTAAAATAGAATCTACATATGACTTCCATCCAATTATTGCCCACACAAAACCATAGGAGCCTGTTTATCTTCTCAACTTCAGCTGCTCGATTTAAGGGTTAGGATTAATAAGTCTATCACATAATCTACCCTAATGAGGATGAGGACCACTGCTCTCTAAGCAACAATATAGTCTGTCTGCCAAGATGCAAAGAGAGACCTGCAATATTTTTTACTCTTCCACCTTCAATGATTTAAATAAAGGGATCCTAATTTTTCCTCTGTCTCACTACTAATTGATTTTGCTTTTACAGTCCTTTACCAGACATTAATGAAACTATCAGATTTCATTTGAATGCTTTATTAAACTAATATATCAGTCTGCACTAGTTCCATGTAATGATGCATTACTCCAAAGCAACAGAGTATATCCTCAAATTATGTACAGTAGACATAAATCATCACTGCTCAAAGAAGAGCTACTTGAAAAAGGGGTACTATTTGATGTCACATTGGAAAGTGTTCCTGTGCCAGGTTGCTCCTCTGAACAAAGGATCCGTATTCTGTAGTATGTTGCCTAGCAAAGGCTTTGATTTTGTCCAATGATTGAGCTAAAATTAGATGTGGGTTCATTTCCAGTTCCCCTACAGATAGAACACCATTAACAAGAATGGGGAAAATACTGTCAAATCAACCCAGAAAATATTCAAAGAAACAAAATTAATATGCAACATCCCCAGAGTCCTATAGGTAAGCTTTATAATGGTTACAATGAAATAAATCAATTTTAGGATTCCCAAAAATAACTTTAACATGAGTTCTGAGGGAAGTCTGTGAAATTCCTTCTCACAAACTGAAGACTAAGTATCCCCCACAAAAAGAAAAATAGGTTTTACAGTAGGTGCCCACAATCTCCATTGCTATTTGATTACACGGTACATGTGTATTCCATAACATCACGCCTTAAGGAAGCTAGCTCCTTCCCCATCTCTCCTCCTGTCCTTCAACTCTCCCCTTCTTTTTCATGGCCTTGGTCTTTCTCAAATATCCTAAGCTGACTCACACGACTGTCTCCTGATGACCCTCCAAGTCTCCTTCATGCTGCTGTCTCAGGGAGGCCATCTCCCAATGCTCTAGCTAATGGTGCCCCCTCCCCCCTCGAGTTAGTGTTTCACATATTAATCTGGTTATAAGATTTTACATATCACAAATGACTAACGGAAATTATCTTTTATTTTCATTTGTTATTTTATTTCTTTATTTTCAACTAAATGATACAGTTTATGAAATTAGGGACCTTCCTTTTCTTGCTCCCTATTATGTCCTTACCACCCAGAATACATGAATTTATTGAACGAATGGGTAAATGAACTAGACAGGAAGTACAGAGTCGGCCGCTTAACCAGGCTAAAATCAATCCCATGCACTTTCTACCACAGAACACCATTTGGAATCACTTCCCTTTTCTATCAAACCACCACTTGGAAAAGAAAGCCGAATTTCAATATGGCCATGAAACTATTTTTAAATATTACCCATTAAAAAAGACATAACTTAATCCAAAGGCTAAATATATATCTTGTATATTTGAAATGTATTTTAGTAATCACGATGTCAGGGCATGAGACATCTGCCCCTCTCCATCAGGTGTCTCATGATGGAGACACTGAGACCTAACCACACACAGCAAGGCCAGAATCACCGCCTCCAGCTCAAACCTCACATCTGAGGCTAAATACTCAAGGTACTATTTGCCTTGTGTCAGCAGATCCACCCACATCACTGTGAACAGACATCACCCTTCCCTACAGCACACAATACACTTATAAAGATGTATGATCTGATTTGTTTCTCACTGAGAAGAAATGGTTTATAGGACAAAAAGAGCTGCTGTGAATGAGTCAGAAAGCACACATCTCATGCCAATCTAAAATGCCTCGCTCTGTGAACCACAAAGAATCAGTTTTTGTTTTTGTTTTTGTTTTTTTAAATAATTCACCAGTTTTGCCTACTGCTTAAACTTCAGCATTTTATTAGCAGTTTAATGAATAAGAAGAATGTCATGTGTTGGGAAAGGCTATAACAAGGAAGCTTGAGTAATGACAACAAAACCCATGCACTAGTACAAACAAATCATCCTAAAATCTAATTGGCCCAAGAATAGTAGAGCAATTTAATTTCAAGTTGTTTGGCCAACAACCTGCAAAAGAAGATTCCAAAGTGAAGTAAGCCTTGCTAAGAGATTCATTCAAAATAGGCGCTGGGAGGATACTGAGGAAGACTCATGCACATCGCCTGTTTCAATTTTTATAATGTCCTGGACTTTTGACTTTTGCCAGCTGCACCTCTGACCACCTTCTGGAACACATCTTTGTACTCTGGACTGAAATAGAGATAATGTAACATCTATTAGCTAAATAGCCAATCATGTGTTAGTCAGTTTAACTCTGTTGGCACCAATCATAATTCCTGCAAAACAAATTATGTAATCTAATGGTTTTTGCCTCTATAACCCTGCACTCTCCACTTGCCATTCGAGCACATTTTCAATTTTCATCCACTCTGTATCTTCCAGATTGCAATCCCCAAAGCCCTAAATAAACACCTTTGGTTGTTTTGCAGCCTCTTCTTCTTGGTCAGCAAACCCAACATAGCACATAAAAAAGGCTAGCTCTCAGCAATCCTGGGGAGCAAGCAAGTGTGTCACCTGTGTGAACAGTATTTTTTTCAGTAAGGAGAGATGCACCATAGCCTATTACTTCCTGAGAGTGGAAGCGTGTGTTTCACAAGATGTTCGTAGCACAGAACAAACAATATAAAAAATTATTTGGGTATCTTCATAGCATTTAGCAGGAAAAACGTTGGCTATCTTATTTGGAAATATTTCCCAAGTTCCAAATGAACACTTAATCCAAGGAAAATGTTTCCTCTAATCTGTACCCTAATACTATTTTTGCAGTGCACTCACCACACACTATTTTGTATTTTTTTCAAGATTTTATTTATTTGAGATAGAGCAAGCAAGAATAGGGAGCGGATGGAGAGGGAAAAGCAAAGCAGGTTCCCCATTGAGCAGGAAGCTCAACACAGGGGTCTTGATTCAAGGACTCCGAGATCATGAGCTGAGCCAAAGGCAGAAGCTTAACTGACTGAGCCACCTAGGCATCCCTCTATTTTATATTTTAGATATATGTTTATGTACTTGTTTTGTGTTTTATTAATTGTCAGTCTCTGGAATTCAGTATAACATCTAGTAAGCACAGTATAAAGACTTATTGCACAGAATTTATATAAGTAATTTAGAAGGTTACACACACTTAAAGACCAAAGGTGTAAAAGAACAATTTATGTTAGAAATACTTTAAAATGGAAACGTTCATCAAATATAAGTTTTAATAGTAACAAAAAATTAGGTTCTGTAACTTTTGTAAGTTGTTCAGATGCCCAAGGTTGTAACCGTGTATGTGAATTTTAAATTTTATTAAAACCAAAGAGTGAATTGTCTTTAAGTTCTTAAACTACATTTACTATTTAATTTTTTCACTATTGTCTATGCATAACTATTTGAATGTGCTTCTATTTATGAAGCGTTAAATCTTCTCCAAGTAATTTCCCACTTTTTATGCTCTTTAAGCACTATCTGTGTTGCATTTTTTTTCTGTGAAAATTAATAAAGGGAAACCTCACTATAGTAGAGTCCCAAGGTTAGAAGGGCTGTACCACTCAATGTCAATTACAGAAGAAATGTCATATACAGAACACAAGAGAAGAATGGTCAACTGGAGAGGATCATCAATTACAAGCCACAACCGGAAAAGATATACATTGCATCTCCCACAAGAAATCGATGATCCCTGTGACTTTCCGTCATTACCCTGAAAGCTTGATTTTCTCCAATGGACTTTCCTTCAAAGCAAACCCCTCTCAGCTATCTCCTCCTTCTCCATAAAATAACGTTCCCGTCCTTTGTTTGTTGGACTTGCCTAGGGTTTTGCCATAGCTTTCTTGTCCAGAATTACCATTCTCTGTTTCCAAATAAACCCAATTTTGCAGGTAACATAATGGAGAGTTTTATTTTTAAGGTTAACATTTCCAAACAAAGTGTTGAAATAACATTTCTGGCTCAGGAAATATGTTATATACAGAAAGTAAAGTGTAGTTTAAACATATTCTATTTCCACAGGTAAAAAAAAACCACAAAGATTCACATCTAGTTTAAAATATGGGGCTGGTTTATGACTTGTTAGGCAAATGGGTTCTTAAATATCTGTCTGACCAAACTTAAAAGTAGACCAAATTTGACTATAGGATTTCCCCTTCCAGGGCCTTGTGGACATCTCCTCCTGAGCATCCTCTGGAAACCTACAGATACCATGTTTTCTTTCCCTTATTACCTAGTTTTGAAACCAAGTGAGGGAAGAATTTCAGACCATTCATAGTGAGTTTTAAGCACCATCCATATGCTAGCTACGGTGATAATTGCTATAGTTTTCTCATTTCTTTTTCACACCAACTCTGAATAACTACTTTACCTTATTTCCCTAAAGGGAAAATTGAAGGCCTTATAGAAAAAATAACTTGCCTAGGGACAGTCAGCCAGCCCCTGGTAAGGGTCAGTCCTGCTCTGTCTGACCCTAATGGCCTGGTTTCATTAGATAGCAAACTGCCTAAAGCACTTCCTAACAAATGAGTTTTGCATATTAACCAATTAGCAAAGTCTTAAAGAAATAAAGCAAGCTGTGTGGTGGAATGTCAAACAATCACCAAGAGATGAGAATACATATTTTGGGAGAGAGGTTCTGAATTCACACTTTGCTGGCAACTTTATTTATTACACATACATGCAAGTATGCACATACATTAAACATATATACACACCGAAAAGCAAATCCTGAACTTGCTACAGTACTATTTATCATGAAAGAGGGATTCATTTCATACTGCGAGGGCCAATATCATCTAAGTATTCTAGAATATGGATTTACAGTTGACCCTTGAACAACATGGTTTTGAACTATGAAGGTCTGCTTACACATGAATTTTTTTTTCTATAATACTGTAAATGTATTCTCTCTTCCTTATTATTTTCTTAGTAACATTTTCTCTAGTTTACTTTATTGTAAGAATATAATATATAATACATATAACATATAAAATACATGTTAATTAATTGTTTGTTATCGGTAAGGCTTCTGGTCAACTGTAGACTGACTACTAGTACTTAAATTTTGGGGGAGTCAAAAGTTATATGCCAATTTTCCACTGTGCAGGGGGATTGGTGCCCTTAATCCCCATGTTGTTCATGGGCCAACTGTATATGTTTTCTGCACATACATTTATATATAGCTTTCCTAATTTTCTTTGTGAATAACACACATCTGCCATGTCAATATTCTTCACACGAGTTGACAATATCATTTTCTTTACTAGTAAAAGATCTCAATCTCATCTGATTAACTTCTCACATCACACTAAAAATAAACCTTCATGCACTTATTAGGATTATTTTACTTATACTTTTATATGAAATATTTTAAATTTCTCTCATTAGATATGGACACATTTAAAGCATCTTTGCTATAGTTGGAGTTGTGTTAATTGTAGCTTCTATAACTTTACTGGAGCAATTGAGAACATAATTTGTGCCATTCTAGAGAAAATTTATATATATATGGGTATATATATAAATTCTTCCACATATATACATATATGTTATTTAGAAGTATATAAACTCGTTAATATAGTATAAAGTACATAAACAAAGTTGATAAACTGTGACCCACAAAAAACTCTTTTTCCCATAATAAAACTTTGGTTAAGTTTGGCCAGAAACTGTTTATTCAATTTTTAAATTGATGTTTTCCCTCAGATGCATTCCACTCAGTTTTACAGAGCAGAAAGCATACTTGAGGCCAATACTGACTTTGTTATGCATATTCATATTATTTATGTTCATATTCATTGTGCTAACCAACAGAGCAATTACAGATTAATTCTAATATAATATTCTTTAATGAATCCATATTGATTAGAAGGGTCCACCATTAAGCAATCTTCAGAAATGGCTGCAGGTGAAAAAATGTCAGGCTTCCTAATTTAGAACCTTCCAGTAGAGCAAGTATCTAAAACACAACCTAGGCAGATAAAATCTTTACTGGCTCATAACTTTAACTGGGTAAATGAAGAAGGAAAGAGTACATAAGAAGGGTAGCAGTTTTTTTAAATATATCTCAAATATCAATTAATCCATTCAGAACACTTGGAAGATGTCAACATCCATGCATCTAAGGTTTAGTAGAGAAAAAGTTCCTCTGTGTCTCTCTTCCATAAAACTGTGCCAATAATAGTACTCAATTCAAGTGGGGTTTGGATTTTTAAAAGATTATATCTATAAGGTTTAGCTCTACATCTGGTACATAGTAGGTATTCCATGAGTTAAATATTATTATCATCATCATTATTTGGTAGGTATAAAGTGGATTCTCCTCCAATTGGTAGGTTGATAAAAAACTTATTTACTAAAAACTCATTTAGAAAAATAAAATTATATACTTTAAAAAAATAGCCTATAGTAAGGTTGATCCATCTTCCTGGTGTGTTATTTCTTGTTTTGTTTTATTTTTTAGTTCTCTTTTAATATCTCTCTGGCCATCAAAAATGACAAGTACATTTATTTTTTTAGTCTTGACCTCCTCAGGAATAGATCCTGAATTAATATGAAATGATATTCCTAATAATATCAAAAAATAACATTTGACTTAATAGTGCTTTTAATTCCTACGAAAATAATGATTTTAACCATTCTATAATAATGTATAGTTATTTAAAATAAATGTAACATTTGAAATGCATGAACATTTTAAGAATAATTCTGGTTACCTAGATCAACGGCTACATCAAGTACTGAGGGGCTTCCCAGGTAAACCTAACATGTTTGACAAGTCCAAGCCAACAAGACCAAATGTTTCAGGGTAGAGTAGCCTGGTGTAGTATGAATTGTGGGGTGTGCGAATATACTCTATACAAAATTGTAACTGGGTCTTTCCAATATCTAGGCCAACTCTCAATGGGGGCAGGTACAGGGGCTGAGGTGGAATGAGGTTAGTTGTGAAAGGAGAGAAGTAAGAGAACAAATGCTCTTTGAAAAAGCAACTCCAGTGATTTTAATGGACAATCTCCAACCCTCAACTGCATTCTTCCCCAGCACAGGTGAGAACTACTGCATTTCAAAGGAGTCTAAGAAATATCCTCTCTTCCTCACCCGACTTATGAATTGGGAAATAAGACCAAACTTCACCTTTACTATTGATAAAACTGAATTTAAAAATGTAGCTGAGATCTGCCAGCAACTGGGCTTCCTGAGGCTGACTCCAGAACTCAATGGATTAACCATGTCCACACTGATAGCAAAGGAAGAGCCTGAGCGTCCACCCTTTGAGCTGGGTTTTGACATTAGAGTGGAGGACCTGAGAACATTGAAGAGTAAAACCTTATTTCTCCTTCAAATCTCAGAAAAGAAGTCACTCCATCTCCCCTGGAAGGAGTGAGAGGGAAGGAGGAGTAATCAGGACACTAAAATCTCAGCCTATGACCAATAAGCACTATGCATTTAAATGTTATCACTAAAATATATTTGATTCTGACTTTTGAAGCAGACAATAAAATATGATGGGGCATTACTGTCAGATTTGACAGAAGAATCAAAGTGAATGTCTGTGCATTGTCTACTCCTCCTTTGATGTACTGCTAAAATTCCCAGATTACTTTGTTCCCAGCAGTAAACTCTGAATTAGCTACTTAGGTTTATTTTAATAGTAACTACTTATGCACTTATGTTACTTCATAAAATTTCTGAGACAAGCAATTTATTACTTATCTAGACACTGGACTAACAGGACCAAAAAAAAAAAAAAATCTAATATTATAATGCTATTAAACTCTTGTTCCTTCTTCCCCACCTGCCAGTGTTGTTTTGAGGCTAGAACCACTTTAACTCAGGAACCTTTTTGCTTGAGGCATGTTTGAATTTCCAAACACTCTTCTCTATGTTTCTCCTGCTAATTACTGAGTCTGCTTTAATCACAATATAATGGGCCAAGCAGACTTCTGTTACTTTGGAGGTTGTCACATAAATGGGTAACTGAAACCCCACTGGTATTCTAAAATTCGCATCTAAGTAACCATAACATAAAAACACAGCAATTTTAAGAGAATGGACTGCAAGTTTCCTCATTTGTATACACATTTGTCCAAAAGCCTTATAAATATGACCTTATCTATCACTTAAAGCTACATACTGTCCACTAGGTAGTCACTAATGACATATGAGTTCTTAAATTTAAATTACTTAAAACTAAACAAAGTTTAAAAGTCACTTCCGCAGTGGCAGTAGCCTCATTTAAAGTGCTCAAAAGTCAAACGCGGTTAGCAACTATCCTATTGGACAGTAAATATATAGAACATAATTCATCATCAAAGTAAGTTCTAGTCCACAGCACTGATTTTAAAGCATCACTGTTGAAATAACCTAATTATTAAATGACAGACTTGAAGGAGTTCAACTCTTATGCCTCCAAATGATCTAACATTCTCACATATAGGGAAGAGTGGATATAATCTGACAAGCTAAGTGAATAATAAAGCATTTCTAATTTAAATTTTATTAGTCTATTTTAAAGGAGGAAATGGTAAACTTGCATGCTGCTATCAGCAGTCACCACAGACACTATATATATATACATATATATATATATATATATAGAGAGAGAGAGAGAGAGAGAGAGAGAAAGAGGGAAAGAGAGATTGAATCTTTGTTGACTCCTAAGACAATTTCTTTATGGGTGAACTGTAAAAATACAAGTGTTACTGGATTGCTTGGTGCAAAAATAACTTACAGTTATTGCCTATTTCTTAGGTCAGATGCATATTATTCACATATTTGCATATAACATGTATGTGCACAGCAAATACTAAACATAGACAGAAATAGAGCTAGAAACAGCTTGAAGAAGAACAATGTAACTGGTGGATGGCAGGTCATTTCATATTCATTGTACACAAACGAGTGGATTAATGCAAATTTTACATCAGAACAATGCCACTATTGGGGAAGAGCCCAAAGAACATTAAACGTAAAAAATTTCTAATATAAGCTGCCATGTATGTATGTTTGGATATCAATCCGGATGTTTCCACCAATCAATCACTTCCCTGAAAGTGATGCATCCTTTCTTAATACTCTAAAACTCTCCCTTTATACCTTTCTTGACGCAACATGTGCTATATCAAAGACTCGCAGTCTATTGTAAGTAGGCACTCTAGCTTGCTCATCTTTGCAATCCTTTTGAATGTTGAGTACCTGTTCTAACTACTTTGGGTTTCTTCTTTTTGTTGCTTTGGTACTAGAGCCGTTCCAGTATTTTTAACCAGTCATAAAAATAAAGAGTCCTAAACTCAGAGCATAAACAAAATTAGAGTTTCAAAACAAAACAACAAAATCAGCCATGATAAGGCAAAATAATGTAGCTGTGAACTTAGGCTGAAGCTGAAATTCCAATACCACAACTTCTACGGGTTTTGAAACTTCCAAACTTCCCACTGATGGCATTCACTGAGAAGGACCACATTTGTAAAGCACACTGAAAGGAATAAAAGAGCCTTTCCTGATGATCACATGAGACCCATCCAGGGGCTCTAGCTTCCCTAGGCCTCTCTATGCATGTCCAAAGGCTCAAAGAAACAAGATCCTGGCACAAATACAGAAACGGAAATCTCTGGGTTAGACTGCTTTTGATACATTAATACAATCTCTGAGCCTCAGTGTCTGAATTTTAAATATATATAGCAATACTTTCTCTGTGAACCCTCTGAGAGGCTGAAAAAATATGTGTAAAACACCTAGCATTGTGTTAGACTCTAAGTAGATACTCATAAATAGTACCTAATAATTTTAGTACCTAGGTAAAATAATATTCAAAATATAAGTCACATGAATAAAAACGGTACCCTTCATGGAATAGTGATCATGTGTATTGTCATCAGTATGAAGTAGGCTGCTAATAGAGGACAGGCTGATTGATTTTTTTTTGAATGAGTAAGCAAAGAGCTTGAAGTACATTAAAGCTAATACTAATAATTTCATAGGTAAATCAAAGGCTTCTCTAAAACCACATACCAAGTGAAGGACAAGAGTAGCCATGAATCAGGGCTGTGTATTCAATCAGAATATTATAAGGAGGTGAAACAGTGCTCAAGCTTTATGTTGGCAGAGATAGAATTTCAGAATGATTGGAAATTTCGGCTCTCAAGAGACCACACAGCACAACTCACAGATGAGTAGGTACTTCCTTGTACTCAGATCGAGCATAAGGAACCACATTGCCCTTTTCAAGCCTGGTACTGACATTTAAAAAGGCTGTTGATTTTATGTTTTGTTTCCTTTGACAAATTCAGCCATCTGATTGGACACTTTTCCCCACACAGTCAATATCTGAATAGGCTTTCAACACTGATACTAAATGCGATTGCAATTTCACTTATTACTTTGTTAGCCACAGATGCTCCACTCTCCATGGTGGAGCATGATTGATCCACAGATTGATCTGTTGCTGTCCTCATCACAGCATACAGCCATCTACTTGATTCTGCTAGCCCAAACCTTTCTTCATATCTTGGCCATGAAAGAGGCCCCTACAAAGTAGTCTCAGGAAACTCTGGGATGGATGTACATATAATCCTTGTCTTAATGCTGATGGTTTAGATCTAGAGTTAAATACCGGAGAATGGAATGAATTAGGATCTAACAGTGCCTATAGCATGACAACCAAAACACCAAATAAATGTCAACTTTAAGAAATAAGTGAATTACCAAGAATCTAATATCAATGTTTTATCAAATTACTAATCACTGTTTCATATTGAAGAGATAAGTATTAATTGCTCTGAGTTTCTGAATTAGAACCATAGCAGTTAAGATACTGTGGCCTATTCTAGGACAGGTGGAACAGCAGGATATATAGTATACTATATACAATGATGTTGTTAACACATGCAAAGACAAATGCAAATTAAATTATTCCATGAAGTTAAAGTCTCTAAATTTTAAAGGTAACACATTTAGTTCTCCTTTTCCCAGTGTATCATGCTAAATCAATACAGTATATGCTCCTTTCTCAAAAGAAATGGAAAGATTACTGATTCTAAATGAATAATAACAATTTTTTTCAATTTCTTAAATTTGACTTCTAAGTTTGTAAATCATAAAGATCCACCTTTATGTAAGTACATTTCAGCTAATAGGTATATTGTACATGCTTACAACCACTTTTCCTCCTTCTGCAAATAACGATGAGAGAGCGAAAGAACCTAAATGCTTTCTGCCTAATGTGCCATAAACTTTGTCTCAAAATTTTTGTATATACTTATTTAAAATTGATAAGATTAGCAAATACATTTGGCTCTTAAGTGTCAAAAATAATTTTAAAGAAAACAAGAATCAGGGGCGCCTGGGTGGCTCAGTCATTAAGCCGCTGCCTTCACCTCAGGTCATGAGTCCAGGGTCCTGGGATAGAGGCCTGCATTGGGATCCCTGCTTGGCAGGAAGTCTGCTTTCTCTCTCCCACTCCCCCTGCTCTCGCTGTCTCTCTCTCTGTGTCAAATAAATAAATAAAATCTTTAAAAAAAAAAAAAGAAGAAGAAAAGAAAAGAATCAAATCACTACCTTATGGATTGCATGTAGGATAAAGCTTTGAAGAAAGAATGAAACAATTAAAGGCGGTGGCTTTCAAGGCTTTTAGAACAGCAAATATAAATTCCCCCAGCAGTTCATGGTTGGATATTTGTGTTTACTCTGTCTGGGTCAGGCTGGCTGAGTTTTATTATCATTCGAATCAAGACAATGTAAAGTATGTGTAGGCAAAGCTGCACACATTTGTCGCCTAAAGTTTATTTATTTTGTTGTTGTTGTTGTTGTTGTTGTTTTAAAGATTTTATTTATTTGACAGACAGACAGAGAAAGAGTGCAAGCAGAGGGAGCTGCCGGCAGAGTGAGAGGGAGAAGCAGGTTCCTCACTGAGCAGCTCCCAGGACCTGAGAAGGCAGACACTTAACCCATAAGCCACCCAGGCTCATGTTTGTTTGTTGTTTTTTTCAGTTTGCCATTCCTTTTCTTTTCAAATTACATGGCATGGAATAATCCAGAAAGCATTTCCAGAAAGCATTGAGATATGGTGGTGCTATCAAGAACAGTAGAAGAACAATTAACTAATAAATTGAGGCCTCCTTCCATTTCTATAAAATAACGTCCTTTCAGAATTTATAAGGTATATGTGTCGTCACCTATAGTTTAAATATAACTATCATCACTGAATATCCCCAATGCTGAAAATTAGGTTCAGTCACTTACTTCTAGCATACTTTAATATAACAAAGATTAGTTACATGGAGTAAATCATTTGAAATTCTGGTCACCCTCCTACTATTCGCCAAATTCAATGATCTTGATGTCTGAATCCATACATTTAGGATGACTTATACCACGTGGTCTCATTAACTCCCAACCCCCTTTCCCGCCCCTCAACCTTCATATTCATTATTTGAACTTTATTTCACCATCCTTAATCCCTTCAAGATCCCTAAACTCTTTATTAAATCCACATAAGATCTAGTCCTTAGCATTTATTCTTCTCCCTTCTTCCATCTTACTCAGACACCCAAAGGATCCCGCCCACCCCCTATTAATCATAAATTCTTTCCTCTTTTCATGTAATTTTCTTGACCTTGTCCCCTTAGCAAACAGCATTTATTTATACATACAACACATCAAAGCATAGGTATCAGACTTGTCCAAGTGATTTGCCTTAGCCAATGAACTGTGAGCACAAGAAAGGCATGTCCCAAATAGGGGCTGCTCCTGATTAGTTCCCAAAGTGAAGAGAACACAGGGCAGAGTCACAGCCAAACCCCAGCCAACACGTACTGGAGAAACAAGCTTGTGTTGTTGTAAACCACTGAAATTTGGGATTATCTGTTAGTATAGCATAATTTAGAGAAAACTAGTACATTATTGTACAATTTTATGGAGATAACTAAATGAGACAATGTAAATGGAGACAAGCACTATGATAGTGACACAGCAAATATTCAATCAATGTGAACTACTGTCAAGTTGGCAACCTTCCAGAGGTATCTCTTTCATATTTCCACATTCTTCAAAGAGAACTGTGTTGTCTAATTAGTAATTCCTGGGGCGCCTGGGTAGCTCAGTGGGTTAAAGCCTCTGCCTTCGGCTCAGGTCATGATCTCGGAGTCCTGGGATCGAGCCCTGCATCGGGCTCTCTGCTCAGCAGGGAGCCTGCTTCCCCCTCTCTCTCTGCCTGCCTCTCTGCCTACTTATGATCTCTCTCTCTGTCAAATAAGTAAATAAAATCTTTTAAAAAAATAGTAATTTCTAACATGCTTAGAAGATTGAGAGGTACTTAATAAATATGTATTAAATAAAGTCTAAGGAGAAAGGAACAAAAGGTAACCTGAAAAGAGCCACAGTAGGAAGAACAATAGCATTTAGAGGCAGGAGGGAAGAAAGAATGAGGACATCACTTTTTTACTCAATAAATATTTGTTGAACATTTAACTATGAGTCAAACACAGTGATGTGCATTAAGGAGACAACTATGAATGAGGCAATTGCGTCTTGATTGAGATGGGGAAGTAATAAAAAGTAAGCAGCAATTATATGTGTCCTTCCATGTGGAAAAGTAGTGACTTAGAAACCCACTTAGAAGGGGTCAAGGAAGTTTTCTTCAGGCTGTGGCCTCAAGAATAAATGGAGATAGGTAGATGAAGGAGAGAAAATATAGCTATGGAAAGAATGTTTCAGGCAGAGCAAAGAGCTGATGGTTATTATTTCCCTGAGAAAACAGGTAAAACCATCTGTTGTCACTAAAAGGGGTGGAGGAAATAAAGCTGATCCTCAGGAAGTTATATAAGGCCTGATATCGCCATTATAGATAGCAAGAGAGGAAGCTGACTGGGGACTGATAAAGTTTTCTAGGCACTATTGCTGGTTTATTGGAAAGCACAGCATGAGAGTGGCACTGATCTACAGAGTGGTATGATTTTCGAAAGCGGCACTCAAACTGGTTTTAGTCACAGGGAAGCAGGCAGGGGGCTTGTGCCAGACTTGCTTCTGATGCCAGATGGTTGCACTGAAGCCAACAAGAAATTGGAATTGTTGGAATTGTTGAGACTGGCATGGACGTGGCTGCTGCTGATGACCATGATGTTTCAGTCAGAAAACTAAAGAAGGTGTTTCCACTCCCAGATATGGCAAAGTAGAGGTTTCAAGGGTCTGGAGGTCTCAGCGAAGCTGAAGCATGGATTTTCTTTTTTAATTTAGGTTCCATATCCTGACAAGAGTTGCTGTCTACCAGTATCATCAGGATATATCAAACACTGCCCTCTGCGACCACCAAACACAGGCATGACTTAAGTGATCCAAGAGATTATCATTACTTTACTTGCATAGCACTTCCCTTTATTTCAAGGGCTTTCGCATTCATTGCAGATACCTCATTTGACTGTCATTACAATGTTGTGAGTAATGGAGAAGCAGTATTAATATCTCCATTTTGTAATTGGAAAAAACTAAGGTTTAGGCAAATTTTAAAACTTGTCCAAGGTCCCAAGGTGAGTTTGTGATAGGTTATAGGTAGAACCCAGCTTATTACTCTTTGTTATGTGCCTCTTAAGCAGAAATCCATGAAGAAAAATCAGAGGATTATTCATACGACAAAACCCTAGTATAAACTGAAATTCCCATCACCTCAAACATGTCCCAAACCACAAGCTAATGGCTGACTTCTGGTCACTCCTGAGAGAACTGTGTTTACTCTCATTGTATCTTCAAGAAGTTATTAATCTATGTTAGTTTTAACACCTCTTTTGAGGCACTGATTTTGCCTTAACATCTACCCTTACGAGACAAATACTGTTTTAATTGAATCATTGTAAACTTTATTTTTTTTAAGATTTTATTTATTTGAGGGAGAGAGAGAGCACGAGAAAGAGCAAGCATGAGCAGAGGGGAAGGGAAGAGGGAAATGGAGAAGCAAGCTCCCTGCTGAGAAAGAAGCCCCATGCAGGGCTCAGTCCCAGGACCCAGGATCATAACCTGAGCCAAAGCAGACACTTAACCGACTGAGCCACCCAGGCGCCCCTACCACTGTAAACTTTAAAAAATGTGCCTACAACCTGTAAAGTAAAAGATCTTTGTTCCTTTTGTTTGAGAGATCTTTTTATTCACCCTTAAGGAAAAAAAATCTATACATTTTATCATACCACTCTGTAGATCAGTGCCACTCTCATGCTGTGCTTTCCAACATAAACATAAGAACATAAATAGAACCAAGGGGGTGGTTCCAAGACCTGAAATAAATGAATACTCTTATAACCAATCAGTTGAAAAAAGCTCCAGGCTATGAAATAGATGGTAAACAATTTTCCTATGTGCTTCTAATTTTAAATTAAAATTGAGGTCACACTGAACTGGTAGAAGTCAAAATTCAATTTAGTTCCTTTGATCTCAAACTGGGAAATATACACTTCAGCTTATCTTCTTTATACCTAATAAATGCTTTTTGGATAAAACAAAGACAGTACCACAGAGAAACAAGTAGACAATATGGCAGGCATCATATAAAACTGTTTTCAAATGCAGGTTAAGTTGGTTTTGTACAGATTGATTTTACCTTTGCCCATATAGACATTTCTATTAGAGTCATAATTAAATGGAACCGCATTTAGGCCTGTTTCGACCATTACCTTAGCATGTGAAATTAAACAAATCACTCAAACTCCAATTTTTTTTGGTTTCCTTGCTTGTGCAGTTGAGTGTAATTTACTTGCTCTGACCAACTCATAAGTCCCCCAAATTAGATGATTTCCCAAGACTTTGTTTCTGGTTAAAACTAAAACTTTAAGCTATGTCTCTTGAAATTTATGGTTCCTTTCTCAACAACAGGTTACAGTATAGTTGTTCCTGAGATCAGTTTTTGTTCATCTTGGAATTATTTATTTTAAAGCACTATAGTAATCTCTATTAAAATTTGGTCAAACTTCTTATATTAGCAGCAAGAGTAGAGTCAAAGAACACAGATAACTAAACAATGTGTAAGTTAAAAAAATTCATTTAACTTCTGGATGCAAGATTCTTTGTTGCACTAAAAGATTTGTACAACAAGGTTTCACTTAGTGTTCTATTAAAACTTGTATTAGACTGTACCCCCAAATAACATACCAATGGTGATATTCATAATATCACCGAGAGCAATGAGCAATGTTACACAATATTTAATATTGTATTTTCAGGTCTTAAATAGGGTCACTGTAGTTTCCAACTATCAAAATTGTTAATGACTTTTGACTATGAAATAAAATCGATAATTGAAAAGAGATGAATATATATGAGAAGAGATATATATACATTTATACTTAATATTTCTAAGTTCCATTCCTTCTTCTTTAGTTTCAATGCATTAAAATAAGCCTCCTTCACTTATTATCTGGATTACTGAAATATCTAACTATTTCCCTTTCTCTAATCTTACCATTCTCCAATCTTACTCCACATGCTATCAGAGTTATCTAATAGGCTTATTAGACTACCATTTTTCTGCTTTTCAGCCTTCACCACTGCTTGATAATTTTCAGAATAAAGGAAAAATACCTCAATGTCTACTTCTAAGTCACTAGGACTTACCCTCTGCCCTTTCTTCAATCCCCAGGCTCCTCTGCTACCCTTATACAGCTAATCACAGGAACCCAGGACCTGAGACAGAGTTTTAAGTCTCGGTAAATTCCAATACACTCTTCCAATTCCTCACTCTAGGATCCTTTCTTGCCCTTCACTGGTACAACTGAGTTCACTCACACTTAAAGCTTTGCTCAAGTGTACTTTGCCTTTCAGTCTGAGGGCTGAGTCTGCATGGCAGCTAGAATGTTGTCATAAAAAAATGTAAACCTAATCACACTATTTTTATTTTTTTAAGTAGGGTCCGCACCCAGTAGGGGCTTGAACTCAAAAGTCACATGCTCTACCAACTGAGCCAGCCAGACGCACCCGCCATCTACCCCCCATCACATTACTAAAAAGAGTCCAGAGTCATCCTCTGAATTCTGGACAGCCTCCAGGGGCCCCACCTGAGCTTGTCCAGGTCAGGTCTCCAGCCTTACCTACCTGGCAACTTTGTTCTTCTTGCCCACTATGCCACCTGCCATTGTTGGGGGAAGGAAACCTGAACTCTTTCTCAGCTTTAACATACTCACTTTCCTCTGTCTCAAGTACTCTTCTCCCCACCTGTGCCTTTGTTCATCCCCAGATCTTTTATGATACTTCCTCAGAAAGTCATTCACCTCACCCATTTTTAAGAAAACTCACCTCTCGTCCCCTCTCATGACATATGTTGCTTTTCTTTCATAGTACTTATCAAAATTTATACTTATTTTTATTTATTTACATGACTGTTTAATGTATGTCTCTATATCCTCCATAAGTTCCATGAGGTCCAAGACTATGCAGGTTCTGGACTTAGTGATGTACAGTGCAGGCTCAGAGATATTTGCTGAAGGAGCTAAAAGACTTTTACTAAGTATCACTGTTCTGGAGGATTCATGATTTTATTTGACTTTCTAACAATAAAGAATTATATAGTGCAGAATTGCCTATAGTGGGTTCTCACTAAATATTAGATAAATCAATGGGCAGTTTTCAAAGATGAATCAAAAATCCTAATATTTAAACTATGCAGAACAGCATTAACCTTTCTTTGATTCTCTAGAGATATTGAAGAATCTTGTATTGCTTTAGACTTCCATCTTAAAGAGAAATACGATCATGAAGTGACATACCACCCACATCCCCCCTCTTCAGGAATGAAGACTTATTCCCAAATCTGGTGGGAGAGTTGCAAGAAGACCCTCCCTTGTGAGTTCACTTTAGGGGGATCACCTCTGCTGAAGGAAGCCACTGTTTCAGGTCTGACTTCTTTCCTGGGACATTCTGCATTTGGGTGTCTAAAGGTCCAACCCCTTCGCTCCACCTTGAGACAATGCTGAAAAGTCATCCTACCTCCAGAGCCCTCCATGGGGTCCACCAGACGCTGGCACAGGGGTAGAATCATCATTCAGCTTCTCCCTCTACCCACTCATGGTTTTTAATCCCCTCACTTTTTAAGGCATTGATCCTAAGAGCCAGTCTTAACATACATCCTGCATGCTGAACTCCATCTCAGGGTTTGTTTCACAGCAAACTCATCTGTGACAATAAAAAACATTAGTGTTCTATGTGGATAAAAATGGTAGATAAAGAACATGTGACATGTCAGTGTTGTGAAGATGTATAGATTATTACTAAAGAACTTTTAAAGCTCTTAGCGGGGTACCAGAAGGTTCTTTCAAAAGCATTATATCAATAGCAATTCCGATTAATTTGAGGAGAGTGGATGTTTACAGATATGTTGAAAATACTGTCCAGGTTTCTTTAATATTAAGCATTGTTGTCTGTATTTGCCTGAAGAGAACAAATACTTTTTGAAGACGGTTTTATGTCAAGGAGGAAATAATAGAGAGTAAATACGCCATATTTGTACCACACCACAGTGATTTGTTTACCTTTCCAGAAAATGAAAGGTCACCCTTATAAAGGCATAAATATTGTGGGATATAGATATAACTAGTTTCAGAATAAGTAAGGATACCTTATACAAAAGAAAAAAAAAAGGTATAAATGTTTATTATTGTTATCCAGCTGACTTTGGCAGCTGTTTTTCAGCAAGCTAGCTAAGCTAAAATTTAACTCTTATTAGTTTCTGTTTTGTACCTTAATTATGCGTGTTTTGTAGTTAAGCAATTAAAATTAGGCACATACTCTTCTAAATGAATATACGCTCTTCTTCCTCTGCAGCTCATTAGAAAATGTCTACCTGGGAAGACCAGGTTTCCCTTGAGGCATCTGGGCTGCTCAAACTTTATTGTGCACACAAATCACCCAAAGGATCTCATTAAAACGCAGACTCAAAGTCAGGGGGTCTGGGTGAGACCTGAGAGCCTGCATTTCTAACAAACACCCTGATCCTGCCGGTCTCTGGACCATAATCTGAGAAGCCAGGGTATAAAAAAATACAAGAACATGTGACTAGGAATCACAGAATGTGATCTAGATAGAAGGCAATATTTCTGATATACTGCTCAGTGGGGAAAAAGGGATATATGCCATTTTTTGAAGGAAAAGATTACACATATACAATAAGCATATTTTTTAAAAAAAGTCTCTTAGCCACTTGACTGTAATGTATAAAATGCATATGCCAGAAATCTAGTCAACCTTCAAAAGTAGTGGGAAGCAAATGAAAACCACTTCTCTAATGTAAACCCCAAAATTTTAGAAGTTTTTAGAAGTAAGTATGAATTATGTGGGGCAATGAATAGCTTCCATAGTTTATTTTCATACTGCAGAAACTCTTTTCAGGATGAAATGTAGATATATATGTATGGGGTGTATGGGGTGTGTGTGTGTGTGTGTGTGTGTGTGTCTCAAATTTTGTACACCAAATGTTACAGGATACAGTGACAAATAAGTTGGTTACTCACAAACTATTCTTATTTATTTCATGACTTTTTAGTAAAAATCTCATTTTTTCTATGCTCATGGAATTATCTATACAACACAGAGACTTTCTAAGAAGAAAGCTATAATTTCAGGTGTCTGAATATTAAAAAAAAAGCCAAACATCAAAACAAGTCATACACACGTGCATTGTAGAAGTCTGAAATAGATTGTTATGATAGTACTAAAGAAAACAGGAACACCCAGAATTCGTTCCCTTCATTCCAAAGAAGTCCATATAGCTGTCCTAATGTCCTGAGTACATAAAACAGCCAGGTACTGAAATGAAACACATTTCTAAGATTCTTTTCTATTTGGATACAAAGAAGAACAGAACCAACATATATGAGAATTTACCATGCCGCTTTATCCATTTGCTCACCCATTCCTTAAGGCAACCATGCCAAATAGGTCCCATTATGTCCATTCAACAAATCAAACAGAAACCTTAAGTAACTGCTCTTGGTCACAGACCAAGACCGCTCTGTTGTCCTTTGTAAAGAAATGGAAAAATCGCCTTTCGGCCGGAACCGCCATCTTCCAGTAATTCGCCAAAATGACCAACACAAAGGGAAAGAGGAGAGGTA
The DNA here is from genome assembly GCA_028534135.1 of Potos flavus. Classification (NCBI taxonomy): domain Eukaryota; kingdom Metazoa; phylum Chordata; class Mammalia; order Carnivora; family Procyonidae; genus Potos; species Potos flavus. Next base: position 81,802,305 of record CM052896.1, read on the forward strand.
CCCGCTATATGTTCTCTAGGCCTTTTAGGAAACATGGAGTTGTTCGTTTGGCCACATACATGCGAATCTACAAGAAAGGTGATATTGGGGACATCAAGGGAATGGGCACTGTTCAAAAAGGAATGCCCCACAAATGTTACCATGGTAAAACTGGAAGAGTCTACAATGTTACTCAGCATGCTGTTGGCATTGTTGTAAACAAAGAAGTTAAGGGCAAGATTCTTGCCAAGAGAATTAACGTACGCATTGAGCATATTAAACATTCAAAGAGCGGAGATAGCTTCCTGAAGCGTGTGAAGGAAAATGATCAGAAAAAGAAGGAAGCCAAAGAGAAAGGTACTTGGGTTCAACTGAAGCGTCGGCCTGCCCCACCCAGAGAAGCACACTTTGTGAGAACCAATGGAAAGGAGCCTGAACTGCTGGAACCCATTCCCTATGAATTCATGGCATGATAAATGTAAAGAAAATAAAAGACCTCAAGACTGTAAAAATGTTTCTCTTAATTGAGTAGAAGTGTAGTGTCCTTTCCCCCAAAAAAATATTTAAAGCAAACTTAAAAAAAAAAAAAAATGGAAAAATACTCTTAATAGTTCTCAACCCTGGTTACACACTGGAATCTCTTAGAGAGCTTTTAAAAATACTAATTCTTGGGGGCAGCTGGGTCGTTCAGTTGGTTAAGCCTTGAACTCTTGATCTCATGGTCAGTCCTGAGTTCAGATTCTGCGTGGGGTTCCTCCTGGGTGTGGAGCTTACTTAAAAAATAATAGTAATTCTTGGATCCAACTTTATAGGGATTCCAACATCAAGAGCCTTGGTGTTCGACGTTCACATTCAGAATGCAGAAGTTCCTCAGGTGATTCTAATGTGTGCCAAAACTGGGAACAAGTGTTCTGGAGCATCTGAATAACTGTTTTCATCTACTCATTTCTTGGTATAAGCATTTCTCATTCATTTTTCATTTCACTAGGGAAGTAGAAGCCATTAAATAGGCACTTCCTAGACTTGTCACCACTTTAACCTAGATCCTCAGCTCTATCCATTTCCTCTCCGCTTTTTCCGTGACTGACACCAAAAATTGTTTTCATTCTCTCCCTCCCTTTGTCTTCTTCCCTTCCTTTCCCTCTTCTCTCTCTCTCTGTCTCTCTCTCTCTTCCCCCTCTCCCTCCCTCCCACCCCTCTTCTCTTTTTCTGCTTCCCCAAACTCTCTCCTGTTCTGGATTAACACTGCACTGAGCTTTCAGATGTCAGTTCAACAGGAAGTGATTATACTTTGGACTCTCATTTCTTACCATGTGAACCTTCCTAATTCACAGTCACCTTATCTTTAAAATGAGGATAACAGAAATATTCATCTTACAGATCTGTGTAAATATTAAATGAAAGCATGCTTGTAAAGTGATTGGCACACTGCCTGGCACATATTGTCAATAGATATTATTAATCCACATGCTTCTGCGAAGCTGTAAATGACCCTAGAATTGTTTCTGGACAGTATCCTAAGTGCTCTCACCATGGCCTCTCCTGCTCCTGTCACTGTCCCCATTACACAGAATGACAAAGTCTTTTACCTTTTGGGTCATCTCCCACTTATATGGAAGCTCTTTGAGGGTCAGGACCATGTCCATTTTATTTAATATTGAATTCCTGACATCTGGCACAGAGATGAACCTGTAACAGCACCCATTAAACAGTAGTTCAGTAAAAGACCAGGAACTACAGAATTAAAAAGAAACTTTTTCAACTACAAGGGCTGTGCACTTTTCAAAGCAACATGCTGCTTACCAAAGGAATGATAACCATAGTGTGTGTGTGTGTGTGTAAATTAAACCATTCAGGAATAATCTTAAACGTTAGATTTTATTCTTAATTTGGGATGCTACTTTATGTTGTGCACATTTTAGCAAATGTAAAATCTATATCATTTCAGCCAAGACACTCAATAGGCATATATAAGAAACACTGAAATTTTAATTTGAAGAAGAGAATTCTGATACATTTTGAAATATTGGTGTCATATCAGTAATTTCTACAGTGAACTACACCGCACACTGAGGGAAAGTTGCAGAATTCTACTAATGTTGCTGCCATAAAGACACTACAGTTTCCAGTTTGTAATTCACCTTAAACATGAAGCAGATCCTTTTCCCTGGATTTTTTCGTACCCAAATCACCTTCAAGAATGTATCTCACAGGTTAGGGACAAGATCCCTGAGCTTTTATATTTTGAGGGATAATGCCAACTATATTAACTGGGTAAGAGTTTCAGATGAGAAACTCTGTATCTTGAAATACATACTGTGAATGTGAAAGGTTTGAAAACCAGACTGTTCGTCCTTTTTTAAAATGAAATACAGAGCAATGTGTACCTAACCAGTAAATGGATCCTTTCAGAAAGAAAATAAGCTACATGTCTTTTGGAAAACGTTTGTATAGTTTGACCCAGTCCTCCTCCTTCTGTAAATTCACATTAAGAAATACTCTAAAACAACAAAAAAGCCAAACGCATCAAGAAGTTTACTGTGATATTTCTTAAAATAGGAGAAAACTAAGAAAGTATACTCAAAATGAGGAAACAGTTTAGTATTATGACAGACCATATACAGCCCTTAAAATTAAAATTATGTCTATATCATTAGCATTAAGTTGCTGTATAGTATGAAATAGAGAGCATATTTTAAATATACTGATCTCAATTATGTGAAAATAATATATTCATATTGAGGAACAGATGAGAATATGGATAGCAATAATTTATTAGAGCTGTATAACTGTGAATAGTCATTCATAATAAATTCTGTAAAATATGCATATTTATTATAATAATCTATTTTTAAAGTTCCCCAAATATAAAAATTAGTCCCAGATGATTATTTTGAAAGAAATTGTAAGTCTGGTCTCCAGCAAAAAAAAAAAAAAAAAAGTTATTTTAGCTTTTATAAACCATATTTTGTAAAATAAAACAATCACCTCTGTATTTCATGTCTAAACCATAGACTTTGGCTAGAAAGGCTGATTTCAGTATCAGTTCATTTAACTTTGTGAGTTATTCAGCCACAGTTTACACAGCATGAAAACTATTTTTGTTTTTTGATTTTGTGAAAATGAACAATATGTAGGATGCTAGGTAGAAGGATTTTTACCTCTGTGAACATCATTGTTCACAGAATCTTCTATCAAAATCATTATTATGTACTGGTACTTTAACTGAATCATTTTCAAAAGATGCCATTAATGGGAAAGAAAACTGAATTTAAGAATAGGCTCTGAGGGGTGCCTGGGTGGCTCAATTGGTTAAATGGCTGACTTCTGCTTAGGTCATGATCTTGGGGTCCTGGGATGGAGCCTCTGCTTTGGGTTCTGCACTCAGCGAGGAGTCTGCTTCTACCTCTCATCCCTCTGCCCACCCTCCTCCCCCCTTGGGCCCCACACTCATGCATTCTCTCCCTCTCAAATAAACAAAATCTTAAAAAAAAAAAAAAAAAAAAAGGACAGGTTCTGAAACCAGATCACAGCTACTTACTCATTAAACTGTGTGACCTTAGGCAAGTTACTTAACATCTCTGTGCTTCAAATTGCTCAATTGCTCATTTAGATTATTATAATGGGTAATAACAATGCCTACCCAATAGTTTATAGATAGGAAACACTTAGAACAAGAACAGGTACATAGTAAGGAACATAAATGTTCTTTAGTACAATCATCACTCCATTTTAATCAGAACTAGGTTTTATACATTTTTTTCTTGTTTAAAGTACTCTACAGGGGCACCTGGGTGGCTTATTGGTTAAGCGTCTGCCTTTGGCTCAGGTCAAGATCTCAAGGTCCTGTGATCTAGTCCCCTGTGGCGCTCCCTGCTCAGCAGGAAGTCTGCTCCTCCCTCTCCCTCTGCCCCTCCCTACTCCCCCCCACCAGCTCCCTTCCTTGCAGGCCCACAGGCACGCATGGCACTCTCTCTCTCTCTCACATAAATAAATAAAATCTTAATAAATAATAAATGAATAAAGTACTCTACAAAGTCCATGGCAAAAAATAAATTTTATGCTATTTTCCTAAGAGAAAGCTCTAGACTTCTACTTATCTCAAAGTTGACCTTAGGCAGGTCACTTGTCTAAGAATCAGATTCCTCATTAATCAAATGGGATAAATACCTACATCGTAAGTTTCAGACAGTACTAAATAAGACATATAAAGCAGAAATCAATGTAATGTAATCAATTTATTCTTCCTTAAATTTTATATGGCCTGGCATAGTATCTAATGAAGAACAGAAGGCTTGCAAATAATAATTTTTAAAAGGAGGTAAAATTGTGCAAAAACATAGTTTATCAAGGGGACATGAATTTAATTTATTTTTCAAAAACCTCAAGAAGTCAAATGTCTTAAGTTGTCAGTCACTATCCCTTACATATTAAATGTGCTCTGATGCCAGACTATGAACACCTTCCTATAAGAATATAAAAAATATCAATGCAGTGATAGAGAGGACTGTGGTCATTATCTGATTTAACTCTATTTTCACAGAAGACAATTAACCCTCAAAATTCAATGGTCCTTGAAATCACTAGTGGTAATTTCTATAATCTGGCAACTCAAACTTTCAAGAACAACAGGGCCCTTAAGTGCTGATTTTCCATCACAAAAAATATCTATGCCTTGTTGTTACCTTCCAGAGAGTAGATGTTTCATCCAAAACAGTGTATGTGACATCCAAGAAAATTGTGGAAATGTATCATTTTAGAGAAGGTAAAAACAGACGCACCTCATGCAATACACAATCTAAAGGCATGGAGGTCAGAGATTAAGCCCTATTGACAAAAAACACAGGATCGAGCAAATCTTCATTCGGAAAGTTGCCAACTTTAAAACTCTCCATGAGCAACTAAGAGGAAGCACGGAACATTTTTCAAAATGTTGCTGAGGGAATAATGCTTCTCAGTAAAGGACAATAATTTCTTTTAACACGGATATCTTATTATTACATTTGATCTTTTCATGGTAATATAGTACTTTCAAGTACTTTGTTTCTGCCAGACTCCAAAACTCCTAAAATAAGGATATCCTCTAGAAGGTATAACTTGAACTTAAACAAAAAGATAACACAGAATATTAATCTTGCTATTAAAAGCAACAACTTCTAAGTATAACTGCAAAGAAAATATATGAAACCACAATGTAGCCTAATCTGCTTTCACTGAATACAAATGAAAGAGAGCTTTTGCTGGTCTCTAGATTTGAATCAATCATCAGAGCAAAATCTACCAAAATTATTGTAAGGCTAGAGACAGCTACATAATTTGAAGATATCTGTGTCCACAAACCAGCATTATAAATGATTTTTTTTTATAAATGATTTTGTACATTTATATACCCAACAACTTCAAACAACTGAAGAAATTCCTAAGTACTTGCAATGTGCTAAGCATCGTGGATGTACTGTATACGTATTTTCTCATTTCAGTCTACAAGGTTACATTATAACATCCAGTATTCTATTCACATTTTATATGTAAGGGAACAGTCTCATAAAACATACACATACACAGAGATGAGCATACAGAGTTGAATGACTTACCCAAGATCACCAAGCTGGCTAAAGATACAAAGAGGATTCAAATCCAAGTAAGATAACCCAGAACTTCTAATTCTATCCACTATGCAATGCTGGTTTGGTATGTGCTTAAGATGCCTATAGTTAAAAATTCGGTATAAACAATTTTAATTTAGGGATAAGCTATTTAACTTTGGACACTAAATTATTTAAGATAACTGACTGGCATGAATGTCAATAAAGAAAATGAGAATATGAGAGACATAGCAAAATACCTTGAGAGAAAATGACCTCTCTTCTATGGTTTAGTCCCCTCTGGAATAACATAGCCAAATGGTCACTTAAAATAACTAGTATAAATCATAATTTTACATACTTTTCTAAGAATAATATCCTTGTAAACACTTTAAGGAAAGAACTTTTAAAAGTTAAAAAATGCCCAAGAAAGGTCACACCACTCCTACCTCTAAGAAATCAAAATACTGTTATTTTAAATGTGCAGCTCTGCATAAAAATGCCCTCATGTAGTGTATTATATGAAATACAAACCAGTATAAAGTCACCATAGAAAATGTTATTCAAATTTTGACTGCAAGATAGTTTTAGATCAGGCAAATGTCAGATTTCAGATGTGATATATATAATCCTAAATGCTAGCTGGTCTCCTTTCATTGTTCTTCTTGAATGAACTATCATGCTAATTGCATAGTTCTGTTCCTACACTGCCTTTGGCAAAGCAAACAGCAACATGCTCAGATTAAATGTCTATGCGGTTACCCAAGGAGATGAAATGACACAACTCTGATTCTTTTGCTTACTGTCTCCTTTGTCATCATCATTCTCAATCAAATCCTGCCAGGCTTTGAACATGTGATTATGGTCTTCAAAGCTACAACAGAGTCAAAGAAGCTGGCCTAATGATGCCTAACACAAAGAATTTGGATGAAGCCCCTGACATCCAAAGGCAGAAATACTCAGTAGTGAAGAAATTAGCGCCAATAACTCTGTGCACATCCACAAAATACGCCTGTGCATACAGACGTGTGCACAGACATAATTTTTAGATATCAATGTAAAATCCATTTTGCAGTTGAAATCATTCAAAATAAATTTGAGCAATAGGAACGAGGGGCAGAGAGAATTCACAGGATGATAGTTTAGAAATCCAGTTCTGCTATGAGAGAACTTAACAAAAAACAGTACCTAGAGTGATTCTTAGTACCTTAAACAGAACTTTCATCTTCTTTCCTTGAAGATGGAATTGAGTCTAAGGCAAACATTCATCAAATGCCCACCATGTGTGAGGCTCTCTGGTTCCTGAGATCCCCAATCCTCCATAAAGGAGTAGGAATCACAGATCTCCCAAACTATTTCATCCTCAGATTTATTCAGCTTACTTCTACATAACTTGAAGCCAGACTTCTCCATAGACTTTCAGTCTTAATTCCTACTGAATGAGTCTGGTGACCACCTTGAGTGTCTTTGAACATTTAAGATACAACATGTTCAAAAATAAGTCATATATTTCTCATATATTTCCCCACCTCTTCTTTCATCCTTAGGATTAAGCACAAATGGCCCCTTGTTCTACATACTACATCTTGAGAAATAGAATCTACACATACCAAGCATTGGAAAATCACTTTTCCTCTCTCACCAGGCATATCCAGTTCCCAACTTCTATAGGCTCTTTCTTCAGATTGCCTCTTCAGTGAGTCCTCCCTCATTTAATATTGACACAAATATGTCCATTCATGGCCTTATTACTTCTTACCAGGTTAAATGCAATGACTAAGTATCTTCCTTGACTCCCGTTATACCCTAATCATCTTCCACGTGGCTGCCCTTTATGTTGTTGTGGTTGCTACTGTTTTTTAAGGTAAAACGAAGTCATATTACTTGCTAAAAATCTGTGGAGAGTTTCCTACATCATTCTAGAATGCTTATAGTTCAATTTTTAGCATATAATCTAAAGCCCCATATCATAAGAGCCCCCCCCTCTTCTTTAGCCATCTTCTGTGCCTCTTTCCTGCTCTCTTGATACCCAACATCCACCCACTCTCCAGTAGTTTTCCCATTTACAGTCCTCCAACTTATTACACAATAAGTCCTCCAACTTATTACACATGCTGGTTCCTCTGCCTGAAATATACTCTCCCCACTTAACACTACAGGTGCTTTTATAAACACTGGCTCAAACATCATTTCTTCTAAAAAGTCTTCCTGTCTTGGGGCACTTGGGCACCTCCAGTTAAGTGTCTGACTCTTGGTTTTGGCTCAGGTCATGATCTCAATGTTGTGAGATGGAGCTCCTCGCTTAGCAGAGTCTGCTGGAGATATTCTCTCTCTCTATCTCTGTCCCTCTGCCCCTACCCCACTTGTGCACATGCCCTCTCTTTCTCTTTCTCTCTCAAATAAATAAATAACATCTTTTAAAAAACCCAAAGCCTTCCTGTCTTGTGCTATCATCAATCCTTTTGTGCATTTCTTTTATTGCTACATATCACATAAAATCACAGCAAATGTGCAACAGAGGCAGGAGCACCACCTCTCTGGTTTACAACTACATATACAGAGCTCAGTAGGACTTGCATCTCTAAAGTATATCATCAGGGCACCTGGGTGGCTCAGGTGGTTAAGTGTCTGCCTTCGGCTCACATCGTGATCTCCAGGTCCTGAGATCGAGCCCCTGTCAGGCTCCCAGCTCAGCAGAGAGTCTGCTTCTCCCTCTCCTACTCCCCCTGCTTGTGCTCTCTCTGTCTCTGTCTCTGTACCTCTCTCAAATGAATGAAGTCTTTAAAAAAAATAAAATATATTATCAAACATTTCTTGAGTAAACAAATTTGCAATTTTTTTTTTTTTTACTTTTCTGCCTCTCCTACTGTAACTTCTCAAGGCCAGATACTCATTTCATTATTCCTAGTGAATAAAACAAGCAGGCATTCAGGTTTTTTTTTTGTTTTGTTTTATTCATTCAACTAAGAAATTGCAAAAGTAGATGAATGCACCTATACATATGCATGCATCTAATGCAAATTAAATGTGTCTAATGGTGATATACTTGAAGGCAAGCCGAGAACTCCATGGTATAATCATGGATACAGATCACTACCTTGATGCCTATAATACCACACCTGGCGCAAAGAATAAAATAGGCCCCTTTGTCAAGTATATGTAAGTCTGATTCCAAAGCTTGATTGATTGCTTCCTCATCTACGTTATCAATTCTGCCCACTCTGGGAGTGTAATCCCTGAGTCAGTGAATGCTTCTAAAGATGTCTCACCATTCCTACTTACTTAATTCTAAGGGCAAATGAGACTATAAAAGGTAAATTAATGAAAATACCATAATGAGGGGTCAAGTATTAGAGAAAAAGGGAAGTGAGAGAGAAACTCCAAAGGAGGAAAGTGATACCAAAAGGAAGCAGTATTTGAATAGAGAGCTGAATGATGACTAAGAGTTCAAAAGTCCAGATCACAAGTAATAAGAGATCAATGGAAAGATTGATAAGCAGCTGGCTGTCTTCTAACTAGTTATTTGTCATCATAAGAATTTAATCCTCCTGCATATCGATCTGGGTTGGTATTATGATAACCTCATAAACCTGATATGAAAAAATTAGAAAGTTTTAATATCATACTTCATTCCTATGTAAAAACTTTAGCTAAGCTTCTCAGGCGCCTAACATAAAATGCCACTATAGAACTTACTATATACAAATTCACTTATCTGTCCCTTAGTTTAACTTTCCTGAAAGAGAAAAGGAGAGGCAAAGATAGGAGAAAAGGGAGAAGAGAAGAGAGAAAAGAAATCAGTAGCATTTGTACATGAGAATAAAAGCTAGAAGCCAAGGAAGGGGTGAAGAGTGGGGGAAGAGTGCCATTGTGTTTAATTATCTCATTCCAGTTGTGACAGGGAAATAGGATAAAATGTGAACTGGGCTAAAATCAGAAGGGGAAAGACTCCTCTCCCAAGAAGAACTTGTTCTCACAGATTTGGACTACTTTGTTTATAAAGAGAGGATGGACTCTGGAGGCAGACTGCCTAGATTCAAATCCCGGATCGGCCGTTTAATATCTTGGCAACCTTGGGCAGGTTTTTTATTTCTCCCTACTCAGTCTCCTTGCCAGCAAAATGGGGATTATTGTGGTACTTACCTCGCTGGATTGTTATGAGAATTAAATAAATCAATATTCTCAAGATAATGAGAATAGCCCTGGTACTTATTGAGCACTATACAACTATGTGTGTTAAATAAACATGTATGCATTTTTAGATAATAAAATGAGCTCAAAAACATGACTTTCCAGCAGACCAAAAATAATCAAGAACCTTCATCCAGCAGCCATTCCACAGGAGGACTTGGAGATTCAGTTCCCCTTTATTATCCATCAGATATATCTGAATCAAAAATCAACATCTTCTCAAACTCACACACATAGCTAGGCAAAAAACAACTTCATATCCTTCTGTCCAGTGTTCCTAGCCTCCCTCCATCATGAGAAGGCTTAGAGCCCTCACAGCTCCTCACAGCTCCTGAATATCTACATTATACCATAAACACTGTAAGTTCCCTACTCTAACCTCTATTAACTAAAAAAAGGTTAACTTTGTAAATCTAACAATCCAAAGATTTCTATGTGGAGGGAACTGCTTGCATATTGATTGGAATTACTATTTAATAATATTTTTTTAAAATACAGTAACGATTTCTTTTGTGATGAGTTCAGACTCTTGAGATAGATTGCGTTCAAACCCTACCTCTTGTTTACTAGTTATGAAACTTGGACTTAACCTGTCTTTGCCTCATTTTCTCATATATAAAATGAGGATATCAACAACGTATGTATGTATATAAAGCACCTGGAATATTATGTATATATAGGACTTGGAATATTACCTGGCAAATAGCAAGTGCTAAGTGAGCTTTTGTTATTAACGTGATTGTTATTCTGGATAAAGCACAATGACTATACTCCTTCCCTTTGCTGATGAGAAATCATATTCTACTTGTAAAAAAAACCAGCCAAATATATAATGGATTCTGTGCATGTTCATTTATTTTAAATTCTGTTCATGAAGCAAAAGAAAAAAAAGGAAAATATTTTAAAGTACTACATTATACCATTTTAATAAAATGTCTATCGAGTTGAAAGATATTTAATGAGCAGACTATTTTAGCATCTCTGGTACTTCTTGTCAATCATTAAAAACGATGCAGAAATCACTAACATTCACCATTTTTGTACATGCATATGCAAATCACTGATTTCTCTAAGCCCGTCAGGTTTACTGTAGGGAGGCTAATGATGTAAATATGAAATGGCAATTTCTTCCCAATAATTCCTCAATATTCATCTCTCGGAAGTAGTTTAATATGCAAGGGAATAGCATCCTAGTTATTGGAATATAACCTTGCATCTTTTTATCACCAGCCATTCAAAATATGGGAAGTAAGCAGGTACCGTTAACAATACTTGATGGAAACTCTTAATCTCTCCTTAAAATCAATGCTGTACACCTAAAAATATCAAGAAGTCATAATTTGGCAGTTTTTTATATAATAATAATCTTTTACTAGAATAACAAATGTAACAAAAAAGTAACAAAAATGTTACTTTTTTGTTTTACTCGAAAAGAAAATCCTGTGCTAAAATAAAAATGGAATGGTTGATTCTCCATTCCTCTTTATTTAAACAGAAAAAAAAATGTGAGGGAAACTGATTAAATGGGTCTTTTTTTTTTAATGCAGTAATCACTAAAAGCTCATTACCAAGCACTCTCCTGTTGGGTATAATTTACATAGTGAAAAGGAGGAAATGAGCCATTAAAAGGTCATTCAGTAGATCAGAGTGTAGAGCAGGTGAGTTTTCTCATGGCTAATTTTAAATTACTTTATTAGAGCATCTATACACATGTAATAAGAATTACAAAGATATGCTTTTATATGAAAACAATCATTTAGACTATATTTCGGTATCTGGCTGTGGTAGACAAAATAAAGTCTCCCAGAAATGTCTATGTCCTAACACCTGAAACCCATGAATATGTTAGTTTATGTAGCAAAAGGGACTTTGCCGATGTGATTAATGTGAAGATTATCCTGGATTATCATCCAATGGAAGGATCCCATAAAGTCACAAGGATTCCTGTAAGAGTTAGGCAGGAGTATCAGAGTAGGAGAAAGATTTTAAGATGCTACTATTCTCCCTTTGAAGAGGGAAGAAGGAGCCTTAACACAAAGAATGAGAGCAGCCTCAAGAAGCTGAGGTGAGGAGGGGGAAGCCAAGGACACAGATTCTCGCCTAGAGGTCCCAGAAAGAACACAGCCCTATAGATACACTAATTTTAACCCTGTAAAATCCATTTCACTTTCTGACCTCCAGAACTGTAAGATAGCAAATCTGAGCTGCTTTAAGCCACTAAGTTTATAGTCATTTGTTCTAGCAGTAATAGGAAAGTAATGCACTGTTTTTACAAAAATAACGTAGCATCTTCACACGATCCTTATAGCTATCCTTATAGCTGTATTTCTTAGAACTATTTCATTCTTGAAAAACTATTTTTGCCTCTTTCCTATTTGTAAGAGTTTCTGCATCATCATCTCATTTTTCTCCCACAAGTTAAAATTTTAAACAGAAAAAAAAATTGCTTTCGAGGACTTAATTTTTTTTTTATTTTAAAGACTTTTATTTATTTGACAGAGACAGTGAGAGAGGGAACACAAGCAGGGGGAGCGGGGAGAGGGAGAAGCAGGCTCCCCACTGAGCAGGGAGCCCGATGCGGGGCTCAATCCCAGGACCCTGGGATCACAACCTGAGCCGAAGGCAGACACTTAACGACTGAGCCACCCAGGCGCCCTTTGAGGACTTAATTTAAGGTAGACATGCCTGTTTTATTATTACACAATTTTTTAAGTTCTCATAAATCTAGCACCAGCACTAAAAAAAAAGTCTTCACTGATCAAAACAAGATTCAATCAAAATGTAACTGCCAACTGTTTCAAAAAAGATTAACATACAACACAAAAGGAGAAAAATTTCCTCAGTTTTTTCATCTTTTTTTAAAGATTTTATTTTTATTTATTTGAGAGGGAAAGAGAGACAAGGGATCTAGAGGGGGGCAGCGGGGCGGGGCGCAGGGGGGGGAGAAGCAGACTCCCTACTGAGCAGGGAGAGGATGTGGGACTGGGGGCTCAATCTCAGGACCCTGGGATCATGACCTGAGCCGAAGTCAGATGCTGACCCAACTGAACCACACAGGCGCCCCCAGTTTTATCATCTTGAATGCAAAAACCTTCATTTTTGAAAGAGTCAATGTTAAATACCAAGACATAAACACACACAATATAACAATATTTTTTACCTGCTAAAGATGTATTGAGGACAGATTATCAAACTAGTTTTCTTAAAACATACTTCAGGAATCTATATATTCAGTTTTTAAGCTTTTTATGTATGTAAAACCAGCTTTAAGCTTTATATGCGTGTATATACATATATACAAATATACACATGTGTGTGTGTATATGTATTACATATCCATATATATATTTACTAGTTGGGTGAACTTGGGAGTTTATCCTACCTATTATATTTGTTATAATATTTATCCTAAGTTTGGTATCATATGAGTAAAATGGGGATAACAATAGTGCACTGTTCATCAAAGTATGCAACATACATGTATTCTTATAAAGTAAGAGCAATTTCAATCATTTTAAGTTATTATTGTACATGGTTTTCTGTTTACAACCTTACCACAAAGCCTGGCACATGTTCAGCAAGTAGGTCATAGTTTGATTTCAGGACTGAATTCACATCACAGAGCAGTTTTATTTAAATGTAACTGTTCAGGGGCACCTGGGTGGCTCATTCAGTTAAACACCTGACTTCAGCTCAGGTTAAGATTCCAGGGTTCTGGGATAGAATCCCACACTGGGCTTCCCCACTCAGTGGGGAGTCTGCTTCTCCATCTTCCCTCTGCCCCTTCTCCTGTTCTCTCTCAGGCTCTCTCAAATAAATAAATCGAAAAATAAAATAAAATAAAATTGCTCATGAATCTGAAATTCGAAGCTCGAAATCTACTAGTTCCTTACATCCACATTTTCTAATGTGTATACAGCTGATGAATAATGTTTGAAATTCCATGCTTCCATTGGACTCAGCTATCTAGGAGCGCTCTACTGCACTGCAATTTATGTGGATATCTAAATCAGAGGTGGTTCACTAATGAAACACATTGCCCTCTCACAGGAAGTTTGGTTGCTGATGGAAAATGTTGTTTGGATGAATCTCTAGCTCTAGTATTACATATGGTGTTCCAATATATCAAACGAACATATACATGTTTCATCCATTTGCCAAAATGCATGCCATTCATAAGCTAGGAAGATTAAAAAGTCTATTTTTAACTGTGTAAGTGTATTTTGAGTCTGAACATTTATTTTAAAGCCTCATCTTATGAAATCTGTCTCAAAGGTTTCTTATTAATTTCAGTACATTATATTAGATGATCAATAGTAACATGTGGGGGCACCTGGATGGCTCAGTGGGTTAAAGCGTCTGCCTTCGGCTCAGGTCGTGAACTCAGGGTCCTGGGACCGAGCCCCGCATCAGGCTCTCTGCTCAGTAGGGAGCCTGCTTCTCCCTCTCTCTCTGCCTGCCTCTCTGACTAACCTCTCTCTATCAAATAAATAAATAAAATATTTTAAAAAAATATAGTAACATGTGGCCTTTTTCATGGAATTATTTGTTTTATTGCACTCCCTGCATCTTTGTAATGCCATCTTTAGGATGGCTTTTCCCTATAATAGTACGAAATAACATCAGATACAAGCTAATAAGGTAAAAAAAAATCACAATTTCTTTCAAATCCACTTCACCATCTGACTTAGGGAGTGGATATCATAAGATATCTCATCTTGGATAAGTAAAACTGAACTGCAGAAACAAACTTCAGCCTTTTATAAACACTGCAGACAATATGAACTCCTTTTGTGGACAAAAGTAGTCATATTACCCATTTTGACAATTATACCATTCTATGCAGAAAATAATATTGGTGTGATAGGGTGGGCTTGCCTCTTTTCTACTACCATAAAATAACACAGAAATTTAATATCCACACGTCCCAAATATATCTTTTATAGATGTTTGAAAAGTTCTGGAACATTAAACATGAAATATAATGAAACAGAGAATCAGTTGTATGCATTGTAGCATATCTGTCATCCTTCTGTTTTCTCTTCAACTCTAGGAAGTAATCATAATTAATACAGACGAATACTTAAAAGCCTAGAAAACAATACACTATGACTACTATGTCAGACTGTGTCCTCAAATACCCACTCACATACACACAATTTCAAAGTATGTTTCATGTGAATCCTCTGATTCTCTGCCTATGTCATGATGTGCTATTTCACACTGTTAAGAGACATGAATACAGATTGTAGAGTTAGACATTTCGGCTTCTAATCTGGGGTTTGGCACACTTATTAGCTACAAAACTTCACAAACGATACAATCTGTCTGAGACTCAGCTTCTTCCTCTGAATTCTGGGATACTATTAAAAAAGTATTTTGAGAAATTATGAAATAAAGTTTCTACCACATAGTTCATTTTGCAATAAATGTTATTATGATGGGCATAATTATAAACTTCTTTGTCTTTGCAATATGAGATATATTCTTTAAGGACAAAGATCATTCTCATAATTCTTAGAATGTTTTCCTGAATGTCTAGAAAGTAACATACTATGTCTAATAATTATTTGCTCGATGAATAATTGTAACCAAAAATAGAGAACAATTAAGTACTTAACCATAAGGCATTGAAAAACAAGTACAAGAAAAGCTCAAAGGATAGGATCTGAGTGGACTGGTGTAGTCAGGGAAAGATCAATGGTAGACAGGACCAGAATTGGAAAGTGGAAGCTTTTCCAGATAGAATAAGACTAGATAAATAAAATTACACAATGGTCTCCACAGAACGTATTTCAGAAATATATTTCAATCTAAATGAAGTTTTCACATAATAGGCTACCTAGGGGCACCTGGGTGGCTCAGTGGGTTAAAGCCTCTGCCTTCGCCTCAGGTCATGATCTCAGGGTCCTGGGATTGAGCCCCGCATCGGGCTCTGTGCTCAGCAGGGAGCCTGCTTCCCCCTCTCTCTCTGCCTGCCTCTCTGCCTACTTGTGATCTCTCTCTCTGTCAAATAAATAAATAAAATCTTAAAAAAAAATAGGCTACCTAATTTTCTGCTTTTTTCATGTGTGTTCAATACTTCTTTACTAAACCTTTTTAAACCATTCTTTGGAATGCAAACAGAAACGGAGGAAAGATAATATATTTTAACCTAAAATTATACCAGTAACAACTGTCGTATCTAGAGCCACCAAGTTAACAGTGATGGTTTATTTATGTCTCCAACCTCATGTCTTATACGTAGAACACTTATTTCTTTAGAAATATCAATACATTAGAAAATTCCTAAAATCAATTCCATAAAATATTTGTGTACTCATTGGATTACTTAATCATTATTTCTATAGTCCTAGTGATCCAGAGTAACTTTCACCAAAAGACCTATGTAGTAATTTGTTCTTCTTAAGGAATGAGGGGGGAAATGGGTAACATAGGAAGAACTTTCCTACTGTTTGTTATCCTGAGACTTTAATGAACATTATCTATGACAAACTTAGAGTTCATTCATAAATCTATCCATTAATTATCCAGCCCCCAATAAAATAACTATCGTGTCAGGCAAACTACAAAGTGCTCTATGTAGCATAAATAGTGAACAAGTTGGAGCAGTCCTTGTCCTTCTGGGTCACCCAATTTAGTGGTAAAGATACATATCAAACAAATTATTTCACAGGCAAATACAGAATAATAAATCATAAAAACCACTCAGAGATAAAATATACAAAGCTATGAGAGGCTTAAATTTAAATCAAGTAGATGGTCATGGAGGGCTGCTCTCTTTTTAATCTGAGTGTTGAAAAATCAGAATAAATTAAGCAGAGAGGACTGGGAGGGGGAAGGGAAATGTGAGGGTTAGTTTTATATGTAAACGTGACCAGGTGGCCAGTTATTTGGTAAAACACTGTTGGATACTTCTGTGAAATTAACATTTAAATTGATAAAATGAGTAAAGCAGCTGGTTCATTCTAATATTGGTGGGCCATATCTAATCAGTTGAAGCCTTAACTAAAACAAAAGACTCCCCAAATAAGAGCGAACTCCTGTCTGACTGCCTTTCTTCTGGGACATCAGTTTTTTCTTGCCTTCAGATACAAACTGAAACACTGGTTGCTTCTGGGTCTCAAGGCTCCTGGCCCAAAGACTGGAAGTATACCATCTGCTCTCCTAAGTCTCCAGCTTACCAACTGCAGATCTTAGGACTTGTCAGCCTCCATAATCACATGAGCCAACTTCTTATAATAAATCTCTTACACTGTAGAAATAGATATAGATACAGATATAGATACAGACATCCTACTGGTACTGCTTCTCTAAAGAACCCTGACTATAACACAGGGGAGAAAATGTAAGAGCAAGAGATAAGCACGTACAGTGACTGTGAAGCAAGAAAGAGTTAATGCTTTTACAGGATGAAATAAAAACAATTATGTCTCCACCACAATGCACAGAGAACGAAGGAATTCAAGATGAGGCTAGAGGTAGGCACATCTTAAATGTGTAAGGGTGACAGTAGAGTTTCAAATTTATCTTCATAATGAAAAATTACAGGATGGTTTTTAAAGTAGTGATATCACCTGATTTATATTTTCAAAAATCATGGAGGCTTTATGTATGGATGTGTGTATGGAGGTGTATGAAGTAGGGAGGAGATTCTTTACAGAGGTTGAGGGGAGAACAGTTAAGAAATCAGGGCATCTACACAGACAAAATATAAAAATGGCATGGATCAGTGTGATGCCAATAGTAGAGCTGAGACCTGTTTCACAGCCCTGATCCACAACAAAGGTGAGAGACTGTTACAGGGGCATAAAGGAGAGGCCAGGTCAAAAGTTATGACTTCCAGGTGGATGATATGAACAAGTGTATAGACACAGGTGACCTTTAATGAGAAGGGGAAGACTGAGGAAAAAGGTTTAGGCAAAGATCAAGAGTCCAACTTCTGACATATTAATTTTGATGTCTTTAAGCAACCTAAGTGGAAATGTGAATGTAGCAATTACCTATATTGGTCTGGAGCCCAGAACAAAGATCTGATATGGAGTACAAGTTTGAAAGTCATTAGACAGAGATGGTATTTAAAATGCCTAAGGCAACAGGGTGCATAGTGAGGAGAAAAGAGAGGGACAAGGACAGAACTCCGAGAATTTGTAATATCTTGCAATTAAGAAGAGGAAGAAATAGCTAAGGATACAGAGAAACATTATCTATGAAAGATTTTTTTTGTTAGAAAGTATTATTTTCCTTTTCTATAAAGTACTATTAGGACATCTCACATTCTTTTGGAATAAGGAAGGTTATTTACAGAAAACTTAAATATGGCCGATATTCCTCTCATCTATTATTCCTGAGAACAAAAGTTCTATTAGACATAATAAATTATTCACAGAGAAACCTGAACTTCCATTATATATACATAACAACCAATAAAAGTATCAGATGACACATAAATGTTTTTAAATTATATATAAAGAAGACTAACTCCAATGGTGGGAAATTTACTGAGTAATTTTCCTTTATCTTCAAAGATTAATTTATTCAACATTTATAATATGTATATGTTCTTAAATAGAATTAGACTTTGATTTATAAGTGTAAAGCTTATAAAGATGACATTAAAATTGTTTCAAGTTCATATAATTATTTCTTGAGGGAAAACAAGTCCTGTCAAATACCAATAAGACAGGAAAACGGTGGTTGGGTAAGAAAATAGTATCTTATAATTTTTTAATAACTTTAAAAATTGCAAAGATCTTTCTGATATCATACACACACACACACACACACACACACACACACACTTCTCCAGAAATTGATAACTGATAGTGGAAAAAAAGTATATCACTTTTAATTTTTTCAAAAAAGTTAAAATGAATAAGGACTGTCACTCAAACTCAGAAATAAGGATCTCAAAAATCCCTAAAGAGTTGGCAGGTGTGGCCAACAAATTACCACACCACAGAAAGTAGCTGAAAGTCTGAGCCAGATTCAGGCCGAAAAGAAAGAGGTATTGTCTGACAGACCGTCTTCTCTCTATTTTCATCTCCCTAACTTCTAATAATCAATTCATGCAGCTACAGGTGGTAATGAGTACTATACTGGCAGATTCTTACTGTCTAGTAAGAATCATAGATGGACCCAAAAAAAAAAAATTTCTTGCCATGAAAACTGAAATTGCAGTTAAGGTTTTTTAGAATAAAAAAAATTCATTTTCTACAGAACACAAAAAACATAAATAAGAGCAGTTAACAAATTTTCCAGGAGAATAAAATTCATTTATCAAGGTGAATACTGTGGAAACAATAGCTTTTTGCTGAGATTTTCTGAGATCTACAAAGGACTGCCTGAGCTCCATGCCATTTTATTTCTGTCTTACCTAGCTGAACTGAAATGATATACCGGAGGAATGTGTACAATGTCTCAGGTACTTGAGAGGTTAGGGTAAGTAGTTAATTACCAGGAGTACAGAATTAGATGGTTATTTCTGGGAACTACCCATTCATTTGAGAAAGACAATGGGAAGCTGACATTAATTTTTTTACTGAGTTTGGCAGAAAACTGCCTCTCCCCCAAAGATGTCCACTTCCTAATTACCAGAAAATGTGACTGTATCAGGTTGCATGTCAAAAAGAAATTACAGTTGCAGATGTAATTAAGGTTGCTAATTAGCTGATCTTAAAAGAGAATATCCTGGATTACCAGGGTTGGACCAATATAATCAGAGGGAGATGCTACTATAGAAGAAAGGAACAGAGAGATTCAATAGTACTAGCTTTAGAAATGAAAAAATGGGCCATGAGCCAAGATATAAGGGCAGCCTCCGGAAGGTGGGAAGGACAAGGAAGTGGATTCTCCTTTAGAGCCTCTAGAAATCAACACAGCTCTGCTGACCCCTGGATTTTAGCCCAGTGAGATCCATATCAGACTTCTGACCTACAGATCTATAAGAAAAACCGTATTGCTTTGAAGTACTAAGTTTCTGGTTAATTGTTACAACAGCAATAGTAAACTAATACAATCATCAGTTTAAAGTGAAATGTGAATGCCAAAGAGTCTCCTTGTCAGTAAATGAAAACAATCTCATTTCCTACAGAAGGTAAAAGAATCCTGAGGATCATGTCCAGAACTTAATTATAAGGTTAGGAGCTCTGGGTACAGTTGAAGTCATCTGAAAAGTCTGCTACATCAAAATAAAGGGCTTAATTGGGAAGATGTGGAGCCCTGGAAACTCAGGAAATGAACATCGTGTTTGATACACTCAACAATCTCAATCATCAGGCTCCCCTGGACCCTTCGTGCCTACAGAAGTGGTATACTCCTTCCTGTCCAAGCTAGTGCTTCCTGCTTCCTCCTTGAAGACAATTCAGATGACAATTCTCTGCAAGAGGACAGAAGCCCCCCTCAGGATTACCACCATGTCCTCTCCTGCTTAACAGGCCAATAACTAGGAGTAAGTCACAACTGTCTGGGGACATGCTGAGCCTACAAAGGGAGGAAAGGGACAATCAGTGGCTGACAAGAGCGACAGGACCTAGTGAACACTGCCCACAAAGTCAATAGAGTAATTTTGGGACTGAGTCTGTGGATGCTGGGTCAACAGGGAATGGAACATAAAGTTGGATAAGCAGAACCAGGATAGGGCAAACAGCAGGAAACTACCATGCTGACTCAACTTTAAGTTTTTCATCCTCTGCCATAATATATCCTGAAAGTATCTGAACTTACGGAACACTGTGTAAAATATTATGTTAATCCATTATATCAATAACATTCTATTAAGTGAGCCAGATAAGCAAAAATTGGCAACTACTTTACAGGCCTTGGTAAGATACATGTGATCACAGGATAGAAAACAAACACCTTATCAGTGAAAGTTTTAGGGGTCTAAGGCCTCACTAATGCAAGGACAACTCTTCCAAAGAACAACTTATTGTATCTCACACTGCTCATCAATAAAAAGGAAGCAAAGTCCCTAACAGGACTCTTGACTCAGGAAGGACATATCCCCGGCCGGAAATACTACTCTCACCCAGCTACCATATGCCACAGAAGGATGCTGGTTTGGAATACAGGCTAAATCAAAGACTTTACAGAGGAACAGGCTGCACTGAAGAAATTCTGAAGTTTGGGCCATATAACCCTACAAATTCCATATTAGAAGTATTTTTGGTGGGAGCAGTCACCATGTGGACTTCATGGTGAGCCCCAAAAAGAGTATCACAACGCAGACACCAAAGGTTTTTGAGCAAGCCCATGCCATTTGCAATACAGAATTAGAAATCATTTGAAAATTAGTTTATGATGTACTACTGGGCCTTGTTTAGGCAGAATGCTTGACCATAGGCTATTAAGAGACCTCGTAACCAAAAATGTCTATTATAAGCTAGATTTTGTCAGTTAAGTCATACAAGATCAAGCAGGTCCAGTAGCAACCCATTATTAGGTGAAAATGGTCCATCTGAGACTCAGCACCTGAGTAGACAGAGAATGTACAAGTTAGACCCCTGTATCTATTGCATCTACCCTGGGTAAAAAGCACTGGCTCATTACCCTCAACTCATACCCATGAGTTCATGGAAAGTCTCATATAATCACCAAGTCCAATAATGTTCCACGGGCGGGTTGGTTTGCTATGCGGCACAAACTAAAAAGGTACTGCAACTGCCCTGAAGCTCCACTAAGGGATGCCTTCAAAGCCAGCAAAAAAGGGAAATCCACTCAATAGGCACAGCTTCAGTAATCATACACTTTGTGTGGAAAGAAAGGAGGCTGGAGAATACACACACACACACACTCATGCGCACACACCTTGACAGTAGTACATACATTGGCTGGCTAGTTGGATGGAGGACTGGAAAGAGAAATAACAATATCAGCAACAATAACTAAGGGGAAGATACATGCAAATGTAGCTATGTGAGTGGGCAAAAAGTCCACAGATTTTTTTTTAAAAGATTGTATTTATTTGAGAGAGAGTAAAAGCAAGAGAGATCACAGAGGAGGAGGCAGAAGCAGACGTGCCACTCAGTGGAGACCCCAATGCAGGGCTCGACGCCAGGACCCTAGGATCATGACCTGAGCCAAAGGCAGTTGCTTAACTGACTAAGCCACCCAGACGCCCAAGTCCACAGATCTTTGTCTTGCATGTTATTGCCCCCAACAGTGTATCCACCATGAATGAGGCATGTGGCAGATGGCATTTTCTAAAGAAGCCTGCAACAATTTCTTTAATCCCAGAAATCCTTCTTCTAATGTGAACATGACACTATTCCCATCAAGTAGTAGGATCTATATTCCCTTCCTTTCAACCTATGTGGACTTTTGTCTCTGCCTCCAACAACAGAGTACCATAGAATTGATGTATGCGACTTCCCAGACAAGACCAAGAGACCACTTCTATCTTCCTGAGATACATGTTCTTAAAATTAACCCCAATGCTTGTAATGAAGCCCAAACCATAAGAGAGCTCATATGGAGAGTTCACTTATAGGTATTCCATCTGCCAACCCAGCTGAGATCCCAGCTGTCAGCCAGAATCAACTACCCTGCATGTGAATGATGTCTCCAGATGTTCCAGTCTCCGGATGTCAAATCATCCTCTGCTTTCGTCTTCCCAGGTAAGGGCCCAGAAACTACGGGGCAAACATAAGCCATTCTGGCTGTCCTTTATATGAATTCCTGGCCCACACAATCCGTGAACATAACAAAAGACTGTTCTATACCACTAAGTTGGGATTTTTTTTTACAGAGCAATAGTAATTAGAGTAAGGCAACAAGCAGCCTAATAGACAGAACGACTTGACCAGTTGACATCAGTCGGCTTGCCGTCAGTCATCACAGTATTGGTTCAATAGTGCCAAGAAGGAAGCAGCCATAGAGAAACATATGGCAATATGCAAATATCAAGCAACAGAGGCTCCCATTCATCAAGGCTTATCTAGCTACTGCTACTGCTAAGTGTCCAACCGACCAGTAAGATGGACCCTGATATACACCATTCCTGAAGGAGAATAACCAGTCTTTCGGTGGTAACTGACTACATTGGATCCTGTTCATACATGAAAGAGCAGAGTCATCCTCACTAGAACTGACACGTTTTCTGGGTATGGGTTTCTCTCTACTGTCTAAAGGGTCTCTGCAAGCACCTCAATTCAAGATCTTTCAGCATATGTGATTCACCCAAACAGCAACCCTTATAAAATTGCACTAAACAAAGGGATCCACTGAAGAGGATAAAAAGGTATAACAATGAATGTGATCATAAAATTCACTGGTTCTATCACATCATGTGCCACTCAAAAGCTACTGGCTTGACAGAACAATAGAACAGCCTTTTGAAGGAGCAGCTGATATAACAGCTTGAAGACAATGCCCTGAGTGGGCTGGGCACCACATGCCTAGGATCTGGTATAACCCTAAATTAATGACCATTATGTGTAGCTGCGTCCCTAGTAAGTAGAATACACAAGTCCAAGAGCCCCATTTAATTTCATTCCTAGTAACCTACATGGGTACCTGTGCTTTCAGTCTCCACAATTCTAAATTCTGCGCAGCTAAGATGTCCTGGTTCCCAGAGGGGGAACACTTCCCCCAGGGACAACAGCAAGAGCTCTGAACTCCTCTGACTATTGCCAGTTAGCCACTATAGGCTAAAGACAAATAGGCCAAGAAAGGAGACACCTTTCACACAGAGATAATTAACCCTGATTGCTAAGAAAAGGCAAGACTGCTGTAACACAATGTGAGGAGGGAAGATGACATCTGGTACCCAGGGACCCACTTAAATATCTGTTTATGTTCCCCTACTGATTCTGAAAGCAAAATGACTAATACAGTATCTGTAGAAGCAGCCTGAGATGGGCATCGTGACCACAATTCCCAGGCTCTTCATGGTCACTTCAGAGTTGCTAGCTGTGGGGGGTGGGGGGGGTACTCTAAAAGGAGTGGTAGAAAAGAGGGTGATGAATGTCAGGAGTGGTTCTGAGATCCGGCACAACAGCAGGGGCTGAAGTTCATTCCACTAACTTTTTTCTTATGTTGCCTTAAGAAAAGAAACTTGCTTCTAGAGGACCAGTTCCCCAATGGGATGAGCTCTCATAAGCAACCAAATACAATCATCATAAGGAGTGACATCTAGAAAATGTGATGCATCATTCAGAATCCCTTCTACATGAAGACACCAATTCTCCCAATTTCTGAGAGTGCTGCTGATGGCTTCCAGTTGAGTTCCTCCCAGGATTTGCCTTCAGCCAAAGGGAGCCGCCACACCCAGAGGCAGCATACATCCAATGACTGGGACATCTCTGAAGGTCCATCCCAGCTTCAGAGTATCCATCAATTCAGCTTAGGACTCTGTTGCAACTGAATCACAGTTCAACTTCTCCCTCTACTCAGTCTAGGCTCCTTTCCTCCTTTACAGGTGTTGTTTCCAAGAATACTCCCTAATGAACCATCTGTATGTAAGTCTTCCTCTCAGTGTTCATTTCCTAGGGAAACCAACCTCTGACATGAAGACACCTCATTCTGCCTTGATCCATTCCTACTAGCCCCCATGACCTAGGCCCAACGATCTCCTATAATAACAATAAATCGATTCCTGTGCATTCTGCCTATTTCTAGGCCAGCACTATGATCAGGCTAACATACCTGTTCTTCCCCATGCTATCTGAAATCTAATCCCCCAGAGCAGCATGCAGGAGTATGTCAGAAGTTTGCTTTAATGGTTTTCATTTATTTGCTTTATCAGTAACTTCCCATTTATAGAAATGCTGAATCTTTTTATTAATAATGAGAAAACCTCTGCAATGCCATGATAATTGTTGGGAGGATGACAGCTATGTACAATGAATGAGAAGCAGTCAAAAGTAAGCCACCAGAAAATATTCTTAGAGCAATCTTAGAATAATCTTTGAAAATATCTAGACTTTAACTTCTCTCACAAGTAAAGATATTTAAATGGCATTTTCAGATTCACAAGGTATTTGTTTTATTTTGTTTAAGGATCTTTATTTCAGTTTTTATAGACATTCATTTGAATGATTATTAATTGCTAATATCATATAATATTAAAATAAATGATAAACTATAACATACAGATGCACTTACATCTTAGGTATTTAATTTTATATCTCAATAATTAATACACTATCCACCTTCATCCAAATTAAAGTATGTATCTAAGGGATCACAAAATTTAAAAATTTGAAGTGGAGAAAGACAAAAAGATTGTAGTATCTACTGTAAGTACTCCCAAATATAGAGTTAAATGTGTGAGATAGTAAAAACATAAAATCTATGATTAAACTCTTTTGAACTTTGATTTGGCTCATCTTTCACTCTATTCCTTTACAGAGGCTTACAGTTTAATTTGAGATTCTTAGATTACAAAACACATGGGGTGCCTGGCTGGGTCAGTTGGTAGAGCATGTGACTTTGATTTCAGAGTTGAGTTCAAGACCCCTGTTGTGAGTAGAGTTTACTTAAAAACAAACAAACAAACCAAAAAACAAAAAAACACAAACTTTAAAAAAAAAAAAAGAGGAAATCAGAGGGGTGAAGAACCATGAGAGACTGTGAACTCAGAACAAGGGACTGAGAGTTTTGGAGGGGGGGGTGGGGGGATGGGCGAGCCTGGTGGTGGGTATTGAGGAGGGCACATATTGCATGGAGCACTGGGTGTGGTACATAAACAATGAATCTTGTAACACTGAAAAAATAAAATAAAACTATTTGGGAAAAAAAAAAGATTACAAAACACATGATGGCCCACTCCATTTGAGAATATTATCACAATTTTCAGTATGCAAAAAGTAGTATTATCTCAAGAGTTTCAAGTGTCTGGCTCAGGTATGAAGAAGTCACTGTTTGGAGAAAAATTCACTAAATTAATGTTTCTCCATGTTCTTAAAGAGGTTTGACTTGAAAATACAACAGAAGCAACACAGTCATTCTCCAGAATGAATTAATGAAATGTGAATGTATAATGAACTTCAGGACATTGCTCTTTGCAGCCAGACTGAATTAAGAGTTAAAGTTCTAAAGGCTCGATTGCCTCTAAAAATTTAGGGGGTGGTTATCAGTTAAAGAAAACATCAGCTGCTTAGAAATGCATGGCACTACAGCCGAATATAATACCTTTCCTGTTCTCTCTTGAAATGGTTTCCTATCGAAGCAGTTTCTGTATCAATCACACAATAGCCAGAATGGTACAGGGTTATACTATACGACACAATCACTGCATTCAAAAAGCATAGGAAAAAATGGCTTTTATGGCAGCAAATGCTGTAGCTAAAAGCCTAAAACAAATCACTAAACTGCACTAATTTGTAAGCTTTGAGGTTTGAGGAACTCACTGGCAGCTAAGAGAAGGACAGAGCTTGCAATCAACTGTCCTCTTGAGCACAACAAGATTTTTAAGAAAAGGAACCCACTGATATAGTCCCCTCAATTAACTCTGTGCAAAAAATGCCCAAGCAATACCCAGAGGGAACTCAGGGCAAAATCAGGCCAAATATGACATTTAACTATCAATCTTACCAAGGCCAGTGATTGTTAATCAGCCTGGGGAAAAATAAAGTAGTACACTTGACAGTGGTTATTTTTTATAAGCACATGCCTACTATTTTACATGGAAGAAAAGAACTACTTCTGCAGAATATCTAGTAGAGTCATGTCTTCATTTTTACAGGCCACTAATTATGAATAAGCTTAAAATATCCTATCAGTCCAAAAATAAATTATACCAGAGAGAACTCTCAGTATGGGCATTTTGGTTCTAAAAAGAAAGGGGAAAAAAAAAACCCCAAAATTATAAATCCTAACCTTCTTTTCTAAGAAAGAAAACCGCATGATATAAAATGCTGACATTAGCTACCTATATATTTTCCTCAGGCAAAAAGCTAGAATTTATCCTCCAATTTGCATTTCAAACATACACTGTTTGAGGTAAGTTTCATGCATAGAACAACATGAGCTAGCTAACTTGCATGTTTTAATCATAGTAAGCTATAAACACACACATACGAATGTAACAATAATACATATAAGTATACAAATATTTATTTTTACATATACTCCATATCTGATTCCAAATTTAGCCACCAGTAATTATCCAATGGTTATTTAATTTCTCATCCATCTCATTCAAAGATTAAAGTATAGCACAACAGATATGAAACTCCAAGGTGTGGCAGTAGCAGGCAATAAATAAATGGCAATTATTTTATTAAAAAATTTACTATCTCCTATTTTTTCATTATTTTTCAATAATAGAAGGAAAAAGAAGGCAGATAATCCAAGTTACTTCAATTTAGTTTATGGACGAATTTTACTATCCTCATTTGAACAGAGAAAAGGGGGAAAGAACTACTGTAAAGACCCGGCTACAGACAAGAGGGATGGTCTTCTCAGTATACCAGTAACACCGGGCTTCAAGTGTGTTCATCACTGTATTGCAAGTAAAAGAGACTGCATGTGTAGTGCTATTATGCAGCTAAGAAACATTTCTCTTCTATCAGTTGCAAAAAATAGCAGGAAAGAGAAGTAATGTAACCTTCTAGAGGTAATGTGTGTAAACTGGTGAACAATTAAGAACATGAAAGTCTTGCAAAAGGATATTTAAAAACAAAATGAAAGTTAGGTAAGAGATTGCATGTTCTGCTGAGTGCAGATTCCGTGACTGAATCAGAGTCACCTTTGCCAGAGAAGCTGGAAAGCCACCCGATTCCTCCCGCTTAATCTAAAGTGTAGCTACTAACCCATAACACTCACTCTATGAATATACAAACACACTCACACATACACACGTACTTAAATACAGTTAATATATGTGAATATGTTTTTAGAGCATATACGTATATACTCTACATATATATATTTGTAGTGTGTGTATATCTATTTATATCTAGATAGACCCTGATTGATAGATAAGATTCTTTTAACCTTTCTCTGAAACTGGAGAGGTAGTTAAGCATAAAGGTTTCAAAGTACTTCTTTGCATAAGTAAGCTTAAAGATCTGAGGCATTAACAAGCGAGTTTTTAATGATGACGGAAAACTAAAAACTTATATGCTTTTTGAAATGGTAACCCAAATCACATATAATTAGAAGAGAGTTCAATGGTAAAATTATGAAATCACAGTGAGCAGAAAGAAGGCCACTTTCAACCCCAGCTGCTGCAACTAGAGAGATGTTTGCAGTGAAGCACAGGAAATAATCAGAGAATAAGTAGCCTCTGAATAAAAAGGCTGCAGCCCATTAGGAGATATTCTTGTCTTAGGTAAAGAATGGGAAATTTCTAAACCTCAGTCTTCACAGTGATGATGTCATCGTGTAGCTTACAATATTGCAGGGAATGATCATAATGGAAGAGAGTTCATCTCCTTATGCAATTATACGTAGATTAATCTATGCATGACAAAGTGAGGCCAAAATTAGCCAAAGATTGAGCTTTGATTAACTGTGAAGTAAGACTGAAAACTTTAAAATTAATATAGCAGCTCTGTACAGGGAAAAGGTACAGGTGGAATAGTCCAGTACAAACAATCAACCAGATGATAAATATGTGAATAAAAGAACAAGGGGAGAATAACAATAACAGTGTAGAATAACCATGTAAAACAAGGAGCAAGTTCAAAACCAGGATAAAAATATTACTCTACCACTTGTTGATAAGAACTTCACTAATTCTGAAATACTAAAGTAAGACTGATAACTCCAAAACTACACAAAACTACACATCGGTTAAATCTGTGCACACTGTAGAATCTACTGTATGCAAACGCTTACAGTGACTTCCTTCACAAAGCCCACATTGTTCATTCCACATAATAGGGAAAATTATTCTCGACTAATAATTTTGTTGTCTATTTAAAGTCCTGAGAAAATAGGACCTTTTGGTTTTGTTACAGAGCTACCTGACCAATATTCCCAATGAACGTTTAACTAATATCCTGACACTGGAATGACTAGCCTAATTAATTTTTCCTATCTAATTAGTTATATGAATAGGGATTATTGACGTGAACTACCTATCACCCTCAAAAACACAGTGTTTGCCAAGTATAATTAAAATTCATTATGTAGAAAAATGTTTTCTTATATACATAGCTGTCACAGTTCAATGTTGAAAAGATCCTAGCCTTTTCAGTTAATTCTAAAGTTTGGGGTTTTTTTAATGATTAGTTGAGTAGGTGAAAAACAGCAATTTTGGTCACTTTTGGGTCAAAATTAGAAGCTACACAATAAGTATGTGATAGCCTCATTTAATAATTTACTCTCATTTTCCCTGCTTTTATTTTTATACTATCAAATATTTATATTTTTACAAATAATTCCTATTTTTTTCCACTTGGGTAGTTTATATTTATAGACTGGTGATTTTCACTTAGTCTCAAAAATGACAAGACATTAGGAATATTCTTGCTCCTTGACACAAAAGCAAGACTTATATATATATTCGAATACACATATGGAAATAAACTCATAAAGTTTAGGTTACACGAATATTGAGTGGAGCTCTTAAATGAGGGAGGATAGGAGTTTCTCACTACCACCCCCACCAGTAAGGAGCAAAAGGAGAAATTCCAGGGTTACACAGACTGAGAGAAGGTGGTTAGCCTGAGGAGCAATATCAGCTATATGTGTATACAAGATGCAATATCAAGTAGCATTTGCATGCAGATTAATATTAGATATACTGTTTTAAAATATACCATGTATTTTCTGTTAGGCTGACACACTGGAATATTTTTTCCAGAAAAAATTACTTGCTCTCTGATACTTTCTAGCCCCTTACGCTGTTTTAAGAACCAAATGGCCGTCCTGTTACGAGGTCCAATTGCTAAAGCACCTGAGTATACTTTCTTAAGAAGATGGGGAACCCTTTCCACACACTCTCCGTCTATTCCAGGTATAAAAAAGCAACCATACATTCTTACTCTTGCCTTCCTTTACGTAACAGCTCTCTTTCCTAAGAGTTTGCTAGATGTGGAAACTAACGAATAGAAGATTAAGATTTTTGTCTATGGTCACCCAATAAAGTAACAGCTGAACAAGAAGCAAGTCCAAGTTCCCTGACAATTTTCTACCACATTGTGCTGCTTTGCACAAGGATAAAAAACAATAATGAAAGCACATACCTCTCTTTTCATAAGGGCAATGCGTTCATCTCCCAGGCTATACATTTGTAAAAATCAACGTGATATTTCAAGTCATTCTGGACCCATGGTTCGCCGCTTCTAAGTAGTAGGCACTCTAAAAAGGCTTTGAAAAGTCTTTTGACTTTAACTCCAAGGGGAGCTGCTGTGTAGGTTCAAAGCTTCCTATGGTTGCCTAGAATTGGGAAGGGCTCAGTATTCCCCAGGAACTTTAAACACAATGGTCTTATCGTCTAATGAGCAGTCAGTTGGCTTCAAACTGAACAAACCCCAAATCCTGTGGACCTAAATATCTGAGTAAGTTCTAGAGTATCATACAATGAAATTTATTTTCCAGACTTATAGACTTTTGTGAGGGATGGAAGAGGTTAAATGACAGATAACATCTTTCTAGTTGGGGCATACTTTGGAGAAATAGCTTAGGCTTTCTTAGATATGCATTCTAGAGTTATTTTTCTTTCTGTACCACTATTTTCACAGCTGGGATCCATGCTGTAGCAGTGTCCTTTCCTTTGTTACCTATATTATGCCAACCCACTTTCAAGGCTCAACGTATGGTGTATCGGCTCTTTTATGTTTCCTCCAACCATGACACCGACTGTAATTGTTCTCTTTTGTTTAGGCACAAACACGTATTTCTCATAGTCTTACTTCGTTTTTCCATTTGGCTTTATCTCTTCCATTAACTTGTCAACTCTCTGAGTTCACAGCTCTTCACACAGCTACATGTGTTATCCACAGCACTTACACATTAGTTTGTTGACTGAATTACCAGAACTTTCCCTACATCCGCCCAGAATCTGTGCAGAATTCCCACTGGCCATAGTTCCCAAAAAGTTGCATATCTTCCTCAGATTTTTCTATCCTTCTCAGGATACTTACAGGAGCCTCCTCTTCTTCAGGAGGAAATCTACCTGAGGCAAGTTATGGACTCAGTACACAGTTCTACTCAAAATAACAGATAGAATGTCCTGACGCTTAATCTGTTCCTGTCTCTCCTTATGCACCTGAGTCATACAATTAATTAGCAGGCAGGATAATCTGGTCCACAGGGACCACAGGCTCTATTTAAGAGTTCCTCATCTTTCCCTTTCAGATCAGAAAAATCTCCCTGAAGATGTTCTTCAGTCAAATGGCAAGCATTTTACTTCTGTTTGACACACATGAACAAAGTTCTGATTACTTTAGAAAAAAATGATTTTGCTTTTACCATTACTTAAAGGGCAGATACATTTTTCTAATAGCATTTGCAGGCTGAAATCCTATTTTCTACTTACCTCTTTGAGATCTCAGCAGCCTTTTGTGCTGTCCTTTAGGACTCTGGGAGGCCTGGCTATGAAACAACCTTTCCTCTTTCAGACAGACATGTTTTCCTTTCCACAGAATCACTCAATTATTTTTATCCCTCCCATTCTCATTACAAAAAAAAAAAAAAAAAAGACAAAAAATATACTGCTTTTAGATCTGGTATCATGTCACATACTTGACCCTATCTGTCAAGCACACAGCAATCTTTAGTATAGTTTTGAGTGGAAATAGTAAGAAACTGATGTCTCCTATTTTTATGAAAAGTTATAAAGGTAGTACACTAAAAGACAATAAGTTACATCATAATTTTCAGTACCCTTGCTCCTACTTAATAATATGTCTTTAATTAATATATTTATAGTGAATGTGTAATAGACCAAAGATGTGTTTCTAATATTTGAAATCCTTTTCTGCAATTATAAACTTGTGGGGAATACATGATTTGGATTATGAAGTGAAAATCATCTTCTTACTGAATTCAATCAATGATATCAACAGAAAAGGTGTTTTAAAACCAAGATTAGAAAAGGCATAGTGTCTTGGAAAAGTAGTAAGAAACCAGTATAAAAAGAGCTTAACTGGGATCTGTGCAAGGTGGTAGAGTTAAGAAAGAAATGGAACTGTACTAGTATAAAATGGAAAGTAAGTGCATGCCCCAAAAATGGAACATGAGGGACTCTATTAGTAAGTTGAAAAAAAATATATCAATCCAATGGATGTGCCTGGATTCTGGAAGAGTTGTGAAATTTCTTTCTGTAAACAAATCTCACAAACAACATAAGACGGCCATTTGACTGGCATATTGTATCTTAAATTAGTGGGAAGAATCAATGACATCTTGAAGTCTCTTCTCACAACTTTATGATTATATAGGCCCAAAAGTTTATTAACTGGATTTGAAAATAAAAATAGGATACAGTTTTCTATGAATGCAATCATTTCTTCTGTCTGCCGTAAATAGTATATTTACAGACACTGAGACAAAGAAATGAAATTTCATTTTGTGGGACTATTCAGTTAACAGCTATTACAATGAAGCCGAAAATGTTCACCCTACTCATACCTGAAATGCACTCCATACGATACTTTGCTTGTCTTTAAAAAATAGCCTAAAAGGAGAGTAAGATATGCTCCAATTTAGCTCCGAGCTGATAGCCCATACCCTTAGTTTACTGCAGCTGCTAACGACCACCAGCATCAATACCAGAATCAGATGGGTATGTTTGCTATTTGCCCCTGCCTTTGTAGGTTACAAGCCTTAAAACCAACTCTCTCAACACTCTTCCAAAAGCATGAGGACTAGGCCAAAGAATGTGAAT
This sequence comes from Potos flavus, assembly GCA_028534135.1. Lineage (NCBI taxonomy): Eukaryota > Metazoa > Chordata > Mammalia > Carnivora > Procyonidae > Potos > Potos flavus. The sequence continues at coordinate 81,834,843 of CM052896.1, forward strand.
GAGGGATCACCTCTACAGCTGGAAAACAACCCAGGACCACAGTTCCTAACACTGTCTTAAAAAGATATAAACTGAACTCATAAGGCTCATGCTGGTAAGTCCCATCTCCATGAGTCCTACCACAATCACAACAAAACAGTAACTTTTCAAAGAATACAGAGCATGTTCTTTCAGAAAACTTTGCTTGTACCCTGCTTCTCAAAGAAGACTTTAGGTGGTTCACTTTATAATACAAAAAAACAAAATAATTCTACAGTATCAATAAGAAGAGTCAGACTAGGGACAATAAAATTAAGCCAAGAAATCAAGATCATGAAAAAATGCCTTCCTTGGATTTCTTTTGTGACATCTATTCACCAGAACTTCATTTCTAAATGTTTACTTCTGGTTCTTAATTATCTGAACCCTGGAATCCTTTCTGACTTATTCTCTAGAAAATGATTCCTTAGGCCTGATATACAACCTGCTCAATCCAAAATACTTAGTAGCCCACTTAAGGACTTTCCTAGGGACTTATAAGACATGAGCAAGTAATACTATATAAAATAATCTGCCCATTTCACATGCGAATTCTCAGTAACATGGCCAGCAAGGATGACTCTGAATTGACAAAAATAATCCCGGTTACAATGGGCAGGTCACTTTTCCTCATGATGGTGGCCAAGGTGGTGATGTGATTATATTAGTCTGTGAATGTGTATGAACATGTAGGGACAGTGGGGTGAAGAGTGGAAAAACAGAAAGAGCTGACTATATGTGATAGAGCTTCAGACCAATTTTTTTTCAACAACACTTATTAAAGTCATATCCCCCTCTCCTCCCAAAGGCTGACACCCTAAATATGTTTCCAGTCAAAAGTAGCATATGATATAATAGGGTTTTTCCAAACTCAAACTGGACAAAAATCACAATTCAGTGCACTTGGGACAACTTTGCCTTGAGGATGGCAACATCCTGGGACTGGATATAATGGTAAACAGACGTTCCAGAGCACCCTTACCCTTCTGGGTCAATTCATCCGTTCAGAGTCAACCCACTGACAGTCTGAAATACCTTCCAGATCCTTCCTATCCACCTTGTCCCCTAATTCTCAATTCCATCAACTCTTTTCTGTACAGCTACTGCCTGAGATGTCATTCCTAAATTATATGACATTAACTGATATTACTGGAATTGAGTGACTATAGTATGTTTGGTAAACTTACTCTATTTATTGCTTCCAGTACATCCTGGGAGCCATTTATAGAGGGTGCATTAACCATTTCAGGATACCCAGTCATTGGCTGATTTGGCTCCCATTAAAAACTACTCAGACTGAGACTATAATTTTGTTTTTCATTTGTAGATTTGTCTTGTGCTAATGCATTTATAATCTTTTATGAGCCTCCTTGGAAATTAAGGGCATGATGGGTCAGAAGTAAAAATACAGTGTGTGGCAACAGAGCTTTTTTTTTTTTTAGTAAAACAACTGAGAAGTTTACCAGGAGATAGGATTCTCAGTACGATGCCTTACCAACAGGATCTCTAGAAAACACAGGGAGTGCCTGGGTGGCTCAGCAGGTTAAGCATCTGACTCCTGATTTCAGCTCAGGTCAGGATCTCAGGGTAGTGAGATGGAGTTTCATGTCCCTCTCGTGCTCAGCACAAAGTCTGCTTGAGATTCTCTCTCTCCCTCCCACTGCTCCTCTCCCCCACCCTGCTAAATAAATAAATAAATAAATAAACAAAATCTTTAAAAAGAAAAAGAAAAGAAAACATAATTAAACAGCCCAAACAATTTATGGCACAGAATAACTTACAAAGAAAACTTTCAAAACTAGGAAACTGCTTTGGATCACTTGGTTCTAGGTACTTCAGTTAAATAGACACATAGCTGGGGTTTACTATGACCCTTGATGCTATGTTTAATCAGTTATCCTAAACCTAATACAAGGGAAGTGCAACAAAATAATGCAAACAATGGATTCCACTTCATTGTCCAATTACTGACTTTGGTTTTCAGTGTAAGTAAAATTAAAACTAAAACACTAAAATTCGAAGAGTATTTTGAGGAAAAAATTTTGAATGCAAATAACGGTCTAAAATTCAAGAAAGTCAAATCTGTAACTCAAGAAAATGAATTTTAAAAACTACACAAATTCAGATATCTCCAAATGACCATTATCCATCAAAATAGTCAACATTGTTTCAGGAAGTCCACATCAAGTTTTCTGAGGCAGCTCTATCATAAAGAATTCTTTTTTTGCAATCTTCCTTTCAGAAGTGTTTTCGGACAATTTATATCACTGTGATGCCATTTCTGATATAGAGTATTTAAGAAATAAACAGCAAAAATGTCAGTTTTTTAATGCCTTTTTTAAATGACATCAGAATTATTGGTGGAGGGTAGGAGGTAGGTGGAGGTGAAGGATAATTTCCCTTACCCAAATGCCACACATACGCGAATCTCAGCTATTGTGCAGTTAGTTTGCTGAGCAATATCCCAAGATAAATGACAGTAAGTTCTAGGTCTACAGCATAAACTTTTACACATAAGTACTGCACATGGTGCCAAGTTGATCGAACATAAGAGAAAGAAGACTATAGTAACTCAAGATAATATCATCTGTGCCTTAAAACAAATATTCTGTCAAAAAAAAAACTTGATTTACTAAATCAAGAAGTTAATTTAAGGCTGCAGTGAAATAATTTTGTTTGATTTACATATAATTTTTACTTCTTTAACCTGGCTACTAGACAATATTAAGAAATAATACTTTGTGTGTATCATGAATGGTTCTTCATTAGCAAACACAGACAAAGGGATAAAGGGATATAGATTTTTATGGTAGCAAAGTTCCTATGTAGGTGTTGAAGTCTGTTTATAATTCCCTTTTTTATTTATTCATTTTTAAGACTCTTCAGGTAAAATGTTCAAAACACATCTACAACCTTACACTAACTCTTCTATGTCCTTTTCACAATCGATCAATATTTTATACGTAAATAAATATTTTATATCTAAATAAAAATAAACTGTTCTCCTCACTACAAACACTTTTATTAATAAAATTCAAACTACTTTAGATTAAGAAAGGTCATGATTTACAAAGTCAAAGCAAGTCCATATTGGTGGTTCTCAGACTTCAGCAAGCATCAGTCATCATCGCCTGAGGTAATGAACACAGATTGCTGGGTCCCACATTCAGAATTTCTGATTTAGAAAGTGGGGGCGGGGGCTGAGAATTTGCCTTTCTAATATCCCAGGTGATGCTGATGCTGAAGGTTAGGGATTCCCACTGTAAGAACCTAACTTGTGCTAAGACATACTTAAAAAGTAACACATAAATATATTTGTTCACCCACCTAATAGCTGTGGCATTTATAACAACCAGGGATGCTGATTAACTTTCACACAAAACCCATTCTATTCCAAGTCAGATGCCTAATACCCACATCAATATTAAAAGAAAACAAACAAAGGCACCACTTTCAGCAAAATGATCAGTTCAGTAGCCGAACTGCCTCCCCTTTTGTTATTAAGCAACATTGGCATTATTTCAATACAATTTTTTCCTATATCTCCACTCCTAGATCTTACCCTTTTCCACTGCCCAACATGAAACTTGCCAGGACAATAATCTGAATGACAAAAAGTGACAGGAAAATGGTACCATGCCTTTCTAATCCAGACAGGTCTAGCATGTCCTGTCCCCCAATCTTTCTAACTTTTCATTATCTCCTACACACACACACACACAAATACATACATGCGCACAGTTTGTGGGGGTTTTTTTTAACCCTTTTAGCTGGAACGGTCTGAACAAATAGAAGAGAAATAAATGACTTAGACATGGGATAAAAGGAATCCAGACTCCTCCATGCTAAGGAACAGCTCCTTGAGAAGGCTCTACCTTCAGCATTCCTCCATCCCTAGAATCTCAGCCCCTCTCAGATGCTCAGGGGCACCAGAGTCCAGCAGAAGTCAAAAGAGCACTAAATGAATTCCTGCCTTCCTCAGTGCCCCACCTCCTGCAACCAGCCAAGGCATAAGATCTGCCTGGAGTCTCAACATCTCTCTTATACACACACACCACCACCAAGACCCCCATCAAGCAAGTTCTCTTTCATTTGGGAATGAAGGGATGGGTAGAGAAAGGAAATTAAGATGTGTATATGTGGAAGAAAGTGAAATTTTCCTGGCCCATGCCAAAAAGGGAACTAGAAAGACAGAAAAGGGGAGTGGCAGATGGAGTTCCCTCCTCCACAGCCCCTCCGGACCACCCCCCTCCCACTGCTCAGCCCAGGAAGAATACAGTAGAGATAGTAAAGGCTACCATCAGATCTCCCACATCCTTTCCCAAGCAACTACCCAGGGCACACTTCACATTCCCAGAGAGTTTGAGTATTCAAGGTCCCCTTGCACCCATGCCCTCTCTGCAGTAAGTTCTAGGGTCTGCAGGGAGAGCTCTGACATTTCCACAAACACTCATGCCCTTTGCCCCGGGACAGTCATTGACTTAGCACTGCAGTGCTGGGGTCCAACCCCCCCAGCCATAGATAACAAAGGTAGCAGGTTAATTTCCAGCACACATGGACCCTAGGGCAGCTGTGGGAGAGTCTTGGCCTGTTGTACCCTCAAGAGCTGTTCTCCTAACCTCCCTACCATACCTTTGAGATAAAAGTTATGTTCCCTTTGTGCCACTCCCTGCTTGTCCCAGGAAAAGACGCACATTTCAACCACAGCCTGGGTGTGCGTGTGAGTATATCTTTCAGTCCTGAAAGCCACTGGTGCCAACTGCTGACAGGCAAAGGAATCTGGATCTGCTGCCTGAGGACTTAAAAATCTCCAAATTAACAAGCCAGCCCTTCTCTCGGTCCTAACGCGCCCAGACCTGGGTTTTCCAGAGAACTCAGGTTGTGTTCCTGTTGCAGCGAACTGGTGTCCTGCCCCGGAGCCCAGACGCGCGGACTTGGCCATCCGTTCATTCATGCATTTGCTCATCCATTCACATAAACATGTCCCTTAATTGTGTCTGGCACCGAGAATCTTGCCTGCTATTTTCCCCTCCCCAAGTCAGTATTCATGGAAACGCTGGTGCAGAACACAACTCAACTGTCACCCCACTTCCTGAGTCAGAAAATCAAGTCATAGAGGCATTCACCAAAAAAGCAAAAAAGAAAAAGAAAAGAAAAGAAAGAAAAGAAGAAGAAAAAGGAAAAGGTGGAGAGAAGAAGGAGGCGGGAGAGAGAGAGGTATGGGAAGCTCACTGGGGTCACATTCGAAGCTTCCCTTCAGGGGAAACCGCGGCACCGACACCGCGGCAATGCAAGGAGCCAAATGATTATTAAATCAACGACTGCTAGAGCTCGGGGCCCTAGCGGGGATAAATCAAGTGCAAAGCCACTCATTCGCAAGAGTGCAATGTTGCCGGCTCGACCCAACTCCCAGCCCCAACCGAGGCGCTGGGGGAGCGGCTCGCAGCCCAATCCGCAGCACGCTCGCTGCCTCCTTACCGCTCCCAATAACGTGATGAAGTGTAAATCAAACACCACGCCGGGAGGGGCCCCGGAACGGTGCGAGTCGTGCATTTTCGCTCGCCAGCCTATCTTGCCTAAGAATCACAAGGTCACGATAGAGTCGCGATTCCACTCACCGTATACTCCTTGGCCAGAGATCCCCTCCAGGAGGACTGTCAGCAGCCACACGAGACCGTACAGTAAATCCATCTTCACGTGAACATGAACATATCCAGCCCAGGGGGCACGCAGCGGGACCTTCCGGAGGCCGGCGGCTAGCCGAGCGCGCTCCACTCGCGCCCAGGCCGAGCCGAGGTGTCCGGGAACCGCTCGCCGAAGAAGAAAGCGCCGTCCGTCTGTCCTTCCCCGGCGGCGGCCGTGAGCGGAGCGCAGGAGCCCCGCGCACCCCACACTCATACACACACACACACACACACACACACACTCCCCCACAACACAATACCCTGACACACTCTCACACGCACGCCGCACTCACACCCGGAGCCTGGGAAAATCGCAGACGCCGGGGAGGAGCAGGGGGAGTGATGGGAAGGGGGCCGTGAGGCGAAGTGTTCTTCAGGATAGCGGGCTCGAGTCTCCGCAGCTACGGCGGCGGCGGCGGCGGCGCGCTGGGCTGGCAGCGGGCGCGGGCCAGGGGCCGGGGGTGCCGAGCGGTGCGAGCCTGACGCGGGCAGCCACGGAGCAGGAAGTGGCCTCTGACTCGGGGCACCGAGCAGGGGCTTCCTCGCCTGGGTTCGCCTTTACAAAGTAACTCGCGAAGGTCCCCGGAGCAGCGTCAAGCCGCGGCAGCGGCCCGCCCGCCCGCAGTCCGGAGCCCCCAGCCCTGCTGTCTTGCCTTCCCCCATTCCATCAGTTGCCATTGCAACGCCAATCCTGTTACACGATACAGGCTCGCATCGCCGAGAGGGGAGAGGAGGAAGAGGAGGAGGAAGAGGAGGAGTGGGGCTGGGGGACGGGGGTGGGGAGGAAGGGATGGGAGGAGGGGGAAGAAGGAGGAGAGGGACCGACGAGGAGCAGACTGTGCGTCTGGAGCTCTCTCGGGCACCAGCCTCAGCCGCCGCCGCCGCCGCCGCCGCCGCTACCACCACCACCGTTCTCCAAAATAGTCGTTAGCGCCTGGCCAGCGAAGAGGGGGCTCCGGGCGGCCGCACCAATTCCGGGACCCGAAAGCAGAGTCCAGGCACCGCCACTTGCGAAAGAGGGAGAATGCCAAGCAGAGACCGGATCCGCACACACGTCTACGCGTGCCCACCGGCACCGCGCGCGTCCTCTTCGCTTCCGCGCCGCCCCCGCCAGGTGGAGGGGTGGGGGCTGTCGGGACAGGCGGGAGTTTAGAGGAGGGAGCCGCAGAAGGGGTTCCCCGCCTGGGCTAACGTAGTGCTGGCATCCAGAGGTGAAGGCGGGAGCGGCCGCCTGAGGAGGACACCCGGCTGCGTGGCCGCGGGTCGGGCCCCAGCTGCGGCAGAGGTGCCGGGCCGGGCGGCAGAGCGCCCAGGGCTCGACGCCGGCCGGAATCCCTGGGTGTGCGCGGGAGTGCGCGCCGCGGAGGCGAGAGGAGGAGGTGGAAGAGGAGGGCGAAGCCGAGAGCAGGCGGACGGACTGCCGGGCTGCCAGAGAGGGAGGCTGTGTGTGGTCACGTTGCGCGCTACGTGCTGAGAGCGCGAGCTGCTAGCCGCAGCTGGGCGACGTCAAAGCCGGGTGCGCGGCTCAGCCGCCTGCCTCCGCGCCTCCTCTGCCTCCTCTGCTCCGCCTTCGCTCTGCCTGCTTGTGTCAGCCGAGGAGCTCATCAGTATGGACAGCGCCGAGAGGCTCCACGAGGCCAGCGGCATCCGGCCTCCAGCTTTCCCCGCCGAGGCCCTCCCCGGACTCTCTGGGAGCCCCGCGGCGGCAGACCACCGTTATTATGCTTGAAGCCGCTGTTTGCGCTTGCACGCGGAAGGGCCGGCTACCACCCTGGACCAGGGTAATTACAGCACACTATCTCCTCCCCGTCGCCCAAGGTCTTCCAGAACCCGTTCTGCTTGACTAGAGGGCAGAACAGGCCACAGCACTTGGAAGTGGCTTCGTTTCTTCCCCATTTCCGTCCTTTTAAATGGAAATGTGGTCATCGTGGCAATGAGGTGTCTCTCCTCTCTAGGGGAGAAACACTAGGAGTTCAGAGCTTAGTTTATTTAATATGCACTGTCTCCTAAAGTTAGCTGCTTGGAAAATCTTTTCTTTTGTGAAAGACTCTCATTGGGGACAGAGCTAGCTAGCTCTGATACTGAGTTTAAGAAATTCGTAGTTAGAAAAGGATTAGAAAATTCGAGGCATCTTTAATTTACATTAGAGCAAGTGTGGAAATACTTAACCAAAATTTGATAGGGAAAACTGGGAATATAGTAGTGGTTTGTGATTTGTTTTTATAACCACAATAATTAGTGCTTCCTGAGTGCAATTCACTTTCTTAAATATATTCTTCACTATTCAAACGGCATATGGATAGGGAAGTGATTAAAATAGCTAAAAACGTGCATTTATACGTGGGTGACAAAAGTAATCGCTATGGAGAATCCGGAGCATAGTATTCATTTATCTGCTCCCATAATAGATTAGCATAACATACTGCAGTTCCCTCTCCCCCTGCTACTTCTGCTGTGGGGAGGGAACTCCAAGCACCTGAAAATGAATACTCCCCATTGTTTCCATCAAGGTCCTTTAACTCCATTAAGTGAACTATGTATATTATCTTTTTAGGGTGTGATCTAGTGCTTACTCTCCGGGTTTCCAAGATAGGAGGAACCAAGAATGTTGAGAGGGCCCCAATGGATGCTTCACATGGTGTTGAGGACCCCTTCTTTATGAAATGCCACTTTCATGGTTGGAATTAAGTATCATTTTAGAAGTAAAACTCAATGTGTGGCATTTCTGAAGAGAATGAAGTTCACTAGTCATTTGGGTAGGGAGGGTGGGGGGTGGGAATTGTCTTGAGTTTCTGAAGATCTGTCTTTTAAAAGTAAATCATTCCTGCGTAGTACAGCACAGCAGCTTCAAGGGACAGTAAACTGCAACTCTCAGATGGCAGCTCACGATGTGTCCATGAGGTACTTCCAGATTTTAGCTGCTCATGTTCTGCAAATAGTACTTCACCTGTGTATTGGCACTGTCCTTTTTTGGGGGGTGAGTGGGCTCTTATTTATGGAATCCTAGGCCCTTTGTTTGCAAAACTCTAGATTTAAATATCTTATTATCCCAGAATCTCAGTGTATCACACTTACAAAGGAATCTAGACTAAGTGACTATCCCTAATGGAGAATTTTTTCCTTAATCTTCAACATTAGGACATAAGCTTCAGGAACACAGGGCCTTTATTTTCCACGTAGTGCACATCTCTTCCTAGGGAAAAACCATACACCCATGGAAACCTCAGCAGTTCCTGAATGAACTATTTGGAGCTTGGAGAGAACTTAGAGAACCTGGACATTGTAGAATTTATTTCAGTTGAGGAATACAACCAGGTGTATGTACTGGTGTATGTACTCTGGGCCGGGCCTAAGGCTGGATTTTGAACATTCAAAAATACATAAGACAGAATCCCTTCCTTTAAGAAACACACATAGTGGACAGGGTGTGTTGGTCAACACACGCACCACTACTATGAGTATTATATAAATAAACAAAGTCCCAGGGTGCCAGGTAACAAATTTTACATGCAACCATTAATTGAGTAACATGACAGGATAAAAATTGCACTGGATTTAATAATTGTTGTTGTTCCTATGAAAATACGGGATAGGTAACTTTTGGAAACAAATGGCCAGTTCAACCAATCAAGGTTTTTTTGTTTTTGTTTTTTGTTTTCTGCTTGAAATTCAGCATTTTTTTATCTGCCCTGACCAACCCAGTGCGATGTATTTAGCCACACCTAGCACTAGCTACTAAAGGCCTCCAGGTGGTGAGCCTGAGCTGAGGCTTAATGACTGGCAGGGAGATGGTTTATCAGAGAGGAGAGGCGTTCTAGAAGACAGGTGCAAAGGCTACAATGAAATCAGACCCAGGATACTCTGTAGTCCAATTAGAGCAGTTTCCTACAGAAGCAGTGTAAATAACTTTATGGAGTACCAGCTTCTTGGATTTTGCATTGTGAATATGGATGTTGCATAGAGCCCAACGGAATCCCACTTTGCATTATTGCCAGGGCCCACTCAAGGAACAGCAGTGAACACTTAATCATTTGTGATTATAGGACCATGAAAATTTAGGGGCTCTCCTCTGACAACCCTTATTACCTTAATAACTGTTATGGTTTTATTGACCATGGTTTCTTTTTAATTTCTATCTCCTTCTTCCAGCATGAGCGTGACATTCCAACCTAGCTTACATGAGAGAGGCAATGTCATGGAGGGAATCAGGGCTTGGTACAAGATACCCCCAAGATAATGGGACAGAAAGAAGAAACACTAGTAACTCAGGAGATACAGCTGAGTAGGGCAAAGTCAGAATATCAGTGGCAAATCTGTCCTTTCTTTCTAACCTACAAAGCAAATACCAGGTCTTGTGTATTTTTATGGTTACTCCCTGTTTCCACCACTGGTTCTTTAAATCACATATACACTATTCCAAGTCTGGTTTATAAAACTAAACAAGAATGTAGAAATCATCAAGGGTATATAGGTAATCTCAGAAATTATACACCCTAACCTGTTGCCCCACACTTCCTTGTGCTTGCTTTATTCCTCTTGATCACAGATTCCTGGTTTATATCACAGCTTATTGGGACTGAATCATACCTCAGTTGTCTGTGTATATGGACCCCTGGCCTAATCCTTTTATTCTGAGGCTAAATCTACTTCTGATATTTCCAAAATCTATTAAGGCAAACTCCATTTTTCTATGGCTCAGACGTGAATCAGAGACCCCAAACTGTCACTTCCTCAACCTCTGCCCAATGGACCAGTTCTCTTTAAAGCTAACCCAGATTATAACAAAGTCCGATTAAACCCTGCAGTTGAACCATTCCTGTAGGGTACAGAATCTTATGTTCTGATAAGTTTTCTCTAGCCAAATGACTGTCCACCTAGTTTCATTTTCTCCTACTTAGTAATAGCTTCACAGCATGCAAGCTTAGAAAAAAATCTAAGCAGCATCACCTAGAATTGACTGTTTCAGATGAGACATGTCAGCAAGATTATTTACTATCAGGGAGACAACGCATAGTATTGGGGGTCTGGTCATCTCCAGGAGGCAGACAGGGGGCATTTGTTCATAAACAGCAGAACTCAGACGCTGGTGTTAAGTAGGAGACAGGATTCCATTTTGGGAAACAGGATTGTTGAGAAACGGGCTTTAGTGAGAACAAAAAGGGGAATGAGAAAGGCAACTGCTAAATTAGAAATAAAGAAGCACATCAAATCCCCATTGTATGGACTGAGAGAAGTCAAGGAGAGATTTATGGCTTGAGGAAGTAACAAAATACCCAAAGGATAATCCCCAGAGGTAGCAAATCCAGGGTCTAAATGAAAAAGGAAGTACCTAGGAAAGACTGATTATATGGATAGTTTTGAGAGGATGCCAAGGTAATTTGTTACCAGATGATGGGGCTAAGGTCTCAGATATATTGTGGCTGCCAGTGAGGAGTACCTCACAAACACAGGAACGTAGAGGCAGAGGCAGAAAACATGAGGCAAGGGTCTTTATAGTCTTGATATTCTATCTTCAGCTTAAAAATAGCAAGTGTCTGAGATTTGGTAAAGAACATTCTCTCTCATATGGCCTCCTTCTTTAAGACAGATATGCTAGTCTGTAGTTCTAGACCTCCAGGATTTTGCGAACCACTCATGTTTTCTATAGCTTGTATCTTGAACCCATAATTATTTTTTTAAAAGCCTACCCTCATATACCATAGCCTTGACAATTTTAGTAGCCCTGCCCTAGATCTATTCTTATTCTGGCACATCTCCCTTGATTCTGACACTATTTCAGGAACAGAAAAAATGCAGATTTGTTCCAGAGTAGAAGATGTTCAGTTCAGGGCAGTGTAACATAGTAGATAAATGTCTGAGCTTTGACATCAGACTGCCTTGGGCTTTAATCTCTGACGTCAGTTTGACCTTAATGTTTCCCTTATTTCATAAAACAAAAAGAGCAAGAAGTTATTAAGAGTTTTAAATAAAGTAGTACACATAAGATACATAGCTCAGCACCTGACACATAGTGCTCTGATAATGTATTATTACTCCTAATATTTTTATTGATAATATTTGTTAGTTGTTAGAGGGCATTAGTATATGGGGCCACAAGTTGAATCACTTCCGTTTTGAGGTTAGCTAACAGCTCAGAACCTTTAGTTTTAGAAGTATGATAAAGTGTTTTTCCCTAAAAGGCATGACTTCACTTGCTTTCATTCAAAGTTCATCTGTCCCATTTCTGTCCAGTTACATTGAATTCTGAAGTCTTTCTACAGTTTGTCTGTAATGGTTTGGTATTTCAGTACTTAGGAATAGCTTAATATCTTCTGAAAACTTGAAAATGTGAGAGTACGATTCTACTTCAAGATTATTTTTGAAAGTGCCACATCCCTGGATGTATCCTTGGAAAACTCCACAGCTTAAATATTAACACAGAGAAATTTCTGCTTATCATTTTGCTTGGTTTACTATCTTTTAAAAACAGATTGGTATGAAGTAATGCTTCCACTTCTAGGTCACCAGTAGGCTAGATTAAAGATCAACATGAAAGTTCGATTAGCAATTTTGTGGTGGAAATGTAAAGAAGCCCACTGTTTCTGACAGGGAAGTGATTTGATTAAGGCACAGATAAGATATAAAGGACTAGAAGAGAGTTGAACTAAAACTTTCCCCATGATTCTATATTTGGAGCAATTTATAGTTGTACATGTAATAGGAAATAAAGGAAAGAAAATTTGTGTCATATCAGGTACTCGTTTCAAAATTTGGCATCGCAACACCGATACAATTAATATAATATGCCATAACATAACATAACATAAACTTTAAACATTATAATTGAATTTGACCTCTTAACAAGCTACTCATATCAGCTAGTGGTTGGGAAAATCTCAAGGAAGCACAGCCTCCTCTCAATTTAAAATTTAGCATATTTTGGGTCACCTGGGTAGTTCAGTCAGCTGTGTCCAACTCTTGATTTCAGCTCAGGTCATGAGCTCACGATTGAGGGATCCAGCCCCACATTGGGCTGTGTGCTGGGTTTGGAACCTGCTTGGGATGCTCTCCCCCCTCTGCCCCACCCCTCCTCCACTTGTGCTTGTGCGCGCGCGTGCACACACACACTCACTCTCTCTCTCTAAACAATTTTTTTTTTTAATTTAGCACCCTTTATCTAATTACCTAGTTTTTCAGGGTTTCTCTCATGTGCTCTTCTTTGTCCTCACCCCATGAATGGTTGGTTTGTGTTTTGTCCTTATGTTAGAGAGAGGTATGTTCTTTCACCCAACATTGTTAGACTTCCATTTGATCTTTGAGTGTCTGCCACTTACCCTACTGCACCCATGGCTCACATCTTCACTCAATGGCTTTCAGTGGTAAGGACACAGCTCCTATCTCCTTCCGACCTCAGGCTTCTCCCAGACTTCTTGTCATTGAAGAACTTTCTCATTCTTCTCTGGGGCCATCAGGAAAGTCTGGATCTCCTCCACACCATACACATTGGGAAACCATATGGTATTATTCTTCATTCTTTCTTTACCTGAATATACCATGTTGATCTTTATACTCCTTTGTAGATTTCCTGATTTGCACTCTGAGGCATTTTCATCTAAGAGTTAAGGCAAGATTCAAAAAATAAGCTTTCTATACCTAAAGTATACAAAGGTCACTACTACCTTTCAGGCACGAGAGAGGACAGGAAAGTCCCCCTCAGAAATATGTATATCCCTATCTTCCAACTCTACCATCTCTTTTTCCTTCCTCTCTCTATGCTCTTCTATTCTTCCTGGCCATAAGACTCCCACCAGGCCAGAGGGAAGTTGACCATCCTTGCAAAGGGAAAAATGAGTCCTTTGAATCTTGCATTCTCCTTACTCTCTGCTTTATAGTAAAACTGCTGTGGCCTGAATTCTCCAAGCTAGAGCTTAATAATTTAAAGCCTAGGTCTTCCCAAAAAAACTTTTTTTCTTTCAAATGCCTGACACTTCTTTTTCCCTTGGTTTCTGCCCTTTCCCTGAAGGTGTGCTCAGCTTCGATAAACATAGAACCTTAAAGCATCAAGAATTACAGGAAATCAGAAGCAAATTGAATATAAGGTAATATTTCAAAATATTATCCCAATCTTCTATAAATAAGTTAGTAAAGGGGTAGGACTAGGTCCTGTTTATTATGGGTGGCTCAAGGAAGCAAAACATTATTATCCAAGTTCAAAGTTCAGGAGCAGATCCAAAGAAGTGGAGGGTTGGGAGTTTCCAGGAGAAATTCATGACAGGTGCATTGAAGGAGGGAGAATAAAAACCTTTGGATAGAAAAGTAGTAATTAGGAGATTGAATAAGCAAGTATCCCAGTGTGCCACCAAACTGCCAAAGAAAATAAGACCAGCCAAATATGTGGCTAAGTGGTCTGAAGGTTAACCAGGAAGAATACAACAAGATAGAGAAGGGAAGAGGGGAAGGGGCACAGGGAGATGTACAAGGTTAGATAGTGTCTCCCTGAATTCTTGTCTTCTCAGAATCCCAGACCTTGACCCCATTTGGAAGTAGGCTTGTAACATATGTTATTAGTTAAGATGAGGTCATCCTGAAGTAGGGTAGGCCCTTCATCCAATATGACTGATGTCCTTAGAAGAGGAGAAGGCACAGAAACAGACCCACACAAAGAATACCATGCAACAACAGAGGCAGAGACTGGAGTGATGCATCTACAAGTTGAGGCAAGTGGACGACTGCTACAATACCAAAGACTAAGAAAAAGGCAAGGAACAGATTCCTTCCTGGCACCTTCAGAGAGAGCATGACCCTGCTGACACCTTGATTTTAGACTTCTAGCTTCAAGAAGTGTTAAGAGAATAAATTTGTGTTGTTATAAGCCACCCAGTTTGGGGTACTTTTTTCCAGCAGCCATAAGAAACAAATACAGGAGCTCACACGTGTCTCTTGGGCAAGAGTCTACCCAACGTATTTCATATTACATATTACATGTTATATTGTAATATTATATATTACATATATATGTATGTATTATTACATATTTCTTATTACATATTTCTCTTTCCCCCTCTTTTTCTTATAATCCTATAACCAGAAGAGGGGAATTTTCTTCTTTTACTCATCTACCCCACCCTTAAGTAAAACTCATTTAAAGCAGCGATTTCCAAACTTTCTTTTCTTGCCATTTATTTACCTCAACTCCACCATAATAAATATATTTTTATCCTAACTCAGTATACATACACACATCCAAAAACACATTTTTATTCATAATATTACCCTTTGCACCAAAGTATTTTGATGTGTTCTATTCCATTCTATTCCTTTCTCTTCTGTAATATTTTACTTTTAAAAAATATGGCCTGACCATACTAAGCTTAATTCTATGACTCCTTAATGTGTAATGCAGCATATTTAATAAAATGCCCATTTTTGACATGTTGAAATGTTGCTTAAAAATGTTGCTAAAAATGTTAATAAAAATTTAAAAAAAAATTTTTTTTTTCTTCCTAGTGAAAAATTCTGAAAAGAGCATATACCCTAACTCTCCTGTCCTGAAACAATAAATTTCTCGGTTAGGATTTAGAAAAGGGATAATTTTATAGATACATATTTTGAATGATATATTCCTTTACCTGCTTTGTATCCTTTCTTTTTCTTCAATATAGAGTGACATCTTTCCTTAGCAGTAAGTGATCATCTTTAGAAGCACTTTTTAAAAAGATTTTATTTATTTGTTTGTTTGTATAAGAGAGGGAGAGAGAGAGAGCAGGAGTGCAAATGAGGGGAGGGGCAGAAGGGAAAGGGAAATGAGAGAGAGACTCTCACACGGACTCCGCGTTGAACACAGAGCCCCACATGGGGCTCGATCCCAGGACCCTGAAATCATGACCTGAGCTGAAATCAAGAGTCAGATGCTTAACGTACTGAGCCACCCAGGCGCCCCTTTAGCAGCATTCTTAATGACTGAACAGCAATCCAATGTGTGCATGCAATGGAATCATCTAACCAAGTTCCTTTTGTTGAGCATTTGGTAATCTTTCAAAAGCTTACATTCTAATGGGACGAGACAGATAATAACCAATAATCAGACAAACAAACTATAAGGATAATTGCAGATTGCAATAAGTACTTTTTAAAAAAAGCTGATGTAATAGAGTGTGAAAAGATAGGGGATTATATTCAATAATATTATCAGGAAATGGATTTTGAGATAGACCTGAAAGACAAAAGGCCCACCACATATAGATGTGAGAAGAGATATACAGACACAGGGAAAAACACAGGTTCTTAGAGTCTAATGCATTGAAGAAACAGGAAGATAGCTTTCTAGAAAGTAGTTAGGGACCAACTCATGAAGAACTCCATAGGCCAGTATAAAAAGAAGGTTTTATTCTCCACACACGGGGAAGCCTCTAAACAACTCAGAGAGATACAAAGAGAAATAGAGAGAAAGAGAGAAAGAGATTGAGACAAAGAGAAAGAGAGAGAGAGAATATCCCAAGAGGGAAAAAGGTCTGTAGTCAACAAGTGTATTGGGCATGGTTACAAATGAATGAATCAATTTTGGTACTAGTCATATAAAATTTACAGTCAACTTCAGAGTTTATTTTTTAGTTTCTTTTTTTTTATGTTTCCAGTTTTTATTTAAATTATAGTTACTTAATATATAGTGTAATATTAGTTTCAGTAGTAGAATTTTGTGATTCATCACTTGTACATACAACACCCAGTGCTCATTACAAGTTCCCTCCTTAATCCCCATCACCCATTTAGCCCATCCCTTGCCTACCTTCCCTCCACCAACTCTGTTTGTTCTCTATAGTTAAGAGTCTCTTATGGTTTGCCTCCTTCTCTCTCTTTTTTTTTTTCTTTCCCCTATGTTCATCGTTTTATTTCTTAAATTCTACATATGAGTGAAACCATATGGTATTTGGTTTCCTCTGACTGACTTATTTTGCTTAGTATAATGCATTCTAGCTCCAGCCATGTCATTGCAAATGGCAAGATTTCATTCCTTTTAATGGCTGAATAATACTCCACTGTGATGGAATTATGTATGTGTATATATACCACCTACTCTTTATCCATTCATCAGTCGTTGGACATTTGGGCCCTTTCCATAATTTGGCCGTTGTTGACAATGCTGCTATAAACATCAGGGTGCATGTGCCCCTTTGAATCAGTTTTTTTGTGTCCTTTGGGTAAATACCTGGTAATGCAATTGCTGGGTCATAGGGTAATTCTATTTGTAACTTTTTGAGGAAGCTCCATACTGTTTTCCAGAGTGGCTGCACCAGTTTGCCTACCCCCAACAGTGTAAGAGGGTTCCCCTTTCTCTCTATCCTCACCAACATCCATTGTTTCCTGTGTTGTTTATCCTAGCCATTTTGACAGGTATGAGGTGGGATTTCATCATAGTTTTGATTTGAACAAACAATCTTCATACACCTAGGAACATGGAATGTTTCTGAATTCATTTAGGCTTTTTAAAGATTGTGATACTATTTCATAGTTTTGTTTATGTATGCCTTATATATTTTGGAAATTTATACCTTTTGTTATTAATGAGAAATTTTTAAAATTATACTTTCTAAGTCATTATGGTTGGTAGGTGGAAGAGTTAATTTTTGTATATTCATTTGATAACCAGCTGAAATCGCTTCTTAGGTCTATTTTTCTTTTTCTTCAGTTGTCTTGAGTTTATCAGTTAGTGAAAGAATCATATACTCTGCCAATAGTGATAATTTCTATTGATTTTTCTTTAGGAGTCATGAGTTCCCACTATTCCTTTTTTGTGAGATTTCATTGGCAGTCATAAAACTGAAAAATGTTGGTGATAACATATTTCAGATTTTAATTGGAATGCTTCCAATGTTTCACAGTTCAGGATGCCATTGAGTATTGGTTTCAAATGGATATACAATTCCTAATTTAATAAAAGGTTTTGTGCTGTTTCTTCTGGTTGTAAGTTTGGTTTTTCCTGGCCATATCCCCCCCCCCCACCCAATCTAACTCACCCAGTGTACATGCTAATGAATTTAACCAAATACCTTTATGGTATAAGTTATAATTATTTTATTATAATTTTAAACTTAGGTTTCTTGTGATGATCTATTAGTCAGGGTTCTCCTGAGAAATACAACCAGTGGATATGTAAAAATAAAATATCTAAGCCATTTAAACTTAATACATTCAATCTTTGAAATTATAGTATAAGGCAGGAACTTCTCATTAGTCAGTTCATAGATGAGGAAACTGAGGCACAAAGGGTTTATTATGTTGAAATATCTTTATGTATCAGAAAAAAACCGAAACTTGCAATACCATATTAAGACTTCAATAGAGGTGCCTGGGTGGCTCAGTTAGTTAGGCGTCTGCCTTCGGCTCAGGTCATGATCCCAGGGTCCTGGTCAGCAGGGAGCCTGCTTCTCCCTCTTCCACTCCCCCTGCTTCTGCTGTCTCTCTCTTTTTCTCTCTGTCAAAAAAATAAATAAAATCTCTTTTAAAAAAATCTTCAGTGAAGTATTAGAGTTACTAATAATTTGAGTTAGAATTTTCTTGTATTTATATTCTTACTTGAAACTTGTCTGAAATATCTTTTTTAGGTTAACTTGGAAGTTTATAATTTTTATGAGCTCCAAAGTGTCATAGAAATTATTATACAAAGGTTCAAAGAGCTCACCTGCTAGTCATCTGGACCTGCATATTTTTGAAGGGCCTTCCCTGTTAGTCTGTTCAATTTGTGGCATCATAGTAAGTCATGTATTTCTGAATGTTTACTAAAATATAATTTCATGAGTAGCACAGTCTTAAAATTGAATAAATAGCTCCCCTAAATCTATGCTTACATCACTTTTCTCATTCTCAAAACTTGTACTTTTATTTTCTTTGTGTGTATGTGTATTCATGTATATGTTTTGTGAGTTCTCGAGTTTTCATTTTTTTGGTCCCTTCGATCTACTAGCTTTCAAATTTGTCAATTATACCATTGTATGCTTTATAATTAATTAAGTCTTGTGTTAGTTTTCATCTCTCCTTATTCCTATCTCTCTCTCAGATTAATTGGGATAACTTTGGCACATGAGTTTTAGCTTCTTAGACTGAGTAATTAGTTTATTTATGTTTATTCTTACCTATTTACTGATGAAAGTATTAGATTTATACGTCTTGTCCTGAGAATAGAATTCACTGTTTCATTCTATTTTTGACATAGCATGTTTTCTCTTTTGTTAGTTTCAATGTAGATTGCAATAATTATAGTCTTTAATTATTGGTTAACTAAGGAGCTTCCAAGGAAAAATTTTTAAATATTTGCCTGTGATTGTCTGCCATGCTAATTATTGCATAATAAGAAAATGTAGACTATACAACTTCTACGTTTTTATGTTTCTTGAAATTTTCCTTGTGGCCAGTTAGAAGATCTTTTCTAGGTAAATATTTTATGGACTCTGAAAATAACTGTGAATCTTAAATGTAAGATACAAAGTTTTATATGTAAATATATAAAACCAGCCTTCTTAATTAGGTTATTTACATGTTCTATATTTTAATAATATTTTGATACCTGTTACACCAATGTATTTTGTCATTCATTACTGCAGAGGATAGGTCTGTGGCAAGCTTGAATTTTTATTCACTATAGACATTTGCTTTTCCTCCCTAGGTGGTTTCAGTGTTTTTACTTCATGTTGGTGATTCACATATTTTATCAGGATGTATCTGGATAAAGATTTTTGCCAGGAATTACACCTTATGTGTGGTAAGTCTTTTCTCACCCCTGAAATCCTGAAATGTGTTCTCTTATTTATATCTTCTCTGTTTAGACTGGTTATACTCTTCGGGGAATAACTACTCTTGGCTTTATCTTTACTCTTTTATTTTCTCTCCACATACATTCATTTCGATATATATAAGATGTGAGTATTCACTTTCTTTCATCGAATCTGTCATTTTTCTCTGTGTTCTGGGAAAACTTCCCATGCTTCTGGTCCACATCACTGCTTTGATTTTCCACAGCGATGGATATCCACACCAGGGCCAAATGGAAATTTTATCTTTATCACTAATTTATAATTGTCCTTAAAGCCCTTGGATAACTCATTTATTGCTTTCTTTTCTTCATCCTGTTTTCTCATGTCTTCACCTGACACTGGCAAGGCCCTAAGCCTTTTCAAATAAGTAATCGTAATTTTCTTCTAGATCTTGCAATATATTATTGTCAGAGATGTACTAGTTTTGTGCTAGTCCCTTTCTCTTCTGCTGCAGTAATTTTTTATTAGCCCAATGCTGATTATTTTTCTTAAGTAGAGTTTAGATCTATCAGGATGTAATTTTCTTAACAGAATATATGGATTGTCCTAGGTCTTGCTCCCTTTCCAGTTGAGTAATGGGGAAATGCTCTTCTGAGAGTCATAGTAAAGGGCAGACTGCTGGAGCCTTAATAAGGAACAGGCGATGCAATTCTTGATTACTTCAGGGGATTTTTCTACTACTTGCCTTACCTGCTTTTCTGATTCTAAACCAAGAAAATAGGTAAATATTAGAAGTCCCAGCATGCAGCAACATAATTTCTTTCTTTCTTTTCTTTGTGTGTGTGTGTCCCCTCTTCAGTGCTCACTTGTAGTGAGCTATACTTTCCAGAATACATGTATTGTGGTGCTTCCTCTGCAAATAGCTCCTGCAATGTGCCATTTAGTTGGGAAACAGATAAAGCGTCTTTCTTAGTTCTTTTTTTTCTTTCAGTAAGTCTCTTGACTTTAGTGAAGAATTAAATTCACAGTAGATTTCTCCCTTCCTTTCTTTTTTCCCCCTCAAGTACTCTTTATATTTTAAGTATGCCAGTTTCTCCCAGATTCTAGCCTAAGGTTAAGTGTCTGTTTTACTTACTTATTAATTTTTGTCTTTTTCTGAATGTTTTCCCATAGGAAGGAGGCTGTATTAGTGCCTATTAGCCACATGTTATTTAAATGGGGATTATCACCTTGAATTTTCTAGACTCATTTCACTTTATTTGCTGTACTTCCAATATGTAGGCAAGCCTAGAATGAGTGGTATCCTTCTTCATAATGTTACTAGGTAGTCATAATGGATTTTCCTTGGTCTATATTCCCTAGGTTATTTTTAATTCTGTTAATTAAACTGTCCTCATTACAAGACATCTATAAAGAGAATAATGGAATCCCAAGCAAAATCTTTTAGAATACAAATCTCACTCTAGAACAACAGAAATGAAATGGAGGTAGATTCAGCACATGTCATCAGCTTTGAAAGTGGGAGAATTCTTACTTCAAAATCTTGAAGAAAATACTCAGAACCATGAAGGCATACAAAATCCCTATACTCAATATGTTCTAAATTTCTATTTTATTTTTATCAACTTTGTATTTAAGAAAAGGAATCAAAACCACAAAGTACGAATTAAAAGTTATTAGATGGGTAGTGATATTAATTCATTCCAAATGTTTTTTAATGAACCTATACATAGGAAAGTGTTTTATTTGTATAAGGCTCTGGCCTTGGTCTCTTGGTCCACCCTGTAGGTCACCTGCAGTTTTAATGAAGAAGTCATTGAATGAATGGCTTCCTAGCTCAACACCTGGGTCTGAAGGCTTTCTGTTGCTGTAGAAACGCATTAGTTCTGCCAAGGAGCAGGTCAGAGATGCAGGGGAGCTAATGCCCACAAAAGCAACCTTCAAACAATAAGGGACATTTGTTGGTAGACAAATATCTCAATTTCTTCACTCCTTGGTAGGAGAATTCTCTCAGGGAATAGTCAAGGAGTCTGAGCCCCAGTTGTCCACAGCAGTGCCCATTCATGAATGCATCTTTTGACTTTCTTCCCCTTCTGATCTCACTTTTCTAATAGTGCTTCCTGGTACTGCTTTTAAGGGAAACCCACCTAAAAAAGGAGGAAAGTCCCAAAGTTATATGTGATAGCAAACAAATACTAGGGGGAGGTATCAATCAAGATATATGATGTTTCACGAAATGTTTGTTCCAAGCCATTTTTTTTAAGTGTTTTCTTTTTTTTTTCCCAAGCCATTGTTTTACACAATTATAATAGTGTTAATTTTCCGTGTAAAGCTTTGTGCCAGGAAGTCAACAACAGTTTCTGAATCAGCTATCTGCCTGGTGTCATTTAAAAAATTTTATTTTGAGGCTTCTGGGGGGCTCAATCAGTTATGCCTCCAACTCTTGATTTCAGCTCAGGTCTTGATCTCAGCCCAGGGCTTGATCTCAGGGCAGAAGTTCCAGCCCCGTGTTGGGCTCCATGCTGGGTGTGAAGCCTACTTAAAGTTTAAATTAATTAATTAATTAAAATAAAATATATTTTTATTTTGAAAATTCTACAATACTTAGAATTCTAAACGTAGAGCATAAATACATATTCGGTCATCCAATTCCTTTTTTAGTCTTTATCTTATTTTAATAATAATTACATTTATTTAAGATGTACAACATGATGATTTCATATACATATACATAATAAAATGATTACTACAAACTAACAACATATCATCTCCTCACAGTTATCATTATTTTTGGTGATGAGAGCACCTAAAACTACTCTTTTAGCAAATTTATAGTATTCAGTACAATTTTATTAACTATAGTCATTATGCTGTACATTGGATCTCTAGACTTATTCATTTTACATAATAACCGAAACTTTATACCTTTTTTTTGTTTTGTTTTTTGTTGTTTTTTTTTGAAACTTTATACCCTTTAACAAACATCTCCCGATGTCTCCTCCCTGCCCCCAGCCCCTACTAAACACTGTTCTTCTATTCTCTGCTTTCACAGATTTGACTTTTTTAGTTTATACATATAAGTGAAATCATATATTTCTTTATTTTGATGTCTGGCTTATTTCACTTTGCATAGTCCTCCAGATTCATCCATGTTGTTGCAAGAGGGAGCATCTCCTTTTTGTTGAGACTAAATAATATTTCATTATATATATAATATTTTATCTAGTCATCGTTGATAAACATTTAGGTTCTGACATTTTTTGGCTATTGCGAATAATGCTGCAACTGTCACCCAATTTCAATAAATACCAGTATTACCATGCTTGATGTATATATCTTACTTATATATCTTACTTGTTTTTTAAAATATTCATGGAATTTCAGTACACATACAGAAAACTGCACATATTGTAAACATAGCAAAATGAGTTTTCTCAAACTGAACACATTTGTGGAAACAGCACCCACATAAAACAAATAGAATTAGCACTTCCCAATTCCTCCACAACATACACACTCCATTTCAGTTACTACTCAGACTAACAAATATAAACACTATTCTACCTTGCACAAGTCTTTTAAGCAAATAGCACACATCCTCTCATTTTACTCATATCATCCCTGCTTTATTGTATATTATTAAGTCTAATCTAAAGATGAACCTGCTTCCTGATATGCTCCCAGCATATTTTACATATAAACATATTACCATTTTTCCAAAAATTTTGTTGGAGAATGCTTTCCTCAATTAGAAATAAACTAAAACCTAGATTTAATTAATTGAAGAGAGATATATGAGTAAAAAAATATATTTTCACTATATAAGTTTGAACTAAGCAGGGAAGTAGTATCTTATATTCAAAGATCATCCAAGAAATACACTGATTTTTTAAGAGTCTCTACCTCTTCCCACCTGGAACTGGATTATTTTGCTAAGAAACCCTGTAATTCCATTAATAATTTCTAATATTGAAGTATTACATTCTAACTTTAATCTAGATTTGCAAGTAATTGTTTTATTTGGATTTAGGTCATAATCTATGTTGACAGTTTTATTTTAGGATGACTAGAGGCATTTCAGAATGATAATTTCCTTTTTATTAGGATACATCTGTTGATTAAAAAACTAGTTTTGAATTTATAAAGTGCTCAAAGTAATTAATTTTAACAGTGACATAACGCAGTGTATTTCTGGAGCAGTCATTCTCTGCAGTACAAAGTATTTGCATATTCACCAGATACTTCCTTATGGAGAAATGTCAAAGGAGACAAGTATTGCAGCATCTGACTCCAGTGCACAATCTTTTCAAATAAAATGTAGCCTTCTCATTAATACAGATATGAAGAACTGATAGTAAACTTTATCAAGCTACTTATTGGCATTTCAGAATAATGTCTGGATTTTATGTTCCTTTTACATCTTGAATTAGTAAATTTTTAAAAGAAAAATTAAATTGTAAATAGGAAATTGATAAAGCATATCTGACTAATCATTTTCCTTTGAGAAATTATAGGCACATAATAAAATTTTCATGTTTTTCTTCCTTTAATTGTATGCAACAAATATATCTCCTGACTATTCAAATAATACCATTATCATTTTTAGTTAATAAAACATTCAAGTAAACACAAAGTATTGATTTCTTACCCACTGTTAAAAATTAAGTACAAAATAAATTACACACAAGATTCTTAATTATTGAAAATAATTTTTAGTGACTATTATTTTGACTTTAATTTTCAAACTATCTAAAGACCTCATTCTCAGAAACAGACTTCCAGCATGCAGAATTGAAAATTCTCTCATTTACCTTGTTTATTCTGCAGATAACATATACTTGTCATTTATTTTTTTAGTTTATCAAGTATCTAAACTATACACATTTCTCTACCAAATTCATTTACTCAGAGCTATCCAATCTATCCATCTAAATCAACCAATGAAGAAAATATTTAAGAGTATACATTTCCAGGGATGTTGTAAGAAAAATAAAAGCAATATGGTAAAAGTTAGCATTAATTAGTTAGAAAGTTAGATTAATTAATATTAATCTTCCAGCTCTCAAATAATGATTTTAACACTGGAATTATATATAAATGAAAAAATAAAATTAATTTTTAAATGTGTTTGTCCTTGTCATTTTTGTATGTCCAGTTTGAGCCTATTAAGTGGTAAGTGTGGAAATTTATTCCTAGTAATGGCATTGTAGGTAAACTCAATCATTACTTCCACTGACAGCATAATTAGGAAGCTGAAATGTGACTTTCTGCATATCTATACCTTTATCTGTATCTGTCTGTATGTAGACAACAGAAAACTAACAGTACAGTGAGAAGTACAAGGCCAAGAGCTAAGGAAAAATGGAAACCCAGTGTAACCCAGCATTTGTATCCACTTTTCCTCAAGAATAATAAACGTATTCCTGAAGAAGTGGCTGAGAAACTGAAAAGCTAGGCAAAATTTTCAAGAAATTCAAAGACCAAGAGGGGCAGAATTTTGGCCACCAAAAATAAAGTCTGATAAAATACCAGGTTTGAATTGGAACCCCAGGACTGCAGGTTAGGAGTAAGAATGTAATTGAAATAGACCAGCCCTCACTGAATCACAGCTTTGAATCAACTCCAGCACATATTGGATTAAGGTGATCTAGAATTTCTAATGCACAGGCCACATGCCAGAAACAACTATAAATCCTCTGGAGAAAGGCACTGTTGTCTTAAGTCTTAAATAAGTCCTACAAAGATATGAAGAAATAAGACAAAGTGATAATTAAAGGTCAAGTTGTGTCCCTGTGAATGCATATGTTGACGTCCTAACCCCTAATACCTCAGAATATAACTGTTTATAGATACAGTCTGGTCCGTAAAGAGGTAATTAAGGTAAAATGCAGTTATATGGGTGGGCCCTAATCCAATATAATTTATGTCCTTATGAGAAAGGGAGTTTAGGACATAAACACATACAAAGGAAAGACCGTGTGAAGATGCCAGAGGAAGATGGTCATCTTCCAACAAGAGAGGCAACAAGAGAGGCTTCAGAAAGAACTAAAGAGAGAGGCTTCAGAAAGAATTAAACCTGCTGACCTTGATCTTGAATGTCTAGCCTGCATGACAATGAGATAATATCTTTCTGTTCTGTAAGCCATCCAGTCTGTGATGCTTTCTTGTGACAGCCCTTGCACACCTTTACAATGATCAAAGTCTAAGAGAAACAACAAAAAACAAATATCTACAGTATTTACAGGGAATCTAGATAGTTGAGTTTCAACAACTGACCTAAAAAAAAAAAAAAAAAGATTACACTTAACATATCCAAAGAAATAAAATGAGAAACTATTATACTAAGCCAACTAAAAAAATCAGAAACTAATACTAAGAACTCAGAGATGAGTTTAATAACATATTTGATAAAGATGAAGAGAGAATATTGAACTGGATAAAAGTTCAGAAAAAAAATTCTAGAATGAAGCATGAAAATGTAAAAAAGTTGGAAAATACAGAAGAAAGCATATGAAACAAGTGAGTAAGAAGAAAAAAGGTCTATGCAGAAATAACTAGATCCAAGGGGAAAAAAAGAGAAATATTAAATACTTGAGGATATAATAGCTGATAATTTAAAAAAAACAATAATGATATAAAGTCTCAGGTTAAAAAGAAGTGAATAATGTGTACCTACACATAACAAGGTAAATGTGCTAAAAACAACAAAAAAAGACAAACAGAAATGATGAAAGCATCCAGGGAAAGAAGAAAAATTACACACAAAAGAGTCACAATAGGATTGAAGCCAGATCCCTGAAACAGAAAAACAAAATCGAAGCCATATCATAATGAAATAAAATCTTTGAAGTATTAAAGAAGTCAAACATACTATATTTTAGTATATTTAACTTTTGAATAAAATATTCTTCAAAAATGAAGAAATGAAGAGGTCTTGATAATAGAAAAAAATGTTTATACTTATGATAACACAAAATTCAAGATAAAACTGCATAAAAATATCTTTTCTTATGTATCATAATGCGAAACATTGATTGAAGTTTGAAAATGTTATGTTAGCAAGACTTGGGGAACAGGTACTAGCATATGGTACAAAATCACTTAAAAACATGGAAGGAAATTAAGTAATTTGGCTAAAATTACATATTCTGTTTTCCTTTATCAAGAAATCCTTCTTTTAGAAATCCATCTGAAATACCAACTGACAAGATATATAAAAAGATGTATGTACAAGAAACTCTATTGCAGTAATATTTGTCATAGTAGAACAGAATAAAACCTAAATATCCATTAACAGGGACAGATTGTATAAACTATCGTATGATATTTAGCTGAGGAGATTTTCATGCTAAATGTTGAAAACGTAGCCTAGTTTATTCTAGCTGCTTATAGTAAAATTTGAGAGAAAAGACATAAGTTGAGAAAATTGTTAAACAAATAAAACCCAGAAGTGATAATTTGGAAAACTACTGATCCTCCCAGATAACAAAGGAAGTCAAAATTAAGAAATTCACTATCAGGAAATACTGTAGAGAAAATACGGAGGATGTGACCCTAAAGTCCTCCCTTGAAACATCAGAGAGATCAAGAGATCAGAATATTTAGTCACACTAAGGGGTATAACTCTAAGATCCCCCTCGATTACACTCTGGCCTCTAGGAAACTTGAGGGCAATGTCCCTCAGCTATATCGGGAGAAGCAAAAATTGAGAAGGGATTATTTAGGTAAGATATCTGGGAGGAATCCTTACACAGTTTATACGTGAAGCAAATCATCACATGGTACACTTTAAAAATCGTACAATTTTATTAGTTATACCTCAGTAAAGCTGAAGAATATCTCTTGATTAGCCTCTTGTCTAATGGAGTTAATTCCTCTGACATATACAGGAGACAGAAAGTTCTTAAAATTTTTGTAGCAGCAGAAATACTGCCAGTCTAATCATGATAAAAACAGCAAATTCTAACAGGGGCATCCTGCAAAATAACTGACTCATACTTCTCAAAACTGTCAAGGTCATCAAAAATAAGGAAAGACTGAAAATGTTACAGCCAAGAGATGCCTAAAGAAGCATGACAACTAAATGTAGCATGGTGTCCTGAATGGGATCATGGAATAGAAAAGACACATTAGGCAAAAACTAAGGAAATCTGAATAAAGTATGGACTTAATAATAATGGATCAGTATCACTTATTAATTGTAACAAATGTATTATAGTAGTGCAGGATGTTAATAATAGGAGAAACCGAGTGTGGGGTAAACAAGAACACTGTGTAGTAGTATCTTCTTTTTCCTATAAATGTAAAACTGCTTTTCAAAAGTCTATTTAAAATTATATAAGGATTGGGGCGCCTGGGTGGCTCAGAGGGTTAAGCCTCTGCCTTTGGCTTGGGTCGTGATCCCAGGGTCCTGGGATCGAGCCCCACATCGGGCTCTCTGCTCAGCGGGGAACCTGCTTCTCCCTCTCTCTCTGCCTGCCTCTCTGTCTGCTTGTGATCTCTCTCTCTCTCTATCAAATAAATAAATAAAATCTTTAAAAAAAATTATATAAGGATATATAAAGAAGAAATAACACGATCTCGATTAAGTTGATATAATTGTGTATATAGCAAAAACTGTCTTCATCAATTTGTTTCACTTTTTATTGAGATAAAATTCACATAGCATTTATAATATTAAAATGTACAATGCACTGGTTTTTAGTATGTTCACAGTGTTCTGCAACCATCATCGATACCTAATTCCATAATGTTTTCATCACCCCAAAAATAAATCCCATACACATTGAGCAGTCATTCCCTTTTTCTTCTTTCCCCAGTCTCCGGAAATCACTAATACTTTTTGTCTCTACAGATTTGTCTATTCTGGACATTTCATATAAATTGTATAATACAATATGTGGCCTTTTGTGTCTCACTTTAAGATAGCATAATGTTTGTAAGGCTTATCCATGTCGTAGCATGCAACAGTATTTAATTTCTTTTTTTTTCAGATGTATTTATTTATTTGAAAGAGAGAGACAGAGAGAATAGGAAGAGGGAGAGGGAGACAAGCAGACTCCCCACTGAGTGAGGAGCCCAATGTGGGGCTCGATTTCAGGACCCTGAGATCATGACCTGAGCTGAAATCAAGAGTCAGTGCTTAACCGACTGAGCCACCCAGGCACCCCAATACTTCATTTCTTTTTAATGACTGAATGGTATTCCACTGTATAGCTATACTGCATTTGTAATATAAATTTATCAGTTAATGGATGTTTTGGTAGTTTCTACTTTTGGACTACTATGAAAGATGCTTTATGGATATCCATGTACATGTCTCTGTAGATGTATGTTTCTAGTTCTCTTAGGAGTGGAATTGCCATATCTTATGGTAACTATGTTTAATTGATTGAAGAGCTATCAAACTTCTTCCAAATGTTCTCCACAGAACCTGAAACATTTTACATTCCAATCACCAACATTTGAGGGTCCAATTTCTCCATATCCTGACCAATATTTGTTATTTTCCTTTAAAAAAATATAGCTATCTTACCGGCTGTAAATTGGCATCCCTTTATGATTTCAATTTGAATTCTCCTGATGTCTAATGACGTTGAGCATATTTTCATGGGCTGATTGACCATTAGCATATATTGGAGAAATGTCTGTTCAGAACCTTTGCCCACCTTTTCACTGGGTTGTTCAACTTTTGTAGAGTTGTGAGAATTCTTTATTCTGTATAATAAACACATATGATTCACAAATATTTTCTCCCACTCTCTGGGTTGTTTTTTCACTTTCTTGATAGTGTCTTTCAATACACAAAGTTTTAATTTTAATGAAGACTAGTATATCTTTTTTTTCTTCCCCTGCTATTTGTGCTTTTGGTCTCATATTTAAGAAACCGTTGACTAATCCAAGGTCATGAGGATTTCACTTTTGTTTCCTTCTAAGTTTTTTTAGTTTGACCTCTTATATTTAATTCTTTATATTGAGTTTATTTTTTGTATGTGGTGTTAGATAAGAATCCACATTAATTCTTTTGCACGTAGATATCCAGTTGTTGCTTCATCATTTGCTGAAGAGTATTCTTTCCAGATTGAGTGGTCTTAGCATCCTTCTTGAAAATCAATTAACCAAATAAGTGTAGGTTTATTTCTATACTCTCAATTCTATTCTAGTACCTTTATATATCTATCTTTGTACCAGAATCTCCATCTTTTTGTTATTGTAGCTTTGAAAATTTTGAAATTATAAGTGTGCATCTTTGTTCTTTTTTTCAAGTGTGTTTTAGCTGCCCAGTGTCCCTTTAAATTTCACATGCATTCTAGGATCAGTGTGTTCACTTCTTCAAAAAAAAACTGGGATTTTGGTAGCTGTTTCATTGAATCTGGAGATCAATTTGGGGGAATACTGTCAACTTACAGTATTAGCTTTCAATCTAGGAATGTGAGATATCTTTCCACTTAAACTCTTTCTTTAATTTCTTCCAATATTATTTTATAGTTTTTGGTGTATAAGTCTTGTATTTCCTTGGTCAATTATTTTCTTAAGCATTTTATTCTTTCGATGCTATTATAAATGGAACTGTTTTCTTAATTTCATTTTCAGATTGTTCAATGAAATTGTGCAGATATACAACTGACTTTTGTATTTTGATCCTGTGTCCTGCCAGTTGGCTGAACTCATTTGTTAGCTCTAGTTTTCGTGTGTGTGTGTGTGTGTGTGTGTGTGTGTGTGTGTATGCATGTCTGGATTCTTAAGGGTTTTCAATGTATAAGATCATGTTTAGTGCAAGTCAGGATGGTTTTTCCTTCCTTTTTCATCTAGATGTCTTTTATTTCATTTACTTGCCTAATTTCTCTAGCTAGAACTTTTAGTACAATGTTACTGGAAGTGGCAATAGCAGACATCCATGTCTTGTCCTCATCTTAGGAGGAAAGCTTTCAATTTTTCACTGTTAAGTGTGATGTTAGTAATATGTTCTTGAATGCCTTTTGTTCAATTAAAGTAGTATCCTACAGTCCCTAGTTTGATAGGATGTTGGATTTTTTTAAACACATTTTCTGCATCTATTAAGATGTTCATATGGATTTTCCCTTCATGATATTAATATATTTTTTTACATTGATTGATTTTCATATATGTGAATGACCCTCATGTTCCTGGGATAAATCCTGCTTGATCATGTTGTATAGTCCTTTTAATATATTGTTATATTTAGTTTGCTGGTATTTTATTGATTATTTTTGGATTATCATCATAAGGGGTATTGGTCTGTGGTTTTTTCCTTGTGTTGTCTTCATCTGCCTTTGGTATTAGGGTAATGACAGCTTGATAGAATGAATTAGAAAGCTTTCTCTTATTTTTTAAGAAGAGTTTGAGAAAGTTTGCTATAAATTCATTAATCTTTATTCTTTCCAGCCCTTCCACATGTTTTGAGTTTGGTTAGTCTTTCATTTTTCTAGTTTTTCAAAGTAGAAGGTTAGGTTATTAATTTGAGATCTTCTTTTTCAATACACATATTCACTTCTATAAATTTCCATCTGAGTACTGATTTTATTTTTTTATTTTTTCTTTTTAAAGATTTTATTTATTTATTTGACAGAGAGAGAGACATCACAAGAAGGCAGAGAGGCACGCAGAGAGAGAGGAGGAAGCAGGCTCCCTGCTGAGCAGAGAGTCCAATGTGGGGCTCAATCCCAGGACCCTGAGATCATGACCTGAGCTGAAGTCAGAGGCTTAACCCACTGCGTCACCCAGGTGCGCCAAGTACTCATTTTAAAGAATCCCACATGTTTGGGTTTGTTGTGTTTTGTTTTCTTTCGTATAAAAGTATTTTCTAATTTTCCTTTTGATTTTTTTTGACCCATTGGTTTTTAGGAGTATGTTTCCACATATTTGTGAATTTTAAAAAATTATTTTCTTATTAATGTTTATTATAATCCTCAGTTCAATTGCCAAACAAAATAACTAAAAATAGTAAGAAGAATGACAAGGAAATTAAAATGGTACACCAGAAGATATTTAGCCAAAAGAAAGCAGTAAAGGTGGAATTGAAAAAATAAGAAAAATATATAAAGCTAATAGAAAACAAATAGCGAAGTGGCAGAAGTAAGACTTTGTTTATCAGTAATTAGGTTAATGTCTAGTAAACTCTCCAAATAAAAAGGAAATATGGATTTTTTTAAAAACCAACCAACTGTAGGCTGTCTACAAGTGACTCACTTTAGATACAAAGATACAAAATAGGTTGAAAGTTAAAGGATTGAAAAAGATATTTCATTTGTGTGTGATATACAAAAAGAACTTAAAATTTCATAAAATACTATTTTGGCAGGGGAGAGAGGTCAAATGACATCCACACAGAAGCTTACTTTCTGTATTTGATAATTATAGCAATGGGGGTCTTTGGGTTATTACTTACCTGGGATGTAGCTATTCTTTCTTTCTAAAATCTATTATGAGAGATATATTCACACACTGCATTCAACTAATGTCATCTTGTGCTGGTTATTTACTTATTACTTCTCAGCTTCATATTCACCTTTCTTTGCCTTGCTTTGTGATCCTGAAGCTGGACCTTCTAGACATTTCTCCTTTGTCAGTTCACTTGATGTTAGACTTTGCCAATAGAGGGCACTGGAAGGCCATTGCAAGATCAGTGCAGGAGGAAGGGACCTCTTTTCCTTTACCAGTGTGGGCTGTTCAACATGGCAGCCACTGAATTCACATGCAAGATCCAGGAAAATTCATTACAGCACCAGCTCTCGTGGATTAGAAATCCATGACTTCTGGGAAGTTTTCTCCATCCCATAGCAGCGACCCTCATTGCTTTTTTGAAGCCAGCACTCTCCAGGAAATTTCTCCACTCTAAATACCACTGTGGCTCACCAGTCAAATGAGAAGTTCGTGGTAGTTAGGGAAAACCTGAAGCCTTAGCCCAAGTTTAACTCACAGCAGACACGTAGATGGTTAGCATATGGATACCATAGCAATTTTCCCAGTTCTTGAATATATAATTGGAATAGTTACACTTGGCAACTGTCAGAATCTCTACATTAGCTTTGTGACCCATGGATAAAAGGCACAATGATAGTAAGTCCCTGTGCCTTTCCCTTCCTCTTCAGATATTAAACCAGAAACAGTACTACATCATTGAAAGAATTATGAAGATCTGTACTGTCATCAAAGCTTGTAAAGATATAAAGTGGTGATACTTATAGCATTTCCATTTAGCTTGACTATTTGGCCTGTGCAAATTTGGATAGATCTTGGAGAATGAATTTGGTGACTCTGTTTGTAGCCAATAATATAGCTTCCTTTAGCTGGCAGAAATCAACACAGCCTTTAAGACTTGGTTTGCAGATATTGACCTGGTCAATCCATTTTTCTCCATACAAAAAATTGCAAGGACTGCTAGATAGTTTCTCTTTTTTTTTTTTGGCAGGACCAACAGTACATGCTCACAGTCACACTTCAGAGTTATATCTACTCTCTTGTTTTTTTTTCCATAACATAGTCTGCGAAGATCTTAATCATTTTTTGGCATTCCACAAAACATCACGTTTCTATAAATTGATATTATTCTGATTGGCTTAGATGAGCTGTAAGTTGTAGATAATTTAGATACCTTAATACAACAAATCTGAGCCAAAGAGTCGTAAATAATTGCCACAAAATTTCAGAAGCTTGTCACCTCAATGAAGTTTCTGGGAGTCCAATGGTCTGGAGCACAAGATATATCCTTCAAGGTGAAACAGTTTACTTTATTTCATACAACTTACCACAGACACACACACAAAAGAATCATGATGTTTGGAATTTGAAAACAACATATACTACATTTGTGTGTTTTACTTTAACCTATATACAAGTTACTTGCAAATTTGCTCTATCAGCACAAAAGAAGGCTTTGAAACAAGTCCAGGTTTCAGTGCAATCTGCTTTTTCCTTGGACCTTATAATCAGGAGATCTAATGATACTCACATTATCTGTGCCAAATAAGAATGCTGTATGGAGAATCTGTCAAGAATTTGGAGGATTATTGCAACACAATCCTTAAGGATTTGGTACATAGCTATGCCTTTAGGAGATAACTACTCTCCTTATGAGAAACTTCTTACTTGCTACTTGGCTTTGGTAAGACTCAACGCTAACCCTGGGATATCAGGTAACTGTGAAGTCTGAGTTTTCACTCATCAACTAGTTGTTTTCTGATCTATCAAACTAAATGTTGGGCATGAACAAATATAATACATTACCAAGTGGAAAGAATATAAGAGACTGGACTTAGGTGGATTCCAAAGATACAAATGAGTTGTATGAGTCAGTGGTTCAGACTTATTTAAAAACAACTCCTACTACAATCCACTCTCTCAATCCACATTTCTGGCCTAATGGGGAGTTCTTTATGATTTGTAAATTCAGAGGAGAAAAGGAAACTTTATGCTGTTTTGTAGATGATTCTAGACAGCATGCTCATGTCACCTGGAAGTAAACACTTCATATTTACGGTCTCCACAATGATGGCCCTAGAAGACTGTAGTGAAGTGCAACATCCCACTAGACAGAATTCCAAACAGTATATTTTACTTTGGATAGACTGAGAGATAAGCAGAAGGATGGATTACATTGTTGATATAATAGTTGTTAATGGTTGTTGATGGGTCGTCTGGATAAATACAAACTTGGAAGAACAAGATTGGAAGCTTGGTGAGAAGGAGCTCTTGGGTCAAGAAGTATATGTATGGACCTCTCTGAATGGGCATAGACTGTGAAGATATTTTATTTGACTTGTGGATGTCTACCCAAAGGCAGACACTTTGGAGGACACTCAAAATAATAAGGTAGACAAATGACTCACTCTATGGATGTCAGTAACTTCTTTCCCAGCCAACTCAATGCCTACTCAATGGGCCCATGAAACAAAGAGGTCATGGCAGTAGGTATGAAATATGGACTTTAACAATACAGGTCTCCTTTAACCAAGGTTAACATTGAGAGCACTAATCCTGAATGCCCAATCTGCCAGTTACATTGGCCAACACTGAGTTTTCTATATGGCACCACTCACATAGGGAATCCACCACTTGGAAGCAGGTTGATTACATTGCACCCTCACCATGAGAAAGCAGGTAAAGATTTAACTTTACTGGAATAGAAATATATTCTGAATATCGATTTGCCTTCAATGCCCATGATGCTTCTAGCACCACCACCTGCAGACTCACAGAGTACTTTAATCACTGTCATGAGATTTTACACAGCATTGATTCTGATCAAGAAACTAATTTCTCAGCATGAGCTACAAAGGTCTTGTGGAATTAATTGGTCTTACTACTTATTCTCTTACCCAGACAGAGTTGACCTAACACAAAGTATGAAATGACTTACTGAGGAGTCATTTACAGTGGTAGTTGTAAGACACCAGCTTAAAGTGATGTAGTTTCATAGGATGTAGTATATCCTTTGAATTAGACAAAATATTATATGGTTGTGTCTCCCCCACAGCCAGAATACATGGCTTCAAGAATCAAAGGTAGGAAGAGACTCCTCTCACTATTTTACCTAGTAACCTAGTCACAGAATGTTTGCTTCCTATTCTGAAAACCTTGAAATGTTCTGGGCTAGAGATGTTAGTTCCCAGGGAGAGGATATTTCCATCAGAGAACATAATAATATTTCCATTCACTTTGAAGAAAAGACCGCACATTTTACGTTTTCTCATATCACTGAGTGGAGTGATTGAATTGATCCTAATTATTAAAGAGAAATCAGTTTCCTGCCACACAATAGGGGAGTCTCTGAGGTGTCTTTCAATGCTTCCATGATCACTGGTGAATGCCAATGGAAAATGACAGCAATTACTACAGCAACAAAAAGTCAAAACCATTAAGGACTCAGATCCTTCAGAAATGATGGTTTGATGTATCTTACTAGGTAAAGCATCAAAACCACCTGAGGTTGGAAAGGAAATTTAAGATATAATATTGGGAGAAGAAAGTCACAGATACTTCTTCATGACCAATTACAGAAATAATATGATATATAACATATATTTTAAAGACTTATAAAGTTAACCTCAACAAACTCGTATAGAATGATAAAGAGAAGAAGGAGAAATTTACGTAGATAGGTAGATAAATATGTAGATAGATAGATATTTAGATATCTATCTTTATAAATCCTTAAGGTAAGTCCAATAGGCCTTGAATGAATTTGAGAATTAACTAATATAATCAATGATAGATACTTCCAGTCAAGACTCATAGGGAATTCTAAAAAAAATAGAAAGAGGACTCAGATACTAAGCAGCTCCCCAAATACTGAAATGTCTGCTATTCACACAATACCTTTATTTTGGAAAAAATTTACAGAAATATTGAACAAATTCTATTCAAATCTCCAAGGTAAGGGTTTATTAGTCAAATAACAAAGTATGAAAAAATCTTTAGCCACACTTGTTATTGACATGAGTGTAGACTAATTACTGCATAATATGGTTCTAGGATACCTGTTCTGATTACCAAAAAGAGTAATTAGATAAACAGACAATTGAGTAATATAATCCGGAATGATATAAGATAATATATTTTAATACATTTTGTTTTTAGTGATATTGGGTAAATCAATATTTTTTTTTTGTAGACAGTATAAAATGGTGATTTGTACACCTCTTACTTTTGACATATGTGACTATTTACCTCCTTGCCAATATGAATGTATTAGTATTAGAAATAATCAGAAGAGATAATATGGTATCAGATAAAATATCACAATAGTAATAAGAGATTCTACTATTCACTTATTGAAATGAGAATATTTCCTATGAAGCATGCTTTCTAACTTACATTCTACTCTTCTCAATTTAAAATTTAAGAATTAAGGGGAAAAAAGTCCTTGGAGAAAACAGCTACTTTGTGAAACCTGAAGAAAATATTGACTTGCTGGGGGAAGGTTAAAAGCACTAACTGAAATACATCCACTGTGCACAGCTTTAGCAGGGCCCGGAGGGGGAGAAGGTCATCTCTACTGACCACAAGACAACAGGTTCATCCACTACATGTATCTGTCTACAAATAACAACTGTTACTATGTGATGAGTACAGAAACAGGGTTTCCAATAGATAAGATACTGAAATAACAATTAGTTATTAGGGACTCAGGTCAAAATCAGGAATCAAATATCCTTTGAACAGTAATAGGGAATTTATAATATTCATGCAACCTCTAACCACTCACCACTTTATTTTTTCATCCATTAACTAATCATTTATTAAATATGTCCAATTTGACAGTGAAAAAAATGAAAGAGCAAAATGTTACTTTTCTCACATATATTATAGTCAAGCAGAGACAAAAAGAAAATAAATTGAGTAAACAACCATAGAAGTAAAAATCATACACATGGAAATAACCAAGGATTGCTCAAAAGTTACCATGTGGTTGTAATAGTTGCTTATTTATTTTAATGCTGCTCACAAGATGTGATTATTTTGTGATAATCCACTGACCTAAACATTTATGACTGGTGTTTCGATAAAAACTTGAAGATAAATAATAAGTAATAATGATAATAAAAATAACAATATTTTGGCTTTTGAAGGGAAAGGATTAGTATTCTGTTTTCTAGACATTTCTACTAATTTAATAATTAATTTCCTGAATATCTAAATAAAGAAAGGTTTCTCATTATTGTTTTTGAGTTTAGGTGACTTGCCAAAGGTTAGCTTCTTTTTAAAATCTTATTGCTGATCACTAGTTCATAATAGCTATTGAGGTCTTTTCATCTAAGGACACTTTAAAATAAATAAAATCATTGAGATTTGTAAAACAAAAAACAAAAAAAACCCCCAAAATTCACCACAGTTTAGCAATGGCTCTACTGGTACAATAGAGTACCTGTCAGAGAACATATTAATAATATTTGGTGAACAATGTGTTGCTATTAAAGTGCTAAAGGAAATACCTTGGATATACTCTGATTTTGTATTAATACATAAAATTGGGTTAAACTGTGATTAAGCATGTGTATTAGTTAGGCTTCTCGGTTGCAAGCTAAGAAAACTTATCCTTAGTAACCCAAGCAGAAAATCAGTTGGAAGATAATTGGGTTGTTCAGAAAAACTGAAAAAGAACTTAGGAAGTTCAGAAATTAGGTAGAGAAGAGTGGAGACTGGTAGCAGAGGTCATGCTTAAGGCCTTGTCACAGAAACCATTTGGCGAGGACATTGCTACTGCAATATACCATTAAACTCTTCATGCTGCTCCTTGAATTGTCACCAAAAAGGCTACCACTAGAGACTTTATCCTTATCATCCTGAGACGTTGGTTCATGATTTCAAGATTCAAACTCCCAGGTGGAAACATCTGATTGGTCAGAGTACCTGCTTCTCATGAACACTCATGTAAAATAGAAAGAGCATCAAGATGTTGCTTAACTTAAAAAAAAAATCAACAAACTCACATTACAGAAAAAAAAGAAAAGCGACTGCTCATGTGTATTTATTATTTATTTTTTTAGTAGACTTTACCCCCAGCGTGGGGTGAGAACTCACGACCCCAAGATCAAGAGTTGCATATTCTCTTGAGCCAGCCAGGGGCCCCTCAGGTTTATTTTCAATACCTGTGGACTGTGTTCTCCAGGACTCTAGTTAAATAAAAGATGCTAGTGGGCAGCAATTAAAGCGATTGTCATTAAGCCGTAATGTAAAACAGAGAGCATGATCACAAATATGACTTTCTCTAAAACTCAGTGGATTGAATTTTGGGGTTAGTTCTCTTTGCAGTTTTGTTTATACACCACATATATTTCTCTTAAATGAAGTGTAAGCAAAGTAGAAGCTATGAGAACTAAAGAATCATATATACTACTTTCCTTCCCCTTCAATCTAAGCTGTCCTTTGACTTGGTTGCAGAATCAAATGAGATGGAAGTGACACTGTGTCAGTTCTGGATCTAGCTTTTAAAAATATTGGCTACTTCATTTTCTGCAGTCTTAGAAGTCAACTACCATGTGAGAAGTCTGATATCACCATACCGTCAGGAAGCCTAAGCTAGCCATGTGAATAGTCCAAGTGGGGAGAGAAAAATGACTGGTCAGTTGCAAACTGTGTGATTCTTTGAGTTGAGGCACCAAGCTTGAGAATGAAGAAGCCATCTTTTGTGATCCAACCTCTTGAGGTATCATATAGAACAGACTAGCTGCACAGCCGAATTTAGGTCAGATTGAAGAATTAAGAGAAATAATAAATCGTGCTTTTTAAAAATGAACTACGTTTTGGGTTTGTTCATCCAGTAGTAAATAACTGGGATGGAATGGTACCTAAAAGTAGGATATTGTCATGACAAAAACCTAAAACATACAGTATTAGTTTTGGTCTAAAAGGCAGCAAAGAAACTGTTGCGATTGGAAGGGAAGGCATTACGGGAATTACTGGAACACAGGGGCCTATGTTAGGTATTATTGAAACACCTGGTGAGACTGTCATCTCCAATGATATGGAAAATAAAAATTGGACTTGGTGAAGTAGATCTGGATCCATATTTTTCTAGGCAGAATTTTGCCACTAAATTTGGCCACATTTAACTGCCTCTGATTGTATATTACAGGAGAAAAATGATATAAAGAAGAAATACTTCAGTAGTCAAAGACACTAAGCAAGAATTTTCTGACTTAACATTACCAGCTCCTCCAGACAGCAAAAGACTTTCAAGGCAAAAATGACCTCAGAATAAAGACCCACTCCAAGGTGCTGCTAGTAAATCATGGACTCAGGGTCAGTTCCAAATTGAGAGTTAAGATCTCAGAAAAGTTTAAGGCAGTGCCTAGAATTAAAGCCTTTTATCTAGAGAAAGGTATTTCTAACATCTTAAGGTCATGAATCTTGAAAGCATAGTCCATAGCACCAAATCCTACAAAATGAAGTGTAAGAGGTCTTGCCTTAAAAAGATCTAGGAGTGTAGTTTTGATCAAATGAAATAAAACCCATGAAGATTCATAGAAAATCCACAATGTTTTCAAGAGAATTTTATTGGTAAAATGTGATTTGGTTAAAGTGAAACTTTCTATGTTAGCAAAAATCCCATAGTATATCTGCCTCAGTAAGATTGATTAGATATATTTGCCATGTTTTTACTATTACTTAGAATTTAACTGATTGTCAACTGTTCTTTTTTTTTTTTTTTTCATTTTCTTTGCCCAAGATCGTATGCTATGATTTTACAACTTAACACCATAAGGTATCATTATATAATAAATAGCACATTAAGAATTTAAACTCTTGAAGATAGAATCAGTAAGGCAGAAAGATTTTTCCCTCTCTAGACTCAATAATCTTGACTAACATTCAGGTAGGGTTCACTTGGCCCAAATATCTAGATAGAAAAATAGATCAGTTGATGGATAGATGGGTAGAAAGAAAAATAGATAATAGATAGATAGATAGGCAGAAAACCTATTAGATGGATAAGCAGACATATAAGGCCTTGTTAACTTGGGACTTTGTTGTACAAAGGCAAAAGAACATACTGACCCTTATGAAACCTAAAGTCTAAAGTAAGCACTTTCTACCAGTACCCATTCACCATGAACTATGAATGCTACAATGTGATTATTAGTCATCAAGTTCTTTTTTTATCTATTCTTAAGTAATATGACCAAGAGAATAGTTCTTGTTTGGTCTGTAAAAGTTATTTATTGCTGTGTAACAAATTCTTCAAAACTTAGCAGCTTAATATATTTATTATCCAATATAGCTTCTGAAGTTGCAGTATCCTAGAGCAACTTAGCTGAGATATTCTGGCTTAGGATCTCTTATGAGATTAGAGTCAAACTGTCAGCTAGATCTGCATTCATTTCTAGACTTGGCTAGAGTTGAGAGATCAGATTTTAAGCTCATTCACATGGTTATTGGCAGGCCTCAATTTGCTCA
Source organism: Potos flavus (assembly GCA_028534135.1). Lineage (NCBI taxonomy): Eukaryota > Metazoa > Chordata > Mammalia > Carnivora > Procyonidae > Potos > Potos flavus. Next base: position 81,875,191 of record CM052896.1, read on the forward strand.
AAATGTCAGCCGGTATTGCCATCATTAACATAAAGGAAATTATGTTTGAATATGTAATAGGAAAACTATAATCATGGATTAAAGGATACTCTCTCCTGATAAAGAGTTGTCAAATTTAAAGATATATGAAAGAATATATGCTAAACATCTAAAACCTCTGTTGCAGACAGGTTAACACATAACATTTTATTTTGTTTTACAGCACATTACCTATCTTCAGGGATATTATAGTATACCATGGATATGGTTTGTGAAGTCTTTGAAGGGAAAAAGAAAGTCTACCATTTTTTGAAAGTGGTAAGTTATGAAGATATTCATGAGTGTCTAATGTATATTAACTACTTACATTAAAAAAACTATTTTTGTTTTGCTTGTGGGTGATGTGCCCTTCAAATCTGTGATGCATTGTTGCTATTATGTATTTGCATGTGCCACGTTCTGCTTGAAAATCTGTGATAGTTTTAAACCTCTTAGGGGAAAAAGAGTGTCTTTTTGGCTTCTGAATGTTTTCTCTTGTTCTTTCTATTGCCCTTAAAAGAAATTTCAATGATGGTGCAGAGGCCATGGTGTCGAGTCATTCTGTGATGATAGCTTGAAAACCCTGGAAAGTGTTTCAGGGATAATAAGTACCAGGGAGAGTATCAGCAGTAGCATTACACACGGTTCATAGGCAACCGAGCCTTCAAATTCTGAATAGTTTGCACTGAGAATATACTGTGTGACAATTTTTGCAGGAAGATAGAGTGTTCCTGTATTACCGATGACAAAACAGTATACACAAAACTAAATGAATTTCCTGCTAGCAAAACTATCTAAAATTATGGCAAGAGGAGTTCTTTACTTTTTATTTTTTGGCGTGATATTGATCTGAAAATGGAAAATGACAATTGTTTTGTGGGCAATATACTCATAATTAGAGCTGCATGGAAAATTTTCACATCATCTGTGAAATTATTTTTGCTGAAATTTTTCATTTTTTGCCCAGGGCCTTTTTGTTAATTTAATCATATATAAAAATAGTTTTTGTGTAAGAATAATTTTCCATATTCACTATTCTAAAATTATAATCTACTTTTCCCCAGGAAGGAATATAGAAAGCTTGTATGTGAGCTGGAGAGAAAAATCAATCAATATAAAGAGTTATCACAGTTATTTCACATTTAATTAGTCAAGATTTTTGCACAGAGAAGCAAACTTGGATCATTCAGGGAAGTTTTTAGCTCTCTTTAAGAGAAAGCTCAATTAAACATGGCTTAAAAGGGGGGTCTGGGGAATTGAGTCAGTTAAGTGCCTATCTTCAGCTCAGGTCCTGATCTCAGGGTCCTGATCTCAAGCCCCATGTCTGGCTTTCCGCTCAGAGGGGAGTCTCCTCTCCTTCCTCTTCATCTGCCGCTAACGTCACTTGTGCTCACTCTCCTTCTCTCAAATAAATAAATAAATAAATAAAATAAACATGGCTTAAAAATAAGGACAATTAATTTAAGAATTATAACAAGAACCGCTAATACCTGTTGTTTGGGAGATGTTGAATTCAGCACCTCTGAGAAGCTCTTGGCTTTACCATCATGGTGACAATTGACAAGATCATTCATGCTGCTCCAAGCATCTTGTCTTTCTGTATCAGACACCAAGGCAGGCAAGAAGAAAGGGCATGAGTTCTCTCTAATTAACTATCTGTTTAATAGTACAACAGTTCTATTCAAGGTGAATAGCAAAGCCTGTTCCTCTAGGAGGATCATCCCTTGGTCCATTCCAATTCAGTGAAAGAACCTGAGATTAGTTACCTTCTTAATTAATTAATTAATTAAGTTAATTAATTAAACTCAGCTCCTCTACAGTTATGTTTTCTTCATAAAATAGGACACAAGAGAAAATATTTGACTTTTTTGTTTATTCAGATTTCCAATAAAAGATAATTTTAATATATTTTAACCCTAGACATTTTTAGTAATCTGATTAACATACTTTGCAGTTGGCTTCTCTGGCTTCAGTCTGAATATTATTGCAGTAACTATGCGGGGCCAAAGTTCAGGGTCTGAAATCATAAAGGCTTAAGCTACAGGTCAGTGTATGATATTAGAAAAATCACTTTCCTTCATTTATAATATGTGCATAATGTTAGTAACTATCTCGTAAGGAGCGTGTGTGTGTCTGTGTGTGTGTGTGTGGAGAGAGAGAGAGAGAGACAACATTGAATTAGATCATGCATATAAAACTTCAAGAATATTGTGTCACAGAATAAATCTTCATACATATAAGTTACATAAAGGTTGTTGCTGCTGCTGCTGAAGATGATGATGATTCAATCTGTTGTACCTTTGGCTCTGGATCAGTGCTACATTTGTGCCAAATGAACCACGTGTCCATAATTGTATGTTGGCATGAGATAGTGGAATATTCAGCATTCTGTTTAATTTATATCCTTTTTCACTGTCGTTCATTCAATATTCATAGTTTTCTAGCCATTGCGCAAGCTCTTTCCTTAACTTCTTTCCTTAACTTCCAATCATTATTTACTTTACGGAAGAGGAAGTGGCTTCAGAAAGATTAACTAGGTCACCCAAATCACAGCCAGGATGTGGTGGGACAAGGATTCAGGCACAGGTCAGTTTTGTTCCTGGTGGCTGCTTTTAACCACTGCAGGATTTTTCTTCTCTTTCCCAGTGCTTTCAGGAAAAACTTTTTACAAAACCCATCTATATAATTAAGTTGTGAACTATAAATGTTGCCCTTGGGTTTAGATCCCTAGAGTTTTGTTTTCACTTTCTCCTTTTGTCTGGTATTCTTCATTCTTCACAATTTCTCTCAAGATTATTCACTTAATATACTTGTAAGGGATTCTTATGAGGACTGCCACAAACCGTTAACTGGTTTTTTGCACACGTATTGCCATTTGAACTAAATTTTTGACTTCTTCTCATTAAAATTCATTGTATTTACTGAATTTCTTCTCTGCTGAAATAGTTTAGATTTCTTGTAGAATATGCCTGTATATTGACCAGAGAGTAATGAAATTATATACATAAGGAAGGTAGCATTTCCTTCTCATATTATAATCATAAATTTTGAGGGGATGGTTTAAATGTTGATAGTTATGGGCTGAATTGTGTCGTAAACATGTTAGGGGCTGAATTTTGTCCTAAAACTCATTATGTTGCAGCCCGAACCCTTGGTATCTCAGAATGCGAATGTAATCAGAGATAGAGCTTGTAAAGAAGTGATTAAGTTAAAATGAGGCTAGTAGGGTAAGCCCTAATCCAATCTGATTGGTGGTATAAGAAGAAGAAATTTTGATACCCAAAGGAACACCAGTGATATGGTCACAGAGAACAGACCACATGAGGACATGGCAAGAAGGCTGCCATCTACAAGCCAAGGAGAGAGGTCTCCGGAAGAAATTAAACCTGCCAATACCTTGATCTGGGACTTCTAGCCTCTAGAACTGTGAGAAAATAAATTTCTCTTGCTTAGTCTGTGGTATTTTATTATGATGTACCTAGCAAACTGACAGAGTTTATTTATTTATTCCAAAAATACTTACAGCAGATGTCCACTCTACTCCAGATATGTTCCTAGCCACAAGATGATATGTTGCAAAAAGCAAAGCATCCTAAAATATATGTGAAATGTTGGTATCATGGGGGAAAGAACAGTATAAGCCTGAAACCTTGTTTTTCTCATTGATGTTGTTGTTAAAGATGATCAAAATCATGATTATGGCATTGTACCATGAAAATAATTTCCAGGTGAATTTTTGAGAGAGAGAAAGATTTTCTTTCCTAAGAGGTTATGAAATTGTTTATACAGCAACACACACCTTGTTAAGTTGATAACATTTGTCAATAATTTTCTGTACATCATAGCAACTAAGTTCTTTTGTGCTGGGGTAGTTGAATTTAGTTAAGCATGGCTTGTAGAAATAGGTAATGACTTGCTCTCACCTATCCTTTTGACACCTCAAGTATGTTTACTCCTGATTTACATGGAAGTTGAAATGCCTCATAGGAAAGTGGTATGTGTAGACTTATCAGGTGAATAGATTGAGACAAAAGAGTGGAGGTGGGGGGTGGGATTTTGAGTTTTCAGAGAGAATTCTACCTTGGAATGTGGGAGGTGCTGTATGATGAGGCAGGTTTAACAACACAGCCTGAGGCAGTCTTCCCCTAGACTTTTTGGAAGCAGGCATACGCCATGGGGATAAGCTGCTGTGTGAAATTCTGGAAGAGCCATGTCCCTAAAGTCTGTATTAATTTGAGGCTCTCCCGTACAGAAGCACAATAAAAATAAGGAACACATTTCACTGTCCTTTTCAGACAACAGAGATGATGCCATTGTCTGGGGCAATTCTGTTATAGCCTGAGCATTAGCCTGAATGGTGCTCTGAATAGTTACCTAAGTGGGAAACAGAAGGAGATAGAGGAATGGGCTCTGCAGAGTATGAAGGGCAACTCAGTGGAGCTAATCTTGGCCTCGATGATTCTATGACTCATTGGGTCTATAATCCAGTGCTCTACAGGTTCTAGAAGCGGAGAGTCTCCTGGAAAGGGGCTGAAGTTCTGTAGTTATGAAGGTACAAAATGTGGGACCAATGGCAAGCCTGAGTTACTTTGTATTCAAGGAGGATGAGATCTTGGGATCGAAGTTGATGGCACTGAAACATATCCTCCAAACTTAGAGTGAGCTGATCAAATTGGCTATGGAGAATCTTTATTGGAAATAGTCATAACCTGTGGGCCTTGAAGCCAAAACATAATTCTCATGTTGGATTTTTTTTTTTTTTTTTTTCCCTGTATTTTAGAGCTTTTCAGGGCACCTGAGTGGCTCAGTCTGTTAACCCATTAGACTCTTGGTTTTGGCTCAGGTCATGATCTCAGAAGTGTGAGATCGAGCCCCACACTCACAGAGCCTATTTAAGATTCTCTCTTTCCCTCTCCCTCTGCCCCTCACCCTCACTCACACATGTATTCCTGCTCTCTCATTCTCTCTCTAAAAAAAAAAATTACAGTTTCTCAAAAATTGCTTTAGCACATGACTGTGGGAATCCATGCATCACAGCTTATCTTTATCATACTTAATAATTTATAATTCAGAGCAAAAACTTCAATTTTTATAATTAAATTATAAGTTTCAAAATTTGACTTCTTTTAAGAATTAGGGAAAAAAAAGAACTCTAGTAAAAACTAGTCTATTCTTAGTTCCTTTACTGAATTTCTAAGTGACTTAATTTTGCTCAGTCATCTTCCCCAGTTTTACAAATAGAAAACAAAAACAAGAAAGGACCAATGGTGAATATACTAAGACGACAATTCTTTTATAGCTCATATTCACTAACGTGAAATCGATTAACATTACACAAAGATAAAATGCCTTATACAAATATATAAAATATTAAAAGCATTATTCAATTCACCACCATTCATAAGAATTATTATCTGGCTCTTTTTTTTTTTTTTTTGAGGGGTTACCCAGTTTGCTTTGAGGCAGACTGTTTCTGAATGCAACTTTTTGCTCTCTTTCTATACAATGCATGTTTTTCATTTCTCTATCTTTTATATACTCTAAATTTAAAAGTTGAAAAGAGTTTGTTTTTACAGTGCCATTTGCTTTTTTAAAAGCAAAGAGCTCAAGTCATCCTATGTTTATGAGCCTCTTGTGGCTGCCAAGTATTACTTCAACTACAGCATGTTATTAGTCTATTTCAGAAAGGAGGTTAAACAGGTCAGTTACCTTTCACCTCTCCTGCCAATTCACATATACATAAAAGCCACCTTTTTAATTTTTAATCTACCCTATTTATCTAAATCAAGTCAAATCAAGTGACTTTAAAACCATTTCCCTAATTGCTCTGTTTTATGAAACTTGAATATCTACTAGCAGCTCTTTCTATACTCACTCAAAACGTATGTAGTCATAAATAGAATGAAGTTTGTGATGTTAAAAGTTTTAAAAGGATATTTTAAGGTTGCTCATTTAGGAGTACTGCACTGATGCTGGACAGTGGCTAGACAAAAGGATGAGATCACATTTAAATAAACAAAGTAAAACATTGTCTACACTTATCAGTTGTTAGATGTTAGTAGGTAGAACAGACATAAACATTCACATTTCTGATAAAGAACCATGATTAAACATCTTATTATTTTGGGAAAATTTTCATAAAGTCAACATATGTAGTACTGTCATTAAGATTATGTAATAAATTTGGTTCTCTCATAGCTTAAATTGTTGTAGTTTTTCATTGATCATATAAATTTTAGAATATTCTCAGAGCTTAACTGGGGAAGTAAGATAATGCCTTCCTTTTGTGTCTGGTGGTAAATAAACCTTTGAGTATCATTAAGATTCTTAAAGTATATGGGCAGATAGCCTATTGTCTATTAAAAGCTTGGAGTCGTGGATTTTCAAATTTTTATTTCCTTAATAAGATGTCAGATTCCTTCAGCTGAACCTATTAAAATTCTGATTCATGGAACCTGAGATGGGCCACAAAATAATAGTGTGTGTGTGTGTGTGTGTGTGTGTGTGTTGGGGGGAAAGTAGTGGTGATGGAGGTAGGGAAGGGAAGAATACATATAAAATAATACATAAATAATGGTATTAAATACTCCCTTTGGTTTAAAAGAAAGTGCCCGTAAAGTACCCAGCAGCTGTGAAAGCAGGTAGAAGTGTATCAGTTGTTTCTTCAGAGAACTTTGCCAGCATGGATGTGTTTGATTGTACTCTGCTGGCTGGGAAGCTGAGAAGTGAAATAACCCCCAGAATATGGCCATCCCTCTTATCCACAGTTTGACTTTCTGTCATTTCAGGTACTTCCGGGCAATTGAGGGTCTAGAGGCAGATGATTCTCCTTCTGACATATTGTCAGAAGGTAAAAACAGACTAACACTACATCACGATGTCTATATCATTTACCTCATTCCAACTCATCGTGTAGGCATTTTATCATCTCCGATCCTAACAAGAAGGGTGAGTATACAATAAGATTTGAAGAGAGACCACATTCACATAACTTTCCTTATAGTATATTGTTACAATTATTCTATTTTATCATTAACTATTGATGTTAATCTCTTACTGCGCCTAATTTATAAGTTAAACTTTATCATAGGGATGTATGTGTAGGAAAAAGCATAGTATCAATGAGGTTCAGTACTATCTGCAGCTTCAAGCATCCACTGGGGGATCTTGCAACGTATCCCCCACAGATAAGGGGGGGAAATGTACAAGAGATGAAGCACTGCGGTAGTTTGACTCTGCCTCACTTTCAGGGAAAAAAAGTGGGGTTTAGACTTCACAGAGAAGACGTTTGTCCAGCCGTTGCCCTCTGCCCCTTCAGAGTCCATTCCTAACCATTGTAAATATTCAGTCAGTCACATTTTATTGTGGCATAGAAATGAATTCGTGATACAGCCTTTAGAAACACTACGAAACTGTTCCCCCCACCCAAACCATATTATCAATTGATTTGCTTAAAGTCTTTTAAAGGTAATAATCAATGATATAACAAAAACTAGAAATAATATCCAATAAAAAACCACTTTCTTGCTTAATATTTTTTGGCAAATTATATTTTTCTTAAAAATAGTGAGAAGGTTATTATTCATTAAGTGGAATTAAAAGTTTATATTTTATTATAAAAGGCCAGAAAGTAAGTGCAACAAGAAAATAGATCATGAGCCCCAATTCAGTTTACTGTTCCTACAGATATTTGGACAGACAATAAAATATGGACTGTCTGTAAGGAAGGGTGATGTGGCTGCCTTACTGCTTCAATAACTCATTTTCTTGTCTTCAGTAAAACTGCCTTACGGTATTTTGTCCCTCACAAAAGACATTTAGACATTTAGGTCCAATCTTCTCTTTGTAGGCACTGTGTTAGAACTGTAAGATACACTTCATGTTGTGTTCCTTAGGAAGTGCTCAGCCATCCTGTAAGGATTTCTGTCAATGAACTTGATCTTGACAAGTGAAATCAATGATGTATAAATAATAGAAGTAAATAAAAATAAATTACCTTTCAGAAATAGAATATTCTAATAAGGTCATAGAATATCAAAGTGCATAGTCATAACATTTTCATGCCCTGATGTCTTCTTTTTAGCTTATGGAAAGCAGATTCTAATTTTATGGATCATAGAAGCATGGATAAAAAAAGAGTAAATATCCTTTGTTAATAGAAGGTTTCTAACAATTAAAAGCTATTAGGGTTATTATCTTTTTAAAGATGTTCTCGATTTTATTTTAGTTTAGTAGGTCAAATTTTACTCTTTTATTGTTGTTAGTCATTTGCTATGTCACTTTTCCTTAGTGTTTACTTAAAAGTTTCTTTCTTGATTACTTGTTGTTTTTGAATCACACTTAAGGACTTGTGAATTTTTATGAGACAATGAGATTTATAAATACATAGTTCTATGCAGCTTATTTAGGCACGATCTCGTACAAGATGCTCATACAAAGAACTTAAGATCTGCAATGCAAAAAGAACTTCTTTGAATAAGGAAGGCTTTGAGGGACACATTTATTTTTCTTTCATCTGATGAATCTGGGAAATACTAAACAAAGAGAGATGAAGAGAAACCAAGCCTGGTTTAAGGCCAAACCAAAGTCTATGTACAAATATTATGCTTTCAAACCTGAGCTCTACTGCTAACCTGTTGTGAAATTCTTACATGGTATATACATGGTATCCTAAAAAGAGATTAAAAATGACCAAAAGTCTTATAACTTTATCTTCTGCTTATCTAGATATAAAAAATTTGATAAAGTTTTGGGGAACCTATCACTATTTTTTGTTACAGTGAATGATGAAATGTACATAATATTAAGTATACTATACAACAAGAATGTCATCTATATCAGATATAATAAAACTTTAGATCACTTTCATCTGGGACCATGAAATCGGTCTTCAAAATTTATCAGAATACTACTAAATTAGAGGCATGAAAGAAAGCAACATGGCCAAGTTTCAGATAGAGGTTTTCATTACATAGGCAGTAAACAACTAAATGCAAAAAGAAGTAGTTACAAAATGAGAGACCTGGTAATATGGGGATTCTTTAGGTTGCCATGATGGAGAATAATAACATAAGGGAGATGTTATCACTTAAATATGTCTTTGCAGGGGTGATATATAAGCTGTGGTAAGGGAAAAGATTGACTCAGTCATGGCAGAAGTATGTGGGCAAAGAGCATGAAGCGTTGGAGGATCTGCACAAAGGCCTGAGCAACTCAGTAATAGCGTACAGCTAAAGGATAATAAAAATGTGAGAAGCTGGTAAACAATGCAGAGCACTAAAAGTCATGGTAAGATGCTTGTACACCATACTCTAAACAGTTTGATTTCCCAGAAGATACCGTGTTTTCCATTGTCATGCTTTTTTACAAATGTGCTGTTCCTTTCTACCAACACCCTACCTTTTAAAAAAATTTTTTTTTGCCTCAGTTGTGGCATTTGTCATACTATCTTGTAAATCACATATTTATCTGCATCCATAGGCTATGGCTTTTTGGGGGAAGGGGTATTTCATTTTAACCTTTCTATCTCCAGCACCTAGAACAATGGATAGCATATAGCAAATGCCTGGCAAATATTTGTGGAACAAATGTGTTCATTTCCTAGTGTCAGCTCTGCCTCAATGCATTTCGTTCAATGCTAAGCTTGTTCAGCTCTTGAGATGTCAATCATCCCCAAAGCCAGGCGGCAGTGTTAGACATGGTGATTGCTCTCCTAAGTGCCTTCACTTCCAGCTGGGATTCTGAACCTGGCAATGGAGCCAAGCTACAAATGACCTAATTAGTCTTTTGGTTATTTCCAAAAATTTTGAGAATAATCATGAATTGAGATGGCCAAAAAACTGGGACATGCAGAGTCTGATGAAAGCTGAAATGTTTAGGGTGCCAGATGCAAGTCTTTTAGACAGCATCGATAGTTTCCAAAACAAAGTAGTTTGCATTTTAATTGTTTTCTGGAACTTTTATCAACAAAATATGTTCATTGACTAATCAGATCTTTGTACCAGATTAGAAATTAACAGTGTGTTAGCCACAGAAATAAGATACAGAATCTTTTTTTCTGGCCCTGCTCTAAAAGAATTTCTGACAGACTTCAGCCAGATGCTGTGTATCTCTTTCCAGAGTGCAATTTTGGGGCTAACTAACAGTGAGCTGCCCTTGGATCCCATGCTTCTAATCAATGTCAGAGAGTGGATGCTAAGAAGGCAGCCCTCCCAGAGGAGTCAGTACTTAATGGAATTTTGACAGGCTTTTAATGCTTTTTTCTAAAGGCCCATCTCTTGCTTACAAGTCACAGTTTGTTGGTGAGTGTGATGGCTGATGTCACAAATAAATATACTAATACCCTATTGGTGTCTTATTTACTCAGGGGAAAAGCCAGGAACAAGATATTCTTTGACTAAGACAACATTCCTGGGTGACTGATGAATTTAAAGTTTAGCACCGTGTATTTAAGATAATGAGTGACTGTGACTTAGAAACTATACTCAAATCTTTCGAACACCCCCACAGATGGCTAAGCCATAATATCATGTAAGAATATCTTCTGGGGGCTCACATGTTATTCTGAAGCATTGAAGAGGCTATTGAAACTCAAAATATTCCTTCACTTAGGCAGAACACGGAAGTCTGTGTACAAATATATAATTGAATAAAATCTGTTTGTCTACTTTTATAGATTCTGTAATATGCAGTTCTGTCAATGACTAATAAGCGCTGCCTCGTTTTTAGGACAATAGCACCAAGACATAGCTTGAGAATCCAAATGGACAAAAAAATTACTGAGCAATAGTAGCACTAGAATGGTTAAAGAACACATGTGCTGATTTTTAAAAAGTAGCTGACAATAGAAGAAAGCCAGATCTTCTTCTTTTAATTACATGCATAAAAGAGAAAAGCTCATAGTTGTACCCACTGATGAGAACTTTTCGGTTTTTAAACATTGGGTACCGAAACCTCTGCCTGGGGCCTGTGTGTATAGATGCTCACATTGTCATTACAGAATTGGCTAATACTAGATGAACGGGATGAAAAGGGAGCTGAGAAAATTAAATGCAAATATCTAGGGTAATCCTGCTTTAAAGTTGTGCATTTTTAACTTCTGCAGTCCTTAAATTAGTTCTTTTCTGTCACAGTTTAAACACTCCAGTAGAGACCTAATGATTCATTCTGCTTAAGTGAAAACGCCGTTCTATAAAACTGCTCTCTAGTAATATAGGTAAGTAATTCTTTACTGTATCCGTAAGTTCTCTGTACACATTAACTGATCATTTAAATATTGTGCATTGATCTTCAAGATTAGAGTTTAACAGTATCCATCTAAAGGTCTGGAATGACTTCAGCCAGAAGATGAACAGTTTTGGATGAACACCCCCATTTCTTTTCTTTACTACAGTACATGGCTATCTATAAAAACATTCCCCCTTTTCATTTATTATATTCTTTTACCTCTTTTAGGAGAACATTAAGGCTTTGGAGGGCTTGAACCTCAGACATTTTTAGTGGCCCCATAGAAGAAAATGAATATAGCATTACAAAATAAAATGGGTGAAAGAATATTTATTTTAAAATAAAAAGAAATCTGGGGTACCTGGGTGGCTTAGTTGGTTAGGCGACTGCCTTCAGCTCAGGTCATGATCCTGGAGTCCCAGGATCGAGTCCCGCATCAGGCTCCCTGCTCAGTAGGCAGTCTGCTTTTCCCTCTGACCCTCCCCTTTCTCATGCTCTCTCTCATTCTCACTCAAATAAATAAATAAAATCTTAAAAAAATAAAATAAATAAAATACAATAAAATAAAAAGAAGTCATAACAAAGGACATATTTTAGAAAGTTGAAAAATACTACCAGTATCACATAACCTAGAAAAATTCCAGTATTGTTATTTAACTTTCATATAACCATCTGATACCATTAGCAGTTGGATCTCCTTCGTCTTCATTAATCTAGAAGCATTTATCTGTCTTTGTCTTTTATAACCTTAGCATTTTTAAAGATTCTAAGTTGGTTGTTCTGTAAACCCTCAACCTGGTTTGTCTGATAATTTCTTTTAAATGATATAAACACTTTCTGATTGGTGACATTCCTAACATCTAGTTTATAAATGTCTTTGTTTTATTCCACCTCCTTAGCATCGCTACAGGATTCGAGGCAGGAATGAGAACTCACAGAACGTGGCACAAGGACGTTACTTGGTGAATAGTACTTCTCCCCGTTTCTATCGTCCTTCTCTGTGTTGCTAAATTTCTTTGGCAGTTACAAATTTTGTTCAGTTTGGCTACTTGAGGGAAATTGTTGTTGCTGAAGTCAGCTTTGTTGCCCTCTGGAAGTCTGGGTTCAGAAGCAGTGTTCTCATTCTTGAACATTTTGCAAACTGAAAGACTTCACTGTGTTCTCAGGCCTTTCAGCCTTTAAAAAATACACGCGGTCCGTATCCTACAACATGTTAACTCTTTTTGGCATTTCTCCCATGCTCTTTTCTGTGAATGTCTCAAGGGTTCTTGCCTTGATTGCATTATCTTCCCCTCATTTTCTTGCAACATGCTTTCTTATGAACCGAAGTCTTGTGCCATTGATCATTTGTTCAAAGCCTAATCCCCAGTGTAATTGCATTAGGAAGTGAGCCCTTTGAAGGGTAATTAGGTTTAGGTGAGATCCTGTAGGTGGAGCCCCCATCATGGGATTAGTGCCCTTATAAGAAGAGAAAGACACCAGAACTTCCTCCCTCTGCCCTGTAAGGATACATGAGAAGGCAGCCTTCTACAAGCCAGGAAGAGGGTCCTTACCAAGAACTGAATTTGTTAGCACCTTGATTTTGGACTTTCCAGCTTCCAGAACTGTGAGAAATGAATGTCTGCCATTTAAGTCACCCAATCTGTAGTATTTTGTTAGAGCAGTCTGATGAGCTAAGACATGTTCTAAATATTTTCAGTTATTATTCACTTTCATTTCTTTAACCCTGTGCTGTATCCCCCACCATTTAATCAAATATATAGAAATAGAGCTTTTATTCTTCTCTCTACCTGTTTTTTCTGTACTTTTTCTGATGGTGTATATATACCTGACTAGCAATCTAGGAATCTCTTTTCATTATTCCTGTATATGCCCTACATTGATGTCTCTCTTCTTGATGATCTGATATCAATATTTCTTTCACTTTCTCCATGACTTAAACTCCTATCCATGCTTGCCATTCTTCTCAACTTATTTCATATATTTCAGCCCATGTGAATTTGTCCATATTTGCTTTTTTTGCCCTCAATGAACTTTATTTTTTTTATTATTATGTTATATTAGTCACCATACAGTGCATCATTAGTTTTTGATGTACTGTTCCATGATTCATTGTTTGCGTATAACACCCAGTGCTCCATGCAATACATGCCCTCCTTAATACCCATCACCGGGCTAAACCATCCCCCAAGCCCCCGTGCCTCTGAAACCCTCAGTTTGTTTCCTGGAGTCCATAGTCTCTCATGGTTCATCTCCCCATCTGATTACTCCCTTCTTTTTTTCCCTTCCTTCTCCTAATGTCCTCCATGCTATTCTTTATGTTCCACAAATAAGTGAAACCATACGATAATTGTCTTTCTCTGCTTGTCTTATTTCACTTAGCATAATCTCCTCTAGTTCCATCTATGTTGATGCAAATGGTGGGTATTCATCCTTTCTGATGGCTGAGTAATATTCCATTGTATAAATTGCGCTACTGGGTATTTACCACATCTGCTTTTAATGCATCCTAAGAACTACTTTTTTAAAAGATTTATTTATTTATTTTAGAGAGAGAGAGAGAGAGAGAGAGAGAGAGACAGCATTGGGGGAGGGGCAGAAGGAGAGAGTCTCAAGCAGACTCCCCACTGAGAGGGGAGCCCAACAGGGGGCTCAGTCTCACCACCCTGAGATCAGGACCCGAGCCAAACTCAAGAGCTGGATGCTTAACCAACCGAGCCACCCAGCCACCGCATGCATACTGAGAACTTTTGGTTGAGAATGTACTTTGTAAGGATAAAAAGACCGTCCAGGGACAGCAATTACTTGGGTAAGATATACCAAAGGTTTGTTGGATTAGACTTGCTGCTGATCTGCTTCTCCACTCTTAACATGTATGTGTATATATTTACTTTTCTGAAATGACCAATTTATGCATCAAAGGCCTAGTTATTTATGTACTCTCTTGTTCCAAAAATATATAAAGGAAATCTATAATTTACAAAGATACAGAAAATACACAACATAACATACATACATAACATACACAACATAATTTAGAAATATGTGAGACAAGAAAAATATAAAAAAACAAAGAAAGGAACAGAAAATGAAACAAAAAATGAAGCTAATACAAAAAAAATCATGAAGCATGCCACCTCATAATCTAAATATAATGTTCTTGATGATTACAGTTCTTCCTGTTTATGGTAACTTAAATGGTCTTTAGATTTCTCTTTGGAGGAATATCTTTTCATATATTCCATTTATTCATGCTGTAAGTGTGACACATGTGGCAAATGTAGGCTGGCTGCTTTCACTTTTCAAGTGATTTACACAAGTATTTCCTTGTTGACCATGTGACTGAAGGAGAACACACTCATTGAGAGGGAATTCCCAAGATTCATGTCCCATTTCCCTGGCATAGTGTAGGTGCTTAATGAACATGTGTAGTGAGATGATACACTATAATACTCACGAATGTACTTTTCTTTTTCTGCGCAATTGAAGACACATCATCTGTAGGAGAATAAAATTGTTATGGCAAGAATGTGAAGAGAAAGATCCAGTCAATACTTTGTTTTAGAATTCCAAAGTAAGTTCGAAAAGCCACATCAGTACAACCATTCTGAAAGTCAAAACTGTTCATTTAAAAAAAAACAAGTATTTGGGGGCACCTGGGTGGCTCAGTCAGTTAAATGTCTAACTCTTGGTTTCAGCTCAGGTCATGATCTCAGCGTCCTGAGATCAAGCCCCGAGTCAGGCTCTGCACTGGGTTTGGAGCCTGCTTAAGATTCTCTGTCTCCCTCTCCATTTGCCCCTCCTCCCTCATCACTCACAAATGTGAGCCCTCTCTCTCTCTCTCTCAAAAACAAAACAAAACCACAAGGATTTGAATATAAGAAAAAAATGCCCTTGGAAATAAGAAAGTCAAATTATCTGATAGATTTGAAATTAGTATAGAATAAGATGAATATCACATTGACCCCAGGGAGAGTAGGTAAGCATCATCTAGCCTGGGAGGGGCAAGAAGGACTGTATGGTCAGCGGGGCTGGCAATAAAGGGACTGAATCTGATGGACCATTGAAGTAGACAAAGTCACCAAGGAGAAGTTTCTCTACATTGTTTTGCTCGGTATCAGGAATCAAGCAAAATAAGATATCCGTAAGTCCTCTGTAGACTGTCCAGTGTTATGGACACTAGCACTATATTTTCCTTGTTCTGAGGAGCCATGATAGCTGTGCTAGTTGTGCCCAGAGACAGCCATCATCAACAGCTGCCTGAATGTTGCTTATGGATTTCTCATCAGAAGTACCTGCCTGAATTTTAAGAATTGCTGAGAACCATTTGAATCACCCTATGTGCATATCTCATTTAGAATGGCTTGAGAAATATATAAATCTATAAAACATAGAACTATGTATTTGGTTCATAGAGAGGAATAAAGTTAAAGCTGAAAGCTTTACTATGTGTACAGCTCTGTTTCAAAGAGAGAGAAAGAGAGGATCTATTTCATAGTAGTACACTATTCTAGAGGCTGTGAGGACTAATACAAAGTAGTTTCATGATATCTGTCTATAATTTATACACCAAATGGTTTTAGGCAATGTTGTGGATTTGCTGCTCAGATAAACGCCAGAGGACGCCTCTGCCCTTGTGGAGCTCACAGTCTCATGGGGAAGGCACACATTAAACCAATAGTCACATTGTTAAATGTGTAATTCACACTCGCCCAAGTGTTTGAGAGGAAAGTTACATTGTTTTCTGAAAGTGTGTGTCAAAGTATTTAGTTTAGAATGGGGGAGGAGGCTCAAGAAATATTTTCTCTTATGCCAAGAGTTTACAGAGGAGTGAGAGTGAATTGGGAGTAGAAGCATGGAGGGGCCATGGGTGGGCTTGGGGAAGGGGAGAGTGTTCTGAGCAGAAGAGGAAACCTGAGCAAGGGTCTGCAGTAGAGAGCAAAGCATTGAATCTAAGGCTCTGAAAGAAAGCCAGAGTGTCTGAAGCAAGCACATAATGAGGAAAACTTGTCAGAGGTCAGACAATGCAAGGCCGTGGCATGCCAGGTTAAGGATTTTGGTCTTTATCCAAAAAATGATATGAAGCTGCTGATGGGTTTTAAATATCAGGGTGATATGATTATACCTGAATTTTGAAAATACCATCCTATATCTTGCAATTTGTGAAAAATAAATTGGTCATAGGAGGAGGGCAGATGAATTAGGAGGCTGGAGAAAGATTCTTGGTAAGAGATGCTATTAGCTTGGACTAAAGAGGTAGTCATGAAAACAGACCGTAAGGCAGTGAAGGAGTTTTCAATGGATGAAAATGATAGAGGCAACAAAAGTGACTTGTAGATTTATAGCATGAAGCACAGGAAATATAGTGACATCAATAACTGAAGGAAGAAACATTGGAAAATGGCTATATTCAAGGTATGGGAGGGATCTTAATTATTCCACATACCATCTTATGATACTTTTTAGGTATCTTAAATATATATATTTGGCTTTATGGGTCTGGAGCCCAGAGGAGAGGTCTGGAATGAAGGTATGCATTTTAAAGTCATAGGACAGATGGAAAATGAGACAGGGATATATGGAGGCATTTCCCTATGGAAGGAGTAAAGAGGAAAAAAGGGAACACCAGAACCTTAGGAACTCTAACATTAAGTGAAAAGCTCGTCTGTTTTGGAGAATTATATCAGATATACATGAAATGGCACTACTCATTGATGCTTTATTTCTTATGAGTTTTTAACAAATTCTTTCCTATGCACTGTAAACTAATATTTCTTTTATGTTATTATCCAAACACTTCATTTTTAACATTATTTGTTGTCTATTATATACTAGTCTTCCCCTGATTTTCATTTACTTATATGAAGTGAGGGAATATTTCTATATCTATATCTATATATCTTTAATCTTCTCCATGGAATGGTGCTTAAGACTTTAAATCTTCCAGATGCGAACTTTTAAAAGATTTTATTTATTTATTTGACAGAGAGAGAGATCACAAGTAGGTAGACAGGTAGGCAGAGAGGGAGAGGGGGAAGCAGGCTCCCTGCTGAGCAGAGAGCCCGATGCGGGGCTCGATCCCAGAACCCTGAGATCATGACCTGAGCTGAAGGCAGAGGCTTTAACCCACTGAGCCACCCAGGCGCCCCTGGATGTGAACTTTTAATTTCCCTTTAGCACCTATGATTTTATTCCTCTCTCATGCCAACATTCTGTAGTGATATGTTTTGTTTCCAGTGATGCAACCAAGCAACTATTCTTGCCAGAGCCCATGAAAGGTGATGCCATCACTGATTCCTTTCCCCTGCTGTTGCCTGTCTATTACTGAGGCTTGTTGTTGGCTATTTTGGACACAGTTCTTTTAAAGCAAGTTCTATCAGTATCCCCACTTCTTGCAGAGAAGATGCTTGCACTCAGTTTTTGTTGTACACTTCGCTTTCTCAGTATCAGAGTAAAAAGGTTTTACCTGTGGGTTTGTCTTTGTTTGTTTTTAGAGAGAGAGTGTTTCCATACGTACTCAAGAGTGGGGGTAGGGGATGGGGGTGTAGAGGGGCACAGGGAGAGAGAAAGAGAATTTCTAATAGGCTGCACACCCAACCCAGCACAGAGCCAAATGCGGGGCTTGATCCCAGGACCCTGAGATCATGACCTGAACCGAAATTAAGAATCAGACCCTTTATGAACATTGGGGAGGGTATGTGCTATGGTAAGTGCTGTGAAATGTGTAAGCCTGATGATTCACAGACATGTACCCTGGGGCAAATAATACATTATATGTTAATAAAAAAATACACACACACGCACACAAAAGAATTGGACCCTTAACCAACTGAGCCACCCAGGCACCCCTACCTGTGTTTTTATTGCAGACTTTTTGCCCTAAGACTCAAGCAAGAACACCCTAGTACTGGCCAGCTACTTACCTTGTAGGATGTTGTACAAATTGAATTCATGTTATCATAGAATGACTCCTTTTCAGGGAAGTTTCTCAGACTCATGTAAATGGACTCCAGGAAAGCTTTCTTTACAAGTTTTTTAAAAAATGACTGAATCTGAGGATTATTCAGGTTATGATCCAGCTAAGTCAGCAGTTAATTCACTTACCTGAGATAAATTTTCTTTCTCTTTACTTTTCTACAACTATGCAGTGTTAAAAAATTCAGCAGATTGTAGTTTCTCCCAAAACTGCGCATGAAGAATAAATGCTAACTTACATATCCCTCACAACCAAAGGCAACCATTTTTTCCATAGATGTCATATTATAGAATTTATGATTTTTATTATATCTAATGTTATTCCCTCTCTACCCCAGCCCCAGTATTATGAGGTAAGTGTGTATCCTTGTGTACCCTTACTAACTTTCAAATGGAAAACTTAATACATGCTGAAGGTAAGCAACTCCAATGTGGCTCTCAAGACCAGAATTTGCATGTAAACAAGTCTTGATCTCATTGGAGATTTCCCAGTATTGTACATATTAGCGTGTCCAGTGAGTGAATGCTAACTGCAAACACAGAGGTCTGCTATGATACAGAACAGAAGTTATTTACTGTGCTCTAAAGAGTGCAAAAATTCTGAGGTATACCACAGAGGATGCAATAGAACCAGGTAAGGAATCTGGGGATCTAGATCCCTCCTAGCTTCCACAAGAGTGGTGTTGCTCTCTCCTGTTTTGCATGAAGTTCCATATAAGATCCTTTCCCCTCTTCTCCATTCTTTTCCTCCCTTTCATTATGTCTCCTTCCATTGCTCTGTATGCGTCTTCTGCTTTCCCTCTCTTCTTTAATGCCTTCTGTCCTCCCTTTCTCACCTCCCTCTTCTTTTCTCTCTTATTCCTTCTCTTCCTGAGTTTGGAGAAAAAACTGTAGAACAGTAGAATGTCAAATGCCAATCAGTCCTATTCTCAGCATTTAGAATAATTGATCTTTAACATGCTTTTCAATTTGTTTTTGAAAGGGTATGTCATTATGGCTAACGTTCTAGACCCTTTTGCTATTATGCCCTTGACTCGCTTCAGCATACTCTTACTCACAGAAAAGAATCTGTCATTTATGAGTTGGCATAAACTTTGGGTGCTCTTTTAGTTGTTGTAAAAGAAAAATATACACAAGCTGTTAAAAAAACTTTTAACAGGTTGAAAATCATCCGGTGAAAATGAATCTTCCTTCTATCCCTGACTTACAGCCCTTTCCCCTTAATATCTTCTGTGTCTTCTCAAAAGTATTCTGTGCACTTACATATACCTGTATGCTCATATTTTCCATTGAATTGAGTTGTGATACACAAATTCTTAGGCACTCTGCTTTCTCACTTATTGTGTCTCAGGGATCTTTCAATGTCACCATAGATAGATCTATAACATTGTTTCAAGAAACTTCTTAGTTTCTGTTATAATGATGTTACATAATTTATTTGCTAATTCCCCAATGATAAATGATTAGGTTACTTCTACTCTTTTGCCATTATAAGGAATGCATAATCAATAACTTTTCTTTTTTATTGTTTTCTATGAAATAAAGTTCTAATAATGGACTTTCTAGTTAATGTTTTTATGCATGTTTACTCTTGATAGATGTTGTGGATATGCCCACCAAAATGTCACACTAGTTTACACATTGCACACACACACACACACACACACACACACACACAAATATATACACGTAAGAGCTGTGTTTTTCTCTCTAACATTATATATTACCAAACTGTTAGAATAAGATTTCAGGGGAACCTGGGTGGCTCAGTGGGTTAAGCCTCTGCCTTCGGCTCAGGTCATGATCTCAGGGTCCTGGGATAGAGCCCCGCATCGGGCTCTCTGCTCAGCAGGGAGTCTGCTTCCCTCGCCCTCTGCCTGCCTCTCTGCCGACTTGTGATCTCTCTCTTTCTGTCAAATAAATAAATAAAATCTTTAAAAAAAAATAAGATTTCATTTGAAAAAAAAAGAGTATTTATTCCAAAACATACTAGAAAGCAACTGGCACAATAAGAAATGTCAATAAATTAGGAAGCAGCAGACCTAGGACCCAGGCCAGACATTATCATGTTTTAGCAATATGATCCTGGGCAAATTACTTAAGCTATCAGAGTTTCAGAGTTTCATTTTTTTCATATATGAAGGGCTTTTTTGTTTGTTTTTGCTTGTTTTATTAACATAGAAAAATGCACAGACCTTAAGTATATGTTTTATTAAGTTTTGACAAGTGTGAAGATCATGCAACTACCATGTTGATCAATATTAGAATATTTTCATCACGCCCGAAACTTTTCTGATGACACTTTTTTTGTGAGTCCCACCCACCTGCTACCTCTATCTCTCTATCGCACAAATTAGTTGCTTTTTTTTAAAGATTTATTTGAGAGAAAGAGAGAAAGGGAACATGAGTCGGGGGAGGGGCATAGGAAGAAGGAGAGTGAATCTCAAGCCTACTCTCCATTGAGCTTGCAGTCCTATGTGGGCTTTATCCCATGACCCTGAGATCATGACCTGAGCTGAGATCAAGAGTTGAATGCCTGGACAGAACTGGAGGACATTATGCTGAGTGAAATAAGTCAAGCAGAAAAAGTCAATTATCATATGGTTTCACTTACTTGTGGAGCATAAGGAATAACTTGGAGGACATTAGGAGAAGGAAAGGAAAAGTGAATTGGAGGAAATTGGAGGGGGAGGCAAACCATGAGAGACTGTGGACTCTGAGAAACAAATTGAGGGTTTTGGAAGGGAAGAGCTGGGGGAATGGGTGAGCCTGGTGGTGGGTAATAAG
>CM052896.1:81896696-81917665 GCA_028534135.1 Potos flavus
ATCGCCCCCTTCATTTTCTCCTTCTCCTAATGTCCTCCATGCTATACCTTATGTTCCACAAGTAAGTGAAACCAAATGATAATTGACTTTCTCTGCTTGACTTATTTTGATTAGTGTAACTTAAAAAAAACTTTGAAATCAGGTAGGGTACCTCCTCCATCTTTCTTTAAACTGGATTTTTAAAATGCTCAGTTATTTCATGAATTGAAGAAAATAAGCTAAATAGTTAATTTATTTTTTAAAAGACTTATTTATTTGAGAGAGAGAGAGTGCATGAGTGCGGGTGGAGGAGCAGAAGGAGAGGAAGAAGTAGACTCCCCGCTGAGCAGGGAGCCTGATATGGGGCCCCATCCGAGGACCCTGAGATCAAGACCTGAGCCAAAGACAGGTGCTTACCTGACTGAGCCACCCAGGCACCCCTGAAATAAGCTAAAAAATTCAATCTTTCACAAAGAAATATACAAATATCAGATGTGAGAGTTAAGTGAACAGTGATACAGAATAGTGAAGACCATATATTTATGGTTTGTTTTTGTTTTTTTTTTTAATGAACAAAGTCAGATTATCTGAAATGATCTGAGTTTGCATCCTGGATCTTCTGCTTGCTAATTGAGGATGTTACTTTGAAGATATTTCATCTGTGTGACTTTGTTTCAGCATATGTTTGGGATAATAATTGCATCTATCTCAAAGGGGAGTTTAAAAGATTAAATTACTTTAATAGATGCAAAACACTTAGAAAAATGCCTGGCATATTAGAAGTGCTAAATAAATATTTCTTATTGCATTGCTCATCTGCTGAACTTAACAACTTACCCCAAACTTACTGGCTTAAAACTCATTTATTACCTCACAGTTTCTGTGGGTCAGGATTCTCAGCAGAGCTCTGATTGGTCCTCTGCTTCTCTCACAACGGTGCAATCAAGATGTAGTCTAGGGCGGAGGTCTTACATAAAGGCTTGACTAGGAAAGGAGCTACTTCCAATGTTACTTATGTGATTGTTGGCAGGAATCAGCTCCTCAAGGGTTGATGGACTGAAGGTCTCTGTTTATTGCTGCTTATTGGGCTGGGACTGACACAGGGACCTCTTGAGCACAGCATCTTGCTTCATCAAACTGCACAAGCCAAGAAGGCAATAGAGAGAGAACATCTGCTAGCAAGATGGAAGTCACAATCTTTTGTAACTTAATCATAGAGGTGACATCTCATTGCCTTTGCTGTATTGCATTGGTTGGAATCAAGTCACTGGGTCCAGGCCACACTCAAGGAGAGGGATTATAGAAGGACCTGAATAATGAGGCAGGAGTCCTTGGGAGCCATCTTAAAAGATTGCTTACCACACCTATTACTCTAAGCACCTAAGAAATATTAAACTTGTTATTTTCACTATTTTATATAATAATGCATAAAAGTGAAACTAAATTATCTTATATAATTTCCTTAAAGAAATATTACCATATATGTTTAAAAGTTTCAATATACATGGTGGAGAGATATATACAGCTATTAAAGTCATTTTTAGGAATCGTAGCCCTAAGATAGAGACTATGTCCCTTATGTTACTATTTTTTTTTTTGGGGGGGTTGGGTTTAGTTGCTCGTTTGAGTTTTGTGTTGTAGCTCTCACTTAGTATTTAATCTATGACTTTCTATAATGCATGGTTAATTATTTTCTCATCTTTTCACTAAGAAATTATGAAATTTCTTTTAATTTTTAAAGGCTAACTTTCCTTTCTTGATTCATTTTTGTTTTGAACTCTTTCACATATATGTTATAGTTTTGAGATGGCTTACATGTTAGTTTTCACCTATTGAGGCCAATGTTTTTTGTGCCTTCGTAGGAAACATAATAGTTTATTCCTGGGTAATTACACTAATTTATGTATTTTATGACTAGATTTATTTTTCTTTCAGTTACCTTGTGATTTTTATTGAGGGAAAAGGGGGTACTAATATAAGTCCTACTGGTCGATAATTCCCTCATCTTTAAAGTTCAAAACAAAGTTAGACAACCTTGAGTGCTTCCAGAAAATTATTGTTTTAATATTAATTATCTTCAGTGGGAGGTTTGTACTTTAGAAACTTCAGAACTCTCAGATATATGCCACACTGTGCCACAGATTTATTACACTTTTGTTCTCAACTAGTCATTTTAGCATTACTGTTTTTGATAACTTAGATAGGTTTCATTTCTCTTATCTATAAAAAAATAAACAAACCCAAGGATATTTTTTACTGCTAGGAGTAAACTGTAGTGAACTTTTTTCTATGAGGATTTTTTCTAGTACATGGAAAGATAGACAATATATGGTGATCTAGTTATTATCTCTAAAATTTTAAAGAGAATAGTTATTTCTTATACTGGAATAAATGTTTTGCATGAACAGAATGCATCGTGACCCAGTATTATATGTTTCAATAAGCATGCAAACAAGCAAGCATCCGTCTAATGGTAATATGTTCTGCCTCAATTTTATAATGGGTTTGTGATTCATGGTAAGACTGAAATAAACAGAAATTTTGATTGCAAAATGGCTGCACTGAGTTTGTAATTTAAGGGCACATTCCCAGAATATGGGGATATTCTGGGAATGTGGCTATATATATACATATCATAACTGTGTTTATTCATTGCAGTAGGGACAGTGAGGGTAACTGCAGGGACAGTAACAGCCAGAATTCATAAGTGTAAAATGATATCTATTTGACAAGTCATGCACTCAACATTAAGATACTATTTAAAATAGACCAAGGATACATCATTACACAAAAAGAAAAAATAGTGCACTTGACTTTATGGCAGATACATTGTATTTGGAAGAGAAAGTCAATGAATAAATAGGTAAAAAGACAAACAAAATTCTAAGTTAGAAGCTGCTTGGCATTGTTGAAAAAATAGAGCATTGATGGAGGTATATGGACTCTTGAGGATGAAGGATAAAGTTACAATTTTATATTAAGTAATCAAGGAAGCATTATTGTGGTGATGAAAGCCCTGAATAAAGTGAGAGTGTGAGCCTGTGCATAGCTTTTAGCTACAAGGAATAGCCAGTTCAAAGGCCCTGAGCTGGCAGCTTGCCGGGTGGGTTTGAGGAGTAATATAGAACAGAAAAAGCAAAATAGGAAATAGTTGGAGTTGAAATCAGGGCCAAAGAGATAGATGGTGGTTAGAATATGTGCAGCCCTGAAAAGTAGTATAAGGACTTTGACAAGAATGTATTCACATGGACACTAACCTTCCTGGGAAAGAGAGACTGGTAAATGTAGTCTTCCTTTGCAAACTGAGGTGGAATTTGTTTCTGCCACAAGTGAAAAAGTACATTTGGGATGGGATCAGGGCGTGAATATGTGGGGGGATGGAGTTGGGGTAAATTATCTGGCATGGCTATCCCATAGGATAAGGTATTCTAAGTTTTCTTTAAAGTTAAGGTATTCTAAGTTTTCTGATATCTTCCACTATCAGTGTCTGAGAAATATATTTTCTCTACACCTGTATTTGAGTGTCTTAAATTTCTGGAATATTTATTTATCATTAATTTTCTATGCTTTATGGTAAGCGAGTATGTTAACTATATAAACGTTTACTTAATTATTTTCCTTTCATTAAACTCTTTGATGTTTCCAGGGTTTGCTAAGACAAACCCGACCTCCATGAACACGTGTGTGATGTCTCTTTATGTATATGTGCAAGAGTTGCTCAAGGCTTTATTTCTAGAAGTTGAACATTGGTGTCATGGGATATGCACATCTTTGATTTCTACCAGATAATGTCAAATCATTTTCCAAAGTTATTTTATCAAATTACAGTTTACCAACATTTGTTCCACATCCTCACAAACACTTAATATTGTCAGAGTTTTAAATATTTTCTGTCTGATGGGTGCAAAATTGTATTATATTGTGGCTGTAAGAGGCATTTTACAAAGACTAATTAGGTTGAGTATCTTTTCAGGTGTTTATTGGAACAGACTTATTTTCTTTCCATAAAATGCTTTTTTTCATTTTCTATTGAATTAATTACTTGTATTTAATATGTAAAAATTATCTGTAGTCTCTGGGTACCAATATTTGTTAGCTGTTATTTTTAACATATTTGTTTTTTCAACTTGTATTTTGTCTAATAGTGACTTTTGATTAACAAACTCATTATTTCCTACCTCATGTTTCCTTTTAAAAGTTTTAATTTTGCTATATATTTGGTCTTCATGGAAATGATTTTGTATAGGATGAGAGATAGGAATCCCAATTAATTTTTAAAATAATGTCAACTAATTTTGCTAGCATATTTTTAATGGACTATAATTTTCCTATTGATTGGAAGTGATAATTCTATAATATATCAATTTGGCATATATGTGTAAGTTTGGGTACTGCAGTCTGTTCCACTTATTATAACTTGGTCTTCATTTATGTGTGTATATATATATATATATATATATACACACTTGTATATACATATATACAAGTAAGTATATACATATACATACATATATATGTATATATATACAAAGTTAAGTTAAATATAATATATATTAAGTTATATATATTATATATAATATATATATATAACTCAAGTCTCGACATATGGCAGAGCAATTTTGCATTTCTATTCCAGGTGTGACTTGAACCTAGATCTTCCATATAAATTTTAGAGTTGTTAAAACAAAAAACAAACAAACATGACAAAATAGCTGATACAGTGATGATTGAAGTTGCATTAATTCTACATGTCAGTTTGGAGAAATTTGACATATTAGTAATATTGAGTCTAATCTTGCCTGTAATTTGAAATTCATTTAGATATTCTTTAATGTCTTATGATAAAGTTTTATAATTGTAGTTTTAGTCCTATTATTTTAAATGTTTTAGCATTTTCCATAGTTATCCTATTTTTGTTAATATTTTAAATGTTATGTTATTGCTTAATTTCTGATTGATGATTTATATTAAAATGTACTTTATTTCATATAGTGACTTTAAATCTAGCTCCGTATCTAGCAAACTTCCTCATCTCTCTTATCAGTTCCACCTGTCATTTTCTACTGGTTCTAGGTCCACACTCACCTTTCTGTACTATCCCTCTACCGTTGGAGCTAGGTGCTTAAAAAATGCATTTCCCAGTAAGAACTGGACTATGATTGGCTTCTGCCAAGGGCAACACTCTCAAAAAAGGAGAGAGAAGGATGCCGGAGTAAAGTAGAAGCTACAGGCTTCCACAGGCATCTCTGAGGTTTCCTAATGGCAACAGCCAAAGGAGCAATGACTTCAGGAGACAGGATTCTAGCAAAGGTAGTGGTGGTAACTGGAAGCAAATTCTGGTTTTGTGGTGAATAGGTAGTAACTTGGGGCAGAGGCACTTGACTCGGAAGAACGTAGGCTTTGGCAAGGCTGGAGTCTCCTACAGGAATGCCCAACACTGGCGTAGATCACCAGATCTCCTTCTGGAGTAGTCATTGCTTCCTATGGTCCCTGATCTCCTTCTCTGTCCTCCCTGGTGTCTCCATGATACCATATAACCTCCATTGCTTCTCTACTCCACCCAACAATTTAGTAACTTAATTGCTGTCATTAAATCCCTCTTGTCATTTTTGATCTCCTGACAGTAACTTGAATTGCATATTAATTATAATTACCTATAGATTTTTGGTTTCTTATTGACAGTATCATAATGTGCCCTTTTTAAAATATTTGTTTCTTCTTTTTAAATTCTTGCAAACTATTTCCTTATCTTCTCCTCTTAGTCTGACTAGAACCTGTAAAAGATGGGGTACAGTTGTTCACAGTGGATATACATAGGATTTATAATGTCCGGAATAAATTATTTTAATATATTTTATGTGTAAGTTTAGGGTAAGTATTCTTTATCATATTTTGAAAGTTTCCTTTTTTTCCTTATGTTAAGGGACTTAACATGAAAGAATATAGGTTTGTATTTTATATTTTTCTCTCTGCATTTATCAAAATGATTATTTAGATTTTTTTTTATTTTCCTAATGTGGTGAATTACATTAACAAACTCTTTGTGTTAAACCAACCCTGAAATTCTGGGTTAACCTCAAATTCTTCATAATACTCGCTATTGTTTGCTGATTTTTCTTTTGGATTTTTGTATCTCTATTCAAGAATGAGATTGATCTGAAAATTTCCTCTCCCATCCTGTCCTGATCTGGTTTGGTATTAATATTGCACTAATCCCATAAATGAGTTGTGACATATTTCACCTCTTCCTTTTTTGTGGCAAAGCTCATCATTTATTTTTTCATATTTAGTAGGACTCACCAATAAAGGCAGGTTAAGTCTATTGTATTTTTGTGGGAAGACTTAATTTGATGAATTAATTTTGTTAGTAGTTATAGGCTATGCAAATTATCTATTTGTTTTTGAAGTGGTTTGTTAACTTTTTCTAGGAGTTCGTTAATTGCACCTAACTTTTGAAATGTTTGGCATAATGTTTTTCAGCTTGCTTAGATTCTTTGCCATAAATCTACCTCATTCACTAGAAGCCGTTGATGGCTGTTAACTGCTACATGTGTTCATTCCTACTTTGTCTAAAGTCTGCTTTGATAACATTGACAGCCACTCCAAGAATGTTGTCTACTATGTCTTGCAAAATTTAAAAGCCTGCAACCCTATAAAGAATATTTAAATACTGAGAGTTCTCAATCTGCCAAGGACACATGGAATTTTTTTTTCTTTTTGCATACACATGGACAACTCCCTTCTCTTTTTCTCTTACACACATTGTCACCACAATATTGAAGCGCTGATTCCTAAGCTTGTGTTTCAGAGCCCCCCAAGACCATAGTGGTCTCAGACACAGCGTTGAGGTTCTCTCTCCTTAAGGTTCCTGCAGAGGTGAGGAATGGCTGGGAAACTAGCTTCAAAACAGACCCAGCTCCTCTCCAGTCTCTACTTTTTCTTCCCAGGCTTAGATATTATAAACATTCCTTCAACTAGTGGATCTACAAATCAACTTTTAGAAGATGCACCAACCAGTTATAAGATGAGATGTGCCTAGACATACTGATCAATGACTATAACAGATTTTTATTACAAGCCTCTTTGGGGTTGGGCCCTGTTTTAGGTTTGGGGACGCAGGAGAAGACAAGACTGTGCGTTGCCTGCTTTCTTAGAACTTATACTCTCATTGGGGGAGATGCAAAAATAGTATTCATGAAACAAATAGTAAACCAGAAAATGACTTTAGACTCAGAATTATTGTAGATATTGATAATTACTATGAAAACTCAAGAATGACTGGTGGCAATTTGGGGTAAGGGTATCATTTGGAATTTCCAGGTTATATTGGATTGTCAAAAAAAACCAATGGAGGTAACAGTGAGGCTAGATCCAGTTTCTAAGATGAAGCTACTAATGGTAATAGGAATGAAGTGGCCCAGTTAGAGAAAAGAACACAGCCCCATGGTGAGTATGAGTTAGAGTTACCCCAGGAATGGAGTGGTTCTATAAAACAAGCAACATTTCTACCTATTAAACCCATTGCCTGATCTTCATTTATATTTTTTATGTTAACTTTAATTTTTTCTTTATAGATATCTTGCCCTGTTTTTTAAGTTTATTCTCGAGTTCTTATAATTTTATTTTCTATTATAAATGCATTTTTAATTTTTCCTGTAGAACTTAAGGAGCTCTATTTCGTTTTAATTTTAATGAAAATGTCTTAAAATTTTTGCCATTAAATACAATCTTAATTACTTGTCTTAAATGTTATTCCTTAACATATTATGGAAGTACCTTCCACTTCAAGTGAGTCAAGAGATTTATGAGGAATAGATGATAAATTTAATCAAACTTAATTTTTAGGATTTAAAAATATGTAATTACTTTCACTGTAGATATGATCAATAACATTAATAAATTCATTTGACTTCAATAATGAACCCTAATTGATAATGTTATCTTAATGTTTTAAGTTATTATTGAGTTAAATTTGTTAGTATTTAAATTGTAACTATTATTAACAGCTTTGGTTTTCTAACCATGATTTCAATGTTGTTTAGAGAATACTTAAAACTTTCTATGTAGCAGGATCTTGTTATTAATTTTCACATAGAATTTCTGTTTTTGTTGTTGTAGTTACAGATTTTTACCTGAACACACTTTCTACATTTGAAATTTCATAAAGGCATTGCAAGTTCTTGAAAAAAAATCTGGTTTCTTTTGATTACAATATTTGACAAATCATCTTTCTACTAGTTAATGCATTCTGATGTTTGGTAATTGTATTGACCATTTATTAGTATAGCCTATCACAGACTGAGGGATGTGTTAAAAGCTATCTTCACTGCTATGCTTTTAATATATGTATATATTTCTATCAATTTTTACATTTTACATAGGTTATGTTATTAGGTACCTAAGGTTCTCTTAAATTTACTATTTATCCGTTAAAGTTAACCAATTTGCCTCACGCAATGCTTTATGCTTTTGCCTTATGTACTTGTGGAGTACATAGGGGAATATGATCCAGAAGCAGTTAAAATAATGATCTGGAATTAAAAAGCATGGGTTAGAGCAGAGATTAGAATTGGACGTCACATATATAAAGATGTTAGATGAAGCCTTGGGAGTAAATGGAAACATTTGGGGCAGGAATATAAAGGGGCAAAGGTCCTAAGGGACATAATTTTAGAACCACCAATTTAAAGTACTAAAACGAAGAGTTAGCAAAGGAGACTAAGATCAAGTAGGGAGAAAAGAAGAACCATGAATGGGACTTGGCAAAGAAGTAAAGCCAAGAGAGACTCTATCAAGAAGGTGGAATTGTCAACAGCATTGAAATATTTATTGTCAGGGCGCCTGAGTGGCTCAGTGGGTTAAAGCCTCTGCCTTCTGCTCGGGTCATGATCTCAGGGTCCTGGGATCAAGCCCCACATCGGGCTCTTTGCTTAGCAAGGAGCCTGCTTCCCCCTCTCTCTCTGCCTGCCTCTCTGCGTACTTGTGATCTCTCTCTCTCTCTGTCAAATAAATAAATAAAATCTTAAAAAAATATATTTATTGTATACAAGGAAGGTGACATCCACTTCCTGCCCATTTATTCAAACATGCACACTAGAATGTAAGACTGAGGACAGGAATGTTTTCAAATGTTTCCTTCAGTGAAGTATCTCTGGATCCCAAAATGTTGCCTAAAACATAGCAGAGAGTGATAAGATTTGTTGAATGATTTTAAAATATAATCTTGGTTATTAAAATAAAACAATTAACACAATAATATATGATCTCAAGACAAGTGAACTCCACAATTCAAATGTTTTCCTATATCCCATTATATTATATTGTAACTTAGAGGGTTGAAAAATACAGACCACAAAGTACAGCAGTTTAAAATAGTTTGCTTATAAAACTATTATAACCAAAAATAGTTTGGTTATAAAATAGTTTGCTTGGAACTACTGCATAAAAGTATCAAATATTCATGTCACAACATTTTTCCCTTAATCCACCCTATTTTCATGGAGATATACACATTTACTAATAACACTCAATTTATCTGCCCTAATGTTAATAGCCCATCAAAATAAAATAGCCAGTTCTTATAAAATGGAATATATAATGAAATGCCACATGAATAGTTACTATGTTGAAACTTTGTCTGTTTTGTGGATTATTAAAAAATAAAATTGAAAATAAAATCTTTTCAGTTATAGTTAAAAAATAGATTATTAAAAACTAATTTTACAGAAGTCCATTAAAATAGTTAATTCCATTTCAGGAATTATTTAAATGAAGATAAACAGTTATTGAAGTCACATAATTTTTAAATGGCATAAACTCTTTTTCTAATTTCTTTTTTTTTCTAATTTCATAATAATATAAGAGCAAGTAAATTACTGACAATATAAATTAATGCATATAATAAGAAAAAAGAGGAAATCCATATTAGTTCAACCATAAAGATTGTCTCTTTATGGTGTTTACTATTTCTAATGTATTTAAAGAAATTAATATACTTTCATGAAATAATGCTAATGATTTTTAAAAATAAACTTTCCAGAAGCTTGTATCATTAAAAACTGTTTTTCAAGGTATCAGGCACTTTGAGAGACCACTCATTTCTTCAAAATATGCCGCTCCTGGGTTTAAAGATTTTTGGAAAAGGAAAGAGGAATAAATTAAATATATGTACTTATACATAAATATATTTAAGAAATGTTGTTGATCTAACCATTTTAAATGTTTTTTTTTTAAATATGTTCAGAACCTGTGACATATTTTTCTTTAAAAACAGACTCAAAGATGGTAAGGTTTTATCATTCTGAATTTTAGAAATAATAGTATCTACATACTAAGCTTGATTGACATTTTGATCTTTTGAAATGAATTATGCATAAAGATAATCATTAATGCAGAGGAAATAAACTCCACTGGCTTCACTTGTGATTTTAAAGCATATATCCTTTTGGGCATCAGACATCTTCAATTTTTCTTCTTGGATTTTGACATACATTTTTGCATAAGCCCAGACACCTATATTTCCATCCTGACAACTATTTTCTTTAAAAATGCTTTGCTTTACTTCCCTTAGAAAAAGAAAATGAATGTTTATCACTCAAAATATGAAGCATGATGTTCTGTGGAAATACTCTACATGTTCATGATGTTTTCAGAACTAGTCTATTTATCTAAATTCAAATGATTGACCATTGCTCTCACAGCCTATTATCTTACTCAGGAATTGAGATCCAACATTTCCAATATTTTCATCAGCACTAGACTTAACTTGAAGGTTGTTTTGTACACCTATTGACCATCCTCTATAATTTTTAATTCTGTAGCGAGGATAAAAACTTTTATTCTTAAAATTATATTATAGACATCTTTTTAGCAAGGCAATTGTCTAACTTGAAGCTTTTATTATAGATATACAAACTGTGAAATTATTCCCTTACATGATAAATACTTCCCTTTCTCATCATAACTATTAACATAAGAATAAATGGTTGAACTTGAATGTTGTGCTATAATACGAAATACGCATTAGTATCATCATCCGGTGATCATGCCTCAGATTCTATGTATGTCAAAAGTTCAGCATCCTTGCTTTTTACTCATATAATAAAAGTACTGACTCTGTGGGAATCTAAGATATGAATATTTAACAAATGGTTAGTAGATTTTACTTGGGCTGACCTTTTGCTTTTGTCATCATCAACAATCATAGTACAAGTAGATAAAGGCACAACAAATTTAATACATGAACATTTTTTAAATCAACTTGTGAATATGACTTTTTTTGTCCTTAATGCATAAGATGAAGAAATAAAAGCTGAATGCTTATAGTAGCTTTGGGCAGCTGAAATAACCGTGTTCAACGACATTCAACAACTATTCATTGTCACCCTGGACAGAGGTTGCCAAGCTTTGCATTTACATCTATCTTTATACTGTTAATCAATAATTAGTATTAATAGTTCATCATATTTATTATCCTTGTTACAGATTTTAAAAAAGAAAATCAAGTAGATTTGAGTCAAAAGAGAAAAATAACCTGCCTATTCAGGATAAGGCAGCTGAATTTTAGAAACACAGTGTGTAAAAAAAGTCTTAGGACTTTTAGTTGGCAGAAACCTCAAAATTACTGAATAATGATATATGGTTAAAAAAATAAAGATTTACATTATATTTTGAGAATAAGAGAGGACATAGTCTTTTATACTTTGTCATATAATAACCTGGGTGTTACAGTGACAACAATAAGATAAAAGAATGTTGATGGGGAAAAAAAAGAATGTTGATAGGTTTGGGGCATTTACAAATCTGTATGAAGTATGTTCCTTAAGACTGGGGAATTTTATCTTTGAAAAATAGACTTGGGGGAAAACTAACTTTTGCTTACAAACATTTGAGAATGCTCACTGGAGGGACATGTAGACTTGCCCTGTTTGGCCCCAAATTATTGAGCCACCATCATGAAGAGGAAGAGCCTGAGAGGCAAATTTTTTTTCACCACATGAAAAAGCCTTTTAATACTGGTAGCTGTTCAAATAAGGAAAGGACTAGCTTAAAAAGTAGTGAGTGTTATACTGCTGTGAAAGTATATTAAAAATCAGTGATTTTCAAGTTTAGAAGGTATTACAGAACCAAGGAGGCAAATTAGTAAGACAAGGGACCTCCATCCCTAACTCAATAAAAACAGTTCCACATTTATATATTTTCTGTATCCAGCTTTTGTAAGATTAAAAGGGAAAAAAAATCTATGGTTTAAAATTTTACAACGACTGAATTACATAACCATCTGGTGGTAATGCTATAAAGAAAATTTAAGCATGTAAGGGAGTTTTTGAATTAGGTGGCCCTTAAACACCTTCACTGTTTTAATAAGAATTATAATGAAATTATAATGTTGCCTACAAATAAAGTATCTGAGAAGTTTACAAACTCATTCTTCCTCACCACAGCCCTGAAAGAAAGCATTATTTTTGCACATGAGAGTGTAGAAGATCAGAAAAATTTAGCAGATTGAGCAAAGGACTATGGCATGTGGAGAAAGCTGGGTTTATAAACTTGGTTACACATTCACCATTCCACAATATTATATAATCATCAAATTCAGAATTATCTTAGAGATCATATCCTAAACTATTCTAGCTCTAATATTTAAAACCTCACATATAGCATTACCATTTAGTAATTGGCTACTCTATATTTTAATATCTTCAATTTTACCCACTTGTTCTTGAATTATTTGATTCCATTTGGAGTAGATCAGCCATTAAAAAGTGCCTTCTAATGTGATCTGGAATCTGCCTTTCCATATGACCCAATCCAAAACATGTGCTTTTTCATAGTCATCTACTACGGTCTCTTTCTTAAAGGTGTTTGTATTTAAATTGGGGAAGTATAATGTAGAGACAAAACATTGCTATATAGAAAGAGTTTCTGCAATGGGATTATACTTCCAAAAAAATCTCCTTTTCTGTAATAAATTATATTTAAAACAAAAGGGCTAACATAAACATTTGTTATCCCTTGGTCTGTTTTGGCTAACATCTTTGTAAGATAAAAGACTGTAATGACAAGCCTGGTCATAGTTAAACAGAATCTACAAACAGTCTGCAACTAAAGAAAAGCTATAGAATAGAAATCTCTAAAAACTAGTCTAGACAGAATCTTTACCATCTCCAGGGTAGTTAATTAGCGAGGGTAATATGAATATCACATAGAAGTCTGGAGCTTTTCTCTAGGGGCAGAGAACCATTAGTTCTGGGTGGAATCTCAGTGGTTAGTGTTCATCAAATCAATCAGTAGGCAAGAAACATGTCTCTAAAAGGGACATAGAAAAGCACAACAGGACTTGACAACAGAAAGGCATATGTTAAAGCAAGAGAGATTTGCAGCAGCTACTGGGATTCTCATTCATGGAAATTTGTACTTTCAAGACAATATGTAGTTCCTGGAGTCAAGGCAAGATCTCACTCTATGGGTACCAGTCAGAAACAAAGGAGACATGGGCAGGTAAGAGGTATCTGATCAGTGGACTGCATTCCATTTCAATATATTGGTCAATTACTTGAGCTGGGTAGAAAGTGATAAAGCAGTTGTAGAGTTACCAAGTTAAGAGACTAAATTAGAAACTCATTATAGATTCTATTTATCTATCTATCCACCTATCTAGCAATCATCGATGTATCTATATATCTATATCAAACTCATTTATCTACCTTATTATCTTAGGGGTGTTTTAATTGTTCTCCTTTATTTTATAGTAGTTAGTTGCTATCATTCAGGAGACAAATTTTCATTTTTTTAGATAGAAATGTGTCTCCACGCCTGTGTTCTAAAATGGCAATTAAACCTGTTACCTATGCATAAAAATGTTCACAACATTTATGAGTTGCTCTGTGTACAAAAAGGTGTACTGTGATCTGAAATACAATAATAATCACTGAGCTATACATGTCCAAATATGCCTAGTATTCTTTGTACTATCTTGGGACATTGGTAAACCCAGAGAAATGCTTGCCATTTTGCTATAGAATATCACTAAAGACAATAAGAGTTGAATATAAGTAAAGTAATATTTTAGGTCAAATTATGGTATTTGTTTACTAAAAAGAACATAATGAATCTTTAGCAAACATAACTATGATTGCCAAAGCTGAGATGCACTACACATATAGGACTTCAAAAGATCGAAATGAGAACTGCTGTTTCATCACTGGTATTATGTGATGCTATTATAGGCAATAAAGAGGAGCTAAATGTGGTTCTCCTCATTTCTTTGTCAGTTCTTCTAGTCTCCAATTTTATGAGTTCCTAGCAAACTATAGAGTCTTCTGGGAAAATACTGCTTCATTTGAATGGAAATATGGAAATGAAAAGAAACCAAAGTTATAAACATCACACACAGAGAGAGAGAGAGAGAAATACAAATATCTCATAATTTACCATTATCCAGCAATCAATTTTAGACTACTTTTTTTTTTTTGTCCTAAGATTTCAGGTCCAGATCCTCAAAAAAAATATTTTCAACTTTTACGTAGTTGCTTAAAACAATGATAAGACAACTTTAGCATTGCATTTTTATATCTTAGGGGAAAAGTAAAGAATGGTGTATATTCCACCCTCTGTCCCATAATAAAGAAACACGCTAAGTAACAATAACACTAGAAGGAACTACTGGGAGTGTTGGAGAGCTCAGATGAAGTTGATAAGGGGAGCGATGGAAAACACTGGAAAGTTGTCGTTGTTCACTAATACATTCCGCAATGACGGCTTAAAAGCAAGTAAGTTTTTCTCCTTAAATCACATTTCCATGTCATTCATGATACATGATTTTAGCTACCCTCTGTCATTGTGCTTATTCTATTATGATTGAATCATATTTGCTTTCATGTTACAGACATATGACAGCACTGGGAAAAAAAAAAGTACTGAGAATTCTAACAGAGTACCGATAATGCAACAACAAGAAGAAAGAAATTAGTATTTCAACTCCGTTTTGTCCTGACTCTTATATTTTGGAAATAGTTTCCTGCTACTTGCAAGCAGTTGTGCTGCAGGGTAGAATCAAATCA
Organism: Potos flavus; assembly: GCA_028534135.1. NCBI lineage: Eukaryota > Metazoa > Chordata > Mammalia > Carnivora > Procyonidae > Potos > Potos flavus. Next base: position 81,911,738 of record CM052896.1, read on the forward strand.
CTTCCTAAATTATATTTAGTTATTAGCCTTCCCTCCTAGTTTGGGAGGGTGATGCATGATGTTGGCATGAGCTCTCTTTCTGAACTTAAATTTTCCAGAGGAGGAAAACCCACATAATCTGCTTTGCCATCCTCTGTGATTAATTTCTGGAATATGATATGTGAGTGAATCTGAGTGATACTGTTCCTGCAAAGCTGTAGTGGACATCTGCTTCAGAAAAGTTAGTGACATTGTAACCAGCTCTCTGTAGGTTTCACCTGTTTGCAATGGTGCAGAGGGAAAATATGGGGAAGATGAAAAGGAAATGATTAATGCAGTTTGTGTTTCAGATTCCATGCCAATTTAGTAATGTGTATTAATGATGCATTTTGGCAATAAAGCTATGTAATAATCATTAAACAGAATTGCCATTCCCCATTAACAGCAGACAGTGTTATAACACATTGGCTAATTCCTCGTTAAATTCAACATAAATTAAATAACAGATTTTATGTGTATAACCAAAAAGAAAGACCCTTTAATTTTATTTTCCTAAGAAAATAAACATCCTTAGGGAAAAATTGGCCAAACCTTCATGTTATCATTAGAGAACAAAACAGAAAGCTTTTCTTTCTTTTTCTTTCTTTCTTTCCTTCATTTCTTTTTTCTTTCTTTTTTCTTTCTTTCTTTCTTTCTTTCTTTCTTTCTTTCTTTCTTTCTTTCTTTCTTTCTTTCTTCCTTTCTTCTTTCTTTCTTTCTCTTTTCTTTCTTTTTCTTTCTTTCTTTTATGCTTGAAATTATCATTCAAAGATAGTTATAAGAAAATGAAGATTGTTTCTCTGTGGTGTCTTTTAGGAAAATGCTTGTGAACTGTAAGCTCCAAATTTGCAACTTACAAATGTTATTTGCCTTCAAAGTCATTAAGGATGCTCCAAGAGACTGCAATTTAGAGATTGGCAGGAGTAGAGGGAGATGGGCAGTGGAGAAGAGGACACTGATTCTGTTGCCTGCTCCTCGCCACCATTGCCTGGGTATGATTTAGACCAGTTTTCTATAGGTTGAGTTTGGTGACTTTTGTCTCTGCATCTGTGAAGGTCATAAGACTTCTGGACTAGAAAATGGACACCCCCTTGCATCCTGGTAGAGGTTCAAATATGCTAAATTATGTTGGATAGTTAGAATTGTAATGACATGTGTAGGAAAACTCAAAAGGCTTGTAAGAAAATTACTATAAAGAAGACAGGACATTTTTAGCTAGAGTTAGTACTAAGGTCAAGTTATTTTAGCTAGAGTTTTAGCTAGAGTTAGTACTAAGGTCAAGTTATTTGAAAGTAATTTGGCTCTGAACAGACTTTATATATATTTACATATATATATTTCACAATTATGTATAATTGTGAAATTTTTTGAAAATTTTGGATGAAATTTTGGGTGATTTCAACATTATTCCTTATATTTATGTGTTTAACATTCTTCCTTATATTTTTCAATATTGTTTGGATTTCCACATGGTTATTTCTTAAAAGATTTATTTATTTATTTGAGAGAGAGAGAGAAAATGGGGAGAAGAACAAAGAGAGAAGGAGAGAGAATCTTAAGCAGACTCCCTACTGAGTGAGGAGCCCTAGCCAGGGCTTGATCTCAAAATCCTGAGATTGTGACCTGAGTTGAAGCCAAGAATCAGATGTCTAACCTTCTGAGCCACACAGGCATGCCTCCATATGGCTATTTTTTAATGAGAAAAATATGTTGGGGAAAAGGAATATAGTTGAAATGATTACATGGGATATAAAGAAAAATGAAAGAAAGTAAATTTAATGTCATGAAAAATGTTGAATATTTGCTACATGAAGAGTTTAGTTAGAATGGATCAATCACATTATAGAGCTTTCTTAACATTTAATAAGGAATAATTGTAGTGATTATCAAATAATTAAGCAGATGAAGGGTTTTTTCCCTGATGAACCAATCAGCTCAGTTTGTTTGAATGAAAATAGCATTTTATTTCTAAAGTGTGTCTAAGTAAGATTGAAACATAATATCAATGGTTATGTGAAACTGTAATTAATGCCATATTTATAATTTTCAATATTCCTAGCTCAAAATAATCTTATATGCCAATACGAAGGAAATGTTACAATACTTTGTAAATTACTAATGGAATTGAACTACTCTGTAATTTTGTAAATAACATAGTTTAGATAACCAAATGGTGAGGAACTTCTGAGAATTACCCATTTTTTTCCCTTTAGCCTTTTACTAGGAAATGAGAAAATCTTACTGACCATTTTAAAATTCTGTTTTTCTAAATCTCCTAAAACCCATTTTTTGTCAGCCCTTCCACATTTACCTGTCTTGCTTTCCCCTAAATTTTTCTCATAGTAACCCAATATGGATGTTCCTAAGTTTGTATAGAATTATTAAATTAATAGTGCTGAGGCATTAATAGTGCTAATATATTGGCCTTTTCTCTACTGTCCCTCTTCCAAACTTATTAAGACACATGTTTAAGTGAGATTTCCTGAGTTATAGTGGTCTAATCCACATTTACTAGAGCTTCCATTAAAGAATCATATTTCAGTATAAATGTATCAAATCAGTATGTTATATACCTTAAACTTATATAATGTATGAAAAATATATCTCAATTTTTAAAAAGATCAAGTTTTACTATACATAGAAAACCCTAAAGATTCCACCAAAAAACTACCAGAATACAAAATCAAGGTACCTATGCAACAGATTTTCACCATTCCTATGCAACAGATTTCACTAATCATGAAGCAGAAGAAAGTGAAATTAAGAGAGCAGTCCCATTTACAATTGTAGCAGAAACAATAAAGTATCTAGGGATAAACAACCAAAGAGGTGAGAGATCTATGAGGTGTAAGACTCTAAAATCTATAAAACATGGATGAAAGAAATTGAAGACAATGCAAAGAAATGGAAAGACATTCCATGCTCGTGGATTGGAAGAACAAAGACTGTTAAAATGTCTGTATTACCCAAAGCAATCTACACATTTAGATAGGGACTATACAGTCCCTATCAAGATACCAACAGCATTTTTCACAGAACTAGAACAAACAATCATAAATTTGTATGGAAACACAAAAAACCCTGAATAGACAAAGCAATGTTGAAAAAGAAAAACAAAACTGGAGAGATCACAATTCCAGATTTCAAGTTATATTACAAAGCTGTAGTAATTAAAACAGTCTGGTACTGGCATAAAAATAGACATATAGAAAAATGGTACAGAATAGAAAACCCAGAAGTAAACCCACAATTATACAGTCAATTCATCTTTAACAAAGAAGGAAAGATTATACAATGGGAAAAAGTCTCTTTAACAAATGGTGTTGGGAAATCTAAACAGCTACATGCAAAAGAATGAAACCAGACCACTTTATTACACCCTACATAAAAATAAACTCAAAATGCATGAAAGACCTAAATATGAGACCTAAAATCATAAAAATCTTAGAAGAGAGCACAGATAGCCATTTTTCTGACATCAGCCATAGCAAGACTTTTCCTAGATATGTCTCCTGAGGCAGGGGAAATAAAACCAAAAATATCCTTTTGGGACTACATCAAAATAAAAAGCTTCTGAACAGTGAAGGAAACAATCAACAAAACTAAAAGGCAACCCACTGAGTAAGAGAAGATATTTGAAATGGTATATCCAATCAAGGGTTAGTATCCAAAATATATGTAGAACTTATACAAATCAACACCCAAAGAACAAGTAAACCAATTAAAAAATGGGCAGAAGACATAAATAGAAATTTCTTCAAAGAAGACTCATGGATGGCCAACAGACCTATGAAAAGATGCTCAACATCATCATAAGGGAAATGCAAATCAAAACTATAATGAGATATCACCTCACACCTATCAGAATGGCTAGAATCAACATGAGAAACACCAGGTGTTGGCAAGAATGTGGAGAAAAAGGAACACTTGTGCATTGTTGATGAGAATGCAAACTGGTATAGCCACTGTGGAAAACAGTATGGAGGATCCTCAAAAAGTTAAAAATAGAACTACCCTATGATCCAGTAATTATTCTACAGGGTATTTACCGCCAAAATACAAAAACACTAATTCAAAGGAATACATGTAGCCTTATGGTTATTGCAGCATTATTTATGATAGCCAAATTACAGAAGCAGCCCTTGTCCACTCATAGATGAATGGATAAAGAAGAGGTGATACATACACACACTGGAATATTATTCAGCCATAAAAAAATGAAATCTTGCCATTTGCAACAACATGATGAGACTAGAGAGTATAATGCTAAGCAAAATAAGTCAGTCAGAGAAAGACAAACACTATATGATTTCATTCAATGTGGAATTTAAGAAACAAATCAACAACAAAAAAAGAGACAAAAAAAAAAAAAAGAGACTCTTACCTACAGAGAACAAACTGATAGTTACCAGAGGGGAGATGGGTGGGGGGATGGGTGAAATAGATGATAGGATTAAAGAGTACACCTATTGTGATGAGCACTGAGCAAGAGCAATGTGTAGAATTGTTGAGTCATTATATTGTATACCTGAAACTAAAACAACACTGTATGTTAACTATACTGGAATTAAAATTGAAAACTTAACTAAAAAATAAATTTTAACTACAAATATGTGTAGTTGATATATATCAATTATTTCTCAATTAAAATTGAAGGAGAAAATTGAAGGAAAAAATTGAAGCCTTTTAATTCTAAAAATGCATATATTGTACTCACATTAAAATCCAGTTTGATCATATAAAAATGACTGGAAATTGACCTGAATTTTTTACTGGGGGGTGGTGGTGGTGGTATTTCCTTAGTGATTGGACTCTTTTCTGACTTTAATAATTTTGATTCCTTTCCTCTAAGCTACAGATCCCCTGTTCATTCAAGAATACTTTATACCAGGACCTTTTAAGTCCATAGAAAACTTCTAATTTTAGAATACCTATCTGATTTAGTCTAAATCCTTGAGGGACAATAGGTTACCTATTCTAATTCAGTGATTCTCACTGCTAATCTGAGGATTAGGGCTAATCAGAAATTAGATGTATCACCTGGAAAGGTTGTTAAAATTATCAGTACTTGATCCACCTCCTTGTAAATACTAATTCCTGTCAGAGGTGGGGATTCTTTTCATTTTCTAAAAGCTTTCCTGGGCTGATACTTAATATGTGGCCAGTCTTGGGAACCACTGGTCATTTTTGAACTTTAGGACTTCTTTAGAAGCAATGAGTAAGAACTAGAAAAATCTTGAAAAGTAAATTTTCATCAATTTATAGGATCAGGGATATGCCTTTCTTCAAAGGAGACCCCCAACTGTGATTAACAATTTAAATAAGATAACCTCTCAAACCTGGTAAAGAGATCTAAGCATCCTTAGCTACAAAAGGAAAAGGGGAAGATAGAAACTTGGCTAAGAACCCTGGGCAAGTATAAAATGAAGCGGAGAACAGTTAAGTGCTTCTTTAACTTATACCCTGATAGAAGGAAATAAAATATAACTATAGACTGTGATATATAGACTATTACTATATAACTATAGACTGTAACTATAAAAAATATGACTATAGAATATAATTGTAGAAATTTAGGGTGATGAAACAATTTTTTTCCCTGTGCCATTACTTCCTAAAAATAGATAGTATTCTGAAATAGATACATAATATATGTAAAACATACTTACGTTTTATTTTGGTGTGAATTATTTAGATAATCACTGCAATGCTCTACTTCATTTAACTTGAAATTAAGTATGGTTTCAGTCTTAGGCTAAACATTAGGGAAATTGCAGCCAAAACAGCTTTTGTCCATCCCCTCTCAACTTCCCCCCAAAACAAAATTTTATTTCGTGGGTAGAATTGGGATTTTTGTATCCAAAATGCCTTCCCTATCACTGAAGAGTGATTAGAATTTAGTGACAGACA
>CM052896.1:81918165-81944202 GCA_028534135.1 Potos flavus
AATATTTCATGACCTAGAAAGCAGAATTTTTATATCGCACATAGCAATCTGTATCCCTTTAAAAATATTCAATATATTTATATGTCACAAACATCAGTAAAATGAGTACCTAAAATAATTATACAGACCCACTGCTCAGTCCCAGGGGATTCTATATTCCCTCCCTGTTCCAGCTTGGATGCTTTATCAGGCTACTTTTTTCACCAAACAGAACAAATAATAGGCAAAAAGCAGAGACAAAAACAAAACAGCTCATTAAGGCAACAATAACAACTGAACAAATAATAACATGCCATTTAAAACCAAAATTCTTTTTCAGTTCTTCCGTTTACTTTTACAAAAATGTTCACTCAAACATCACGCTTCCTCACACAGGGCCAATTTTGTAAAATGCATTAAAGAACGTGAGCATTGTCCATCATAATGAAATGAAACAAGCATCAAAGGCACAATATTCGTAAAACACTGAGAATCTCTAACCCATTGAAATTCAGGCTTCCAGCCAAACTCAACAGCCTCACACATCAGGCAACTTAAGATGTATGATTTGAAACTGATAATGCATAATTTCCAAAGAGCTCTAGATAGGTAAACAGCGATGATGCAATGAGTTATTTGTGCCGAGTATTTATTTCTTTGCTGTCTGATTGCTCCAGCTCCCCAGAGGTTAGGAGTCTCTCACCTGCTGTTGTTCCTCAGCTGCTAAGATCAGAGTCTGTAACACAGACAGAGCGCCTGTGTTCCCAGGGCTGCTGCCTCAGAGAGATAAGGCTGCATCGGAGAAGTGCTCAGATTTGCCTCTCGGAAAGAGCCTGAACGACCATCAATAATAAACGGTTCCTTCTCAACTGTTACATCAGACAACACTGCCTTGCACACACAGGTGAAATTTGATAAAAGGGAGTTATTTAAAATCACTTAAAATGCCTATAGCTTCATTATTTCTGGTCTTTGTGTTATTGTTCTTTTTTCCACGTCCTTCTTTCCCTCTGTTCCCAATCTCCTGCCGAAATGCAATGATTTAAGAGCCCAGTGGAAATATTGGGTCACATTTCTTCACTAGCTGCATGTCTTGAAGGTTTTTGGTGAGCTATTCCTGAGCCACCTTTGTCATTCTGCTGTCATTCATGGCCTTATATCTCTAAGTATGAGAACATTGCAAAAATCTACTATGCCCATTCAGAAACATCTATTATGCCTGTTTATGACCTTGCAATTAAAACGTCAACTTCCAGAAGTCCAAGAAAGATATCTGCAATCCCTCGCATCGTAGGAATTTATACAGTTCTTAATTTTATCAAAAGACAAAGATCATTTTCCCTGAAAGCTCCCCAAATTGCAAATGCAAATTCCTCAGCCTTCTTCCTGCCACTGGAGAGTGGTAGAGTCAGATTGTGCCACTAAATAGTACTTCATATAATTTACCAGTTTGATCAAATGTCATTATTAACTCTGTGTGTGTATGTAACCCATGGAATGCACTTACAATTAGAGATCAATTATTGCTGAATGTTGCCAATGTATTCTGTTCTTTCTCTTCTAATGGTTCTTTGAGTACCATGTTCAGTGCCTAATTTTCTTCCCCTCAGCCTAGGTACTGGGGATTGTTGACTAATAAGTTGATAGATGACTTTCATCTGTATGCTTCTGCTTCTGTACTTTTGCATTTTGTTAGGAACACCAGGCACAAATATACCTTACTATATAGAAATAATACTCAGAAATACATTGTCACAGGATTTTTAAACAACTAGTTAGGGGCACCTGAGTGGCTCAGTTGATTGTCTGCCTTTGGCTCGGGTCATGATCCTAAGGTCCTGGCAGCAAGCCCCATGTCGGGCTCCCTGCTCAGCGGGGAGCCTGCTTCCCCCTCTCCCTCTGCTGCTCCCCCCTGCTTGTGCTCTCTCTCTCACTCTCTCTGTCAAATAAATAAATAAAATCTTTAAAACAAAACAACAACAAAAACAATGAACTGATTAAATATTCATTGCCCAAGTTAATATTACATTTTTAAAATTTACATACTTTAATAAGTATTTCTCCCATTATTTCCTTAACTTCTTTTACAGTGGTAAAGCCCTATCTTTTATTGTTGACACAGCATTTTGATTCCCCCGTAAAGCCCAAAGTAAATTGGTTCTTACTAAAAACCAATCATTGCAGAAACAGTCAAATAGGATCCACCAAAGACTGCTTTACATATTTACATTCTGTCACACAAGTGAGGTAATTCAAAGGGAACTTAGTTCACTTTCGTTTTTTTAAGTTAAGCTTATATTGACTTTCCTAGACTTTTAAGGCTCTCTGCCAAATGTAAATTACAGCTCATATTGTTACTTAAATATTATTACTAATTTATTAGAATTATTTTTAAACATCTGTATATTCATATATGTGTATATATATAAATTTTAAACTTTAGCTTTATTATAAGGTGTGAAGTGCTTTGTAATTCTTAGGAGGAAATTATTTTCCAGATGAATGCATTTCTAATTCTATATGAAATCCAATTAGAAAATAGCACTAAAGGGCTCTTTTAGGAGACCACATCTTCTATTAAAAACTTAAATGTTAGGCTACAATCTCAAGTTTCTGTGATTTTCTACAATTCTTCCAAGCTCAGGCTTACTGAAGGGTCAAGCTTTCCCCTGAGAAGCAATATTTCGTAGCACATATACCTTTAGCCTTTTCCCCAGATGTTCATTGTTTTGCACCTTGGGATGATGGACATCAGCAGGCTCCTCCAGCCCATCATGTCTCTCTAGCTTGTTGTCCTCCTGGGGGGTACCCCAGTCAATAAATACCAGCAACGCAAGTTATGGCTATAGTTGCCAGCAGGATCCTCTCTGACCCAGTGTTTCCTCTTTTCTCCAGGAATTGGTACCTTTGGGAACAACACTCTAAGAGAATCTTTTTACCTCCTATGATCTCTTGGTAGCTGCACAGCTCAATATATTATTTATTTATTTATTTACTTATTTATTTATTTATTTATTTATTTTTACAGAGAGGGAGAGATGGGTGGGGGAGGCAGGGAGAGAGAGAATCTTAAGCAGGCACCGCACCCAGCGTGGAGCCCCCACACGGGGCTTAGTCTCACAACCCTGAGATCATGACCTGAGCTGAAATCAAGCATTGGACACTTGACTGACCCACCCAGAGGCCCTTCATTATTACTTTTTTAACATCATGTTAAGGATCTATGTTAGGCATGAATTTCCTTGCATTGAACGCCCTATAGTACAATGTCATTAAAGGGAGTACTTGTAAGGCGGGATAAGTGAAATATTTTCTGGGAACCCAGAAGCATAGTCCATAAGACTGTCTTTACTCTTAATATCAGTCACAAGTTTAGGGTTTTTTAAGACCATACTTAGGTTTCCTAAACCACTGGAAGGACCCATAGAACTTACTGAAAGCTATACACACAGTTATTCCAGGGAAAGAGTATAGAGTAAAATCAGCCAAGGTGGGGCACCTGGGTGCCTCAGTCTGTTAAGTGTCTTCCTTTGGCTCAGGTCATGATCCCAGAGTCTTGGGATTGAGCCCTACCTGAGGCTCCCTGCTCAGTGGGGAGCCTGCTTCTCCCTCTGCCACTCCCCCTGCTTGTTTTCTCTCTCTCTCTCTGTCAAATAAATAAATAAAGTCTTTAAAAAAATAAAAATAAAGTAAAATAAAATAAAATGTAATAAAATAAAATCAACCACAGGAAGAGACAGATGGGGCAGAGTCAAGGAGGGTCCCAAACACGAAGCTTTCATCTTCTTTAGGATACATTACCCTCCTGGCATCAACATGCAGTAGTATAAGCAGAATATTGCCAACCAGGTTAGCTCATGAGCTGTAGTGTCCAGTTTTTACTGAAGCTCCATGTCTGACTTCCCACATGGCTAACCTTTAGTCTCAAGCTCCTTGGAGTCAGAGTGGATACCATAAGGCCCAAAGTCCTCATTATAATTCACATTGTTAGATGTCTAGTGCAAAAGATCTCCAAGTAAATAAAGATACTTTTATCGGAGAGGACATTCTAAGGGTCTGGAGATCAATTTCTACTGACTAATAGCTGAAGGTGGAGGTCAGACCTCTCTTTGGTTAAGGTCAAATCTTTTATTACACACATCTCAAATGTAATCTGTCAAAATAGTTTTAAGAAAATGAACTTTTAGATCTTTGAGTCTACTTAACCATAAAAATGTATTGTTTGACAGTCTTCAGGACATCAAATAAAAGTGACTACTTTTAGGCAAACAATAAGAGACTCTCAGATACAGAGAACAAACTGAGGGTTGATGGAGGGAGGTGAGCAGGGGATGGGCTAGATGGGTGATGGGTGTTAAGGAGGGCACTTGTGATGAGCACTGGGTGTTATATGTAAGTGATGAATCACTAAATTCTACTCCTGAAACCAATATTGCACTACATGTCAACTAACTAGAATTTAAATAAAAACTTGATACAAAAAAAATTGACTACTTTAAATGATTTAATTAATGTGCTCCAAACCCATAGGGCTTACTGTCTGCTTCTATCAAAAATACATCTTTTAAGAATGAAGTATGTGAAGCATACAAAACATGTTCATTGCAAGGGGACATTTGACCTCTTATACAATGTAATGAATCTGATATATGGTAGAATGGGGTGGTTTGTATGATGACAAATTTCCTTTAATAACATCACCTCTTTCAACCCCTGGCTACTAGTAAGGAATTCATCATACTTAAGGGAGAGTTCTGTGAGCACAAGAAAAAACAAAGAAATTACTGAATGCTACCAACATCTTCGATCCTCTCTGACCCTAGGTATTTAATCATAAGCAATTTTTATAAGCCATTCTCAGTACTCTTCCTCATAATGAAAGTACTTTCAAACTGTAGAATCAATGTAAATGTATCTGAGATGTTGTACGACGCATTTTTCAAGGTAAAAGTTTTAATATAAAATGTGTGTGTGTGTGAGAAAGATTTCTGATTTGTAGTTTCTGCTTATTTAATAAGGAAGTTAAAATCTATTTTCTTAAATCATATCAAAAGCTGTATCTCCAATCACAACCAACTCTTATCTTATTCACACTTATAAAAGCTTTAATTTCTTTTACCTCTAATTTGCAAAAATTAAATTGTATTCTGGCTATCGGATCTATTAGCTTTAACAATAGATCATTGTTTCTTTCATTAAATATATGAGAAAATTTGATCATGATTATGACAAACTGAATGGATTTGTTTCTGATTTTTTTTCTTGATTCTTACTTAGTCATTCTAAAAGCCAAAAATATATGTACCCATACAAGTTTATCAAAGGAATATTATATATTTTATCATGTTCCTTACTTCGTAAATGACTAATTTTGGCTATATGCATTACATAGCCTTATTTCAAGTTTAATAATGTATGCATTTAATAATGTTTGCAGCTCCAATGTATCTTGACAAAAATATCTTTAAAGTTCAAGAACATTTTAAAATACTAAGTTAATATAATTGTAACATAATTAAAATATCTTCATTACTCCGACTCTGTATCATTCAAGATCTCAACAGATGACACAGAATTTAGAGTTTTTGAGGATAGTTGATTTACAAAGGGACTAATTAAAGGGGAGCAGTGGAGTTATAGAGGCACCACAAGAGTAAAATGGGAACTAGGGACAGGCAGCAGTAAAACTGTCACCAGCACTTAGCCAAAGGGGCAAAAGAAGAGAGAGCTTATTGGAACCTGGAAGGAGAGTTAATCTTGTAGACAAGGCCTTTTGGAAATGAGCATTGACCTTTGGTTAGGGACACAGTCTGGGGCAGCCTTGAAGGGAACGATCCTGTAGAATAAACACCCTCACTTCACTCACTTTTCTCTTTTAGATAATTTGCTAGGGCTTCCTATTAGTCGAAGCAGAGAGAAACTAGCAGGCATGAAAGCCCACTGACTACATGGTATAACAGAGCAGAGAGCAGAGTAAAGACGAGGGGATAAATTCAGAGGGGCACACAGAAGTCACCAATATAAAGAAGCCCTTTCTTAGTATGTGAAATTAAATAAGATGCATCTAAGGGAAAGAACAACAGGTACAATAAATTGCCTTTGCAAAGTCTAGATAAAGCATCTTTGGGTTTCCCTCCTGTATTAGTGAGGGTTCCTCAGAGAAACAACCAATAGGATATCTATATGTTTAGAGATATATAGATACAGAGAAATATAAGTGATACAGAGTGTTATTATGAGGAATCGAGTCACATGACTGTGGAGTCTGAGAAGTCTCAGATTCTGTTGCCGGCAAGATGGAGGCCTATCATACCTGGTGGGTAGTTCCACTCTAAACACTGAAGTCTGAGAATCAGGGAGCCAAGGGGATAAGTCCCAAACCAAGACTGAGGCCTAAGACCCAGGAGCACCCAATATGAAGTCAGGAGAAGATGGATGTCCCTGCTGGAGCAGAGGGCAAATTTACCCTTTCTCTGACTTTTCTGTTCTATTCAGGTCCTCAGCATATTGGACGATGCCCACCTGCATTGGTGGGAGTAATCTTCTTTACTCACTGTATTGATTCACGTGCTAATCACTTTATTTGATAACCAGCTGAAATTGGTTATTAGGTCTATTTTTCTTTTTCTTTTTTTCTTTTTTTGACTGTCTTAAGTTTATCAGCAAGTGAGGAATCTTATAACTTGCAATAACAATAATTTTGATTGCTTCTTTCCAGTAGTAATGCATCCCCACTTTTTTCTTTTTGTGAGATTCCACTGGCAGGAACTTCTGTTATAAAACTGAGAAATGTTAGTGATAACATGTTTCAGATTCTAACTGGAGTGCTTCTAGTATTTCATAGTTCAAAATGCCATTGAGTGTTGGTTTCAAATGGATATACAACTCCTAATGTAATAAAAGATTTGTTTATGTTATTGTTTCTGGTTGTCGATGTTGTTTTTCCTGGCCGTTCTCCCACCTAACTCACCCAATGTGCATGGCTAAAGAATTTAACCAAGTGCATAAATTATAATCATTTTATGATGATTTTTAAAAAAGATTTATTTATTTATTAGAAAGGGGGGTTGTGGGGTGGGGTAGAGGGAGAGAGAATCTCTCCTATACTGACCCTATACTGAGCATGAAGCCCAACGTGGGCCTCCATCTCCTGACCCTGAGATCACTACCTAAGCTGAAACCAAGAGTCAGATTCCCAACGGACTGAGCCACCCACTTGCCCCTCATTTTATGATGATTTTAAACCTGGGTTTGTTATAATGATGTATTAGTCAGGGTTCTCCAGAGAAGCATAGTCAATAATTTATACATAGATATATGTAAAAGGAGATTAACCATAGACATTGGCTCACATGATTATAGAGGCTGAGAAGTCCCACAATCTGCCATCTGCAAGCCAGAGACCCAGGAAAGCCTGTGGTATAATTCAGTCAGGGTCTGAAGGCCCAAGAACCAGGGGAGCTGTTAATGTAAGTCCCAGTCCAAGTCTCATGGCCCCAGAACTCAAGAGCTATATCTGAGGGCAGGAGATGTTATGTTTCAGCTTAAGCAAAGAGCAAATTTTCTCTCCCTCTGCCTTTTTGTTCTATTCATGAAGGTCCTTAGTGAATTGGGTAGTTGGTGCCTACCTGCGATGTTGAGGCCAATCTTTACTCTGTCTACCAATTCAAATGCTAATCTCTTCTATAAACACCTCAAAGACACCCAGAATGTTTTATCAGCTATCTAGGCATCCCTTAACTCAGTCAAGCTGATACCTAAAATTAAGCATCCAAACTCCCCCAGATCAAAACAAGGAATGATACTAATACCTGGTTAAAAGGGGGGGGGGGGGAAGGTTGTTTCGTGTTCTTTGCTTTCCACAAATCAGAAGCATTACCTAATCCATTTGCCAACTGATTTATAATTAATAATAATTTTGATTATAGACTATTTTATTTTGGCATGTAATTCTGAAGAGTTCAGAGAATCAGGTGACATTGTTAAAAACTTTTTCATTTTATTTTTTTAATTTTTTAATTTTTATTATTTTTTTAAGATTTTATTTATTCATTTGAGAGAGAGAGCATGAGCAGGGGGAGAGGCAGAGGCAGAGAGAGAAGCAGACTCCCCACAGACCTGGGAGCCTGATGTGGGTCAGGAGATCATGACCTGAGCCGAATGCAGCTGCTTAACTGACTGAGCCACTCAGGCGCCCCTAAAAACTTTCTCATTTTAATCAACATACATATCAATGTTTCTTTACTACTTCAGATAATAAAAAGTTATCAGTACGATTGATTGTAAAGTGTCATATTTTAGCAATAATTCATAGGTATCCATGGTTAAGTTCAGTAATTAAAAATAGCTTTATTAATCTCATTAAAATATGCATTGTAAAAATATTTAATTTCATGTGAAAATTACTTTTAAATTTGTAATATGTTTTTACTAAGATCAATTATGTACTAATAACAATTGTAATGCAACTTAATCCAGAAGAAATATGGTTTAGCAAAGGTTTCTATAATAAAATGCAAAAAAAAATTTTTTTTTAAGATTTTATTTATTTATTTGACAGAGAGAGAGATCACAAGTAGGCAGAGAGGCAGGCAGAGAGAGAAGGGGAAGCAGGCTCCCTGCTGAGCAGAGAGTCCGATGTGGGGCTCCATTCCAGGACCCTGAGATCGTGACCTGAGCCGAAGGCAGAGGTTAACCCACTGAGCCACCCAGGTGCCCCTAAAATGCAAAATTTTAAAGCATATACATATTTTGTGACAGAATTAAGAAGGGGGTGCAATAAAAAATCTTTAATCATAAAATGATATATTAGCTTGCAAATTAGCGGTGGAAGTAAAACGGAAATTTGGGTTCAAGATGAAAAAAGAAGAATGATTTCTAAATGTTAAAGAAGAGCTTATTGATATGTTCATCCTTTCTTTTTTTTCTCTCTCCCTTCTTTCCTTCCTTCCCTCCCTCCCTCCCTCCTCCTCTCTCTCCTTTCCTTCCCCTCCCTCCCTCCCTTCCTTTCCTTCCTTCCTTCCTTCCTTCCTTCCTTCCTTCCTTCCTTCCTTCCTTCCTTCCTTCCTTCCTTCCTTCCTTCCTCCCTTCCTTCCTCTCCCTGTCACTATTCTCCCACCATGGGCAACCGTTATCCTGACTTCTAACATCAAATATTCATTTTGCCAGATAGTTTGATATGTATTTTGAAGGGCTGGTGAAAATTTCAAATGACTGTGCTCTAGGAAAGGAAAACGTTGTGAGATGTCTCCTGTAAGGATTTATCCTGAGGTTTCTTACAGAGTCCCGAGAGTCTGGTAATTTACCGCTTTTTACTGTATTCTCTTTGCTGTTTCTGATCATCTATGCTTAGGAAAAACTTCCATGAGAATATTTGGCATACCTTCCTCTAAAAATTTACCTGTGTTTTGTTTGTGTTTCTGAAATGTGTAGTGTTTATTACTTTAATACATATTTTGGTTATGGTATGATGAACAGATATGAAAGATTTTATTCCCTGAATTTGTAGTTGGCTATTCCAACACTATTTTATGAACAAATATCATTATCTTCAATACTTCATCAAATCCTATATTTCCTTATGAGTTTGTTTCTGTGCTTTTTGTTTTGTTCCTCTGTCTGGTGTTGTGACTGAACCTCTCATTTAGAATATCTTTACAGACTACTTTTAAATTTTACAGGCGAGGCAAATAGTCCATTATGATTTTTCTTCAACATGTGTATATTTACTCTTTCCAGATTAACTTTAGAATCATTTTTTTCAACTTAAAAAATTACCTTGGGATTGCCATTGGCATCATGTTAAACTTACTATTACTAAGTTGGCTTGGCTCAATGGAACTACCACCCACTATTGAAAATAAGTTCTGTGGCTTCTCAACATAGAGTGAACAGCAACTATCTCTCATATTATTACATGGAATATGGACCAGTTGGATTTGTGGTTTCAGTGTTCTGTGTGTGTGTGGGCGGGGGGTGGTGATAATAAAAATCATGGCTTATTTTGTATAACTATTACCTTCTAAAGGATATCTTTTGAAATTGGCAGTTTTGCAGTTTTCTGTTGCTTCTCAGATCAGCTAATGACGTCTACCCAGGACCTCCAAATTAAATTTTAGGGACTCTGTAAAGCTTATATTTTAGGGAAAGCCATAAATCCAGGTTTTATTGGGAGATAAAAAACTTAACTGTGCTGTATTTACATATATTTGAAGATTAGTGAAATCTTTCCCACACTAATTCTTTTTTTCTGGGAACATGTGATATCTTTCTATTCAAGATCATGTTTTATGTTTTTACGTAAAGATTTATTATTTCTTCATAAAAGTGTTGCATCTTGATGTGGAGTTTGTTTTGCTCTTATTTATTTGTATTGTGAGTAAAATACTTCTACATTACCTTTATAAAAACCTGTTATTTCTCATAGTATTATTGACCTATGGTATAGAGCAAAGATACAGTATGAGTATGGTGTATTTGGTCTTGCATCTTTCTGACTTCTCTCGTAAATTTGACTACTCTATGCTAATCAACCTCTTTGGTGGTTGCAGTGTTTAGAATTTTATTTCAAGCTTGAGTATGGTGCACAAAATAAAGCTGGAGACCGAGAGATATTCAGGTTAAATATCAGATTTATAACCAGGTACTGCTGACAATTCTGGTTTTTGAGATGGAACTCAATACCAGATTAGCTGAATGTTCTCAGCTGCTTCTGGTGTTCCCAAGGATCTCTGGAAGCATGAGCATGTGGTGCACAAGTTTATACCTTTAGAAATAGTAGGAAAGACACACGGAAAAACAAGCATCATCCCCAGGATGATACTATAACCTATAATATACCTCTATTTATTATTAATGATAATAATAATCATTTTTATTAACTTTCCATTATTTAGATGACTAAATTCTTTAATTTTCATACTATATTTATTAGAAAAATGATGTGAAAAATAATTGATGACTTGAGGCATTATTTGTTCACTCTTAAGGGGTTTCCTATTGATTCATAATACTCTTAAAGGTATTTTTCTCTTATTCTTAGTTTGTTATAAGATTGTTTTTTAAAAATCAAGAATGCATACTGATGGTTTCAAATTCTCCTGTAGAAACTAAACATACATTAAATATTTTTATCTTTTGACCTAATAATATATTAAATTAGGCTAATAGATGTTTAGTTCTAAAACATTCTTGGCTTTTATCCTCTAAGTAATTAATTTTCACTTTAATCTTTGTGTATCTCTTCTTAAAATTTGATTTGATACACTGTTATTACTTCCAAAATGAAATGTTTATTGGTCATTCTTTCTTATTTTCTCATAACATTTAAGACTTTTAATTTTCTTCTGAAAAATTTCAGCCTCATCATGCAGTATTTTTATATTTTGCATTCCCAGTTTCGTTCAATTCTAATAGTTTACAATATGATTTGATTTCTTATTTAGCCCAAGCAATATTTAGGAACTTAAAAAAAATGATTTTCTTTCTTTTTTAAAAATTTTCCTTTCAATTTCCTAATACCACTTTCCAAAACTGGATATGTGTGCTGAGTATTTTGATTCTTGCCTTTATTATGCCACTGAATTTTTAAAAGCAGCTGAAGAACATTCATCTTATCTGGTCTTAAGTTCCACCATATATATCTATACAGAGAGAGAGAGAGAGAGAGAGAGAGCGCACAAACGGGAGGCAGGTAGAGGGAGAAGCAGACTCTCTGCTGAGCAGGGAGCCAGATGCGGGGCTCCATCCCAGGACCCTGAGATCATGACCTGAGTCAAAGGCAGATGCTTAACTGACTGAGCCACCCAGGTGCTCCAGATTTCACCTTGATTTTTAACAGCACACACAAAACACCGGATTATAATGGCGAAAGCTGTGGTTTACTTAGCCAATGTTATTCTCCAGTCTTGCTTACTAACAAAGCTCTAATTTTGTTTTGACTCTAGTGTTTTGACGCCAGTGTCTAAGAGGATTAACTCTCTCTGGTCTTGCTCAAACAAGCCCCTCATTCTCTGGACAGACCCTTGCTCTGCCGGCTGTCCTTGTAGTTACAGATGAGCATGTCACCTCGTTCTGTCCAAATGAGTTGCAATTAGAGGTCTGCTGAGGGAGCACTGGGAAAGGATAATGGATACCCCTGCACCCCCTTAGAGAACCAAGGGATAGGTAGGTGAAGATAGCTCTTCCCTCTCCAGCCTCCTGCCATTGAGTGATGGCAGTGCCTGAGTGAAATCTTGTGCATATGTGGCTGCTGGCACAATCATTTAATATCTCAGGAAATACACAAAAAATGCAGGAATATTGTAATAGGAACCGCTATTCCACCCTTTTCTTTATAACAGACTTTCTGAATTTTAGTTGTGCTCATGTCTGCTTGGAATAAAGCCTATATCTATCAACTTTTCTTGGTGCTTGTCATGTCATGCCATTGAGCTCTGACTAAAGATTAGCAACTTTTGATTATTTTCTTTCTCCCTCTTTTTTCCTACTGTTGTCTAGAATGAAGATTATATGGCTCCAGCCAAAACAAACTGTCTGTAAGGCGATTTGGGAATGACAGCCATATAAAAATGGTACAAGACAGGAGGAAGCTAGATTTCCCAATTCCATAAGCACTTTTCTGGCCAGAGACCATGTGTGTGAGCTTTTATGTCATAAAGATGTGCCATATTTATGCCCTCATTTTAATTTGGGTTTCCTGTCCTTTAAGTCCAAACGAATCTTAGCTAGTACTGATGCCGACTCAGATTTCTGATTCTTTTGTCACATCATGGAAAGAGTAACTGCTTAACTGCAGTTTTTCGCCAAGAGAAATATTTTCTTGCCTCTTGGTCGGTTTTTCTGTTACTTGCAGGCAAATCATTTACCACGGTTAACAATAAAAGATCTTCACAGACATGTCCACAGACTTTGGTAATTAGTATTATTTGTATTAACAAATTTTCTCTGTGAGAAAAAGAACTGTGACAATAACTTAGTAGGTTTGATTCTGCGGGAATACATTCTGAAACAACACCATACTCAAAAACAAACTTACTGACTTATATTGCTGATTTTCCTAGGCAAAGCTTATAAAGAGAATAATCCTCCTAACGAGATAGTATTTAAACTTCCATATTTCATAGCTTGTTGGGGAACGTGACCAAAAAAACTGTGACGTTTGATTGGCCCCTGAGCGAGACCTGGGCACTGGGAGGCTTTTCACTCAATGTTCTATCCCTGGAATGAGGGTTCCACTTGTCTTTCCTGAACCCAGAAGCTGCTCGAAAGATGCAACCTTGTGATGGTGATGTGGTGTTGGAAACACCTGTGCAGTACACGTGACTGAGCCCAGTCAGAGCCTCTTTATAAGCTTTTAAGATTTGGAGGAGGGGTGTGGGAATCCAGCCATCTTGCTGCAGCCCGGGACAAGCCTCGTGTGTAAGTCCCTTTTGCTGTTATTATAAACGGCCACCTACCAACATGGAGTGGCTTATCTCTTTCTTCAGGCTCTCCTTGCCCTCAGCATGTGGGAGCTGTTTTCAGATTATACCAGGAAAGCTCCAGGGAGGGTTATAAACCTTCATAGGAAAATTTCCTTTCAATTTGGTCATTGACTTCATATATGCATATGTGTATTTATCTATATGCTTGAATTCTGATATACAAAACTCTACTTTCAGTCATTTATGCCTTTTGTCCTATGATACAGGCCAGATAAAAAGCTCTTAATTTTTTTCAAACATCTACATTTTAATGGCATAAATAAAATCTGTGATCCAAATATAGAGCATTCTTCTGAGCCTTTATAGATTACGAAGATAATGGCTAGTGAACTGAGTTTAGAAAGTTAATATGCATAAAGTTAATTTTTAATTAATTTCTTAAAGACTGTTCAGGGGGCAATAAGTAGCAGGAGGAAGACAGTTATTCAGAAAAGTAAAAGGTCATTTTCTTTTCCAGCTGATTTGTATTTCAGGGTCATTCTGTGTCTTTAAATTGCTAGCTTTACTACTACTCAGATATCTTGGAGCTGTGTATATGAACAGAGTCAACTCTTCCATTGCCTTGAGCATTGCTGGACGATATTTAAGCTATTTGCTGATTTCTAGCTATGTTTTAACCAAACTTTAATTTATAAAGAGTCCGTAGACTCCATGAGGAGGCATTTTTATGCTTTTGATGGATGCTTCTGGCCGTAACCCTCAGTGATTTGGTGATATTTTAAATCCTGCCTAAGTTGTTTCACTATTAGATAACCAGTGCGTAGAGCTGCCGCAATATTTGTATTCCTTTCTCTGTGGCCAAAAATTGATTAAATGGTTCCTGAGAGAATTTTATTGTTTGAAGGCTCTCCCCATTCTGATGTCTGCTTTCCCTGGCTTCACAGAAACGTCCTGTCTTTGAAGTTAGGCTTTCTCTGCTGCTCCTTCTGACACTATCACCTCCACTTTCTTTTTTTCAGGACATGGAATTAAAAGTAGATAACCCTTGATTTTGAAACTAAGCCCCGTTTGTATTTAACT
Source organism: Potos flavus (assembly GCA_028534135.1). Classification (NCBI taxonomy): domain Eukaryota; kingdom Metazoa; phylum Chordata; class Mammalia; order Carnivora; family Procyonidae; genus Potos; species Potos flavus. The sequence continues at coordinate 81,932,649 of CM052896.1, forward strand.
TGAGCCAGGATACTGGCCTCTGAGCCCGAAGTTCCATGAAATGCACAGTAGGATTAGTACATCAAACTGTGATGTAACCGTGCCAGGCACAGCGTACATGCCTTAAGAAAAGTTCAGCATTTTTTTTTTTTTAAAGATTTTATTTATTTATTCGAGAAAGAGAGAGAGCACAAGCAGGGGGAGGAGTAGAGGGAGAGGGAGAAGCAGGCTCCCTGCAGGACCCTGGGATCGTGACCTGAGCCAAAGGCAGACGCTTAACCGCCCGAGCCACCCAGGTGCCCCAAATTCAGTATTCTTACTTTCCTTTTACTCATATTACAGTTACAATTAGTCCTTTTATACTGCAGGACTCATTCATCAGAGATTTTTAATAATAAATGTAATTTTCAGTTACCATTTATTGTATATTGATCTGCATATTGAATCAAGTATTTGTTTCTTCTCTTTGTTTCCGAATTACCTGGTTGTTAATTTGTAACTCAGAACTTTCCTGATTAATTGGACAGTAATGCATCTTTAAAACTAGAAATACATTGTTTAAATATAGCAACATCAATTTGTTATTATATTGGGATGATTACATGCATTTTGGAATTTATTTAATAATATTTATTTTGATGACCATATAACTTATTAGTATTTTTTTTTAGCAACTTGAAGCTTTCAAGCTTATGTTCAAGGTGACTGTATCTGAAAATGCAGACAATATTTTATATTCAGGTTATGTCAAGCATATTGTTTTGCTTCCCTTAAGCTTTACACATCGCTTTATATAAGTTCTAAGAAATGGGCCCTTTATTATTTCAATGAATTGCAGTAGTTTTCTATTATCCTAGGATTAGACTTAAGCAATAAATCTTTGTATTCAACAAGACTTTTAATGTCTCCGCAATTACCTAAATCTCACCTGAACTTTTGTACTTACACTTCAGAATTCATACTCTTCTCTTAGTTCCATAACAATATTGTTCTAGTTTTACATATAGGGAAATATCCCTCATAAAGATTCTCTTAGCAGTTAGCCATGTATGCTACTCAGCTGCTGTATATTGGATTTATGATTTAAGGCTTCATAAACCCAGGACCTAGAAATTGTATATCTTTCTGAGAAATCCCAATGGTGGGCATCTCAGTAATATGGTTAGAGAAATTAAAAGTACTAAACTTCTAGGAGTAAGATAAATTAATTGCAAATACTTAAATTTAAAACCTCTTTTATTTATCATTGTTCAAAGATATTATTGAAGAAACTAGTCCATTAAAAATAACAAATGAGGGGGCACCTGGGTGGTTCAGTTGGTTAAGCCTTTGCCTTCGGCTCAGGTCTTGATTCCAGGGTCCTGGGATAGAGCTGCATGTTGGATTCCCTGCTCAGCGGGGACTCTGCTTTTCTCTTTCCCTCTGCCCCTCCCCCTGCTCATGCTCTCCTCACCCTCTCAAATAAATAAGATCTTAAAACAAAACAAAACAGAAAAAACCCCCAAAACGCATGAGGATTTCTGCTTCCATGTGGGATACATAGAGTTGCAAGAGAATGTCCCTCCACCCTAGCAATAAGAACCTTAAAGTCCTAGTTTCTTAAGCTCATCAGAAAGATGAATTATAACCCATTAAGTGGTTAGCCTGCCCTAGAAGAGAAGTGATCCATGGCTGTTTTTACATCTTGTGAAACAAAAGGAGGAGGAAAAAGCCATCAGAGCTGTGACTAAAGGGAAAACAGTTATACTTATAATAAGTTGTTAAAGACTGATAATGGGCTGGTATGACAGTTTAGAATCCCAGGGAGGCAGAGACAAAGAAAATTTGCAACTACCTGCCAAGTCTTTTGCACAAGCTTCACCGAGCACCCCTGGGAAACACTGTGAACAGCACAGGAGAGCTGAGGTGGATTTCACGGGAGATTCAAATGTGTAGAGGCTGCTGAAGTGTGCGTGGAGGACGATCGAACTGCGAGAAACCCCCAGGCACTTCACGTACTCCTTGTGCAGCAGTGGGAAGGTCTGGCTAAAATGTGAAGGCCGGGGAAGCTTAACTGAGAGACAGCCCCCAGTTCCTCCATGCCTCATACCGAGCCGGGCTCAGCATCTGTCTCTGCCTGGAGGAGGGCTGGAGTAACCTTCAAGGTGCAGGTGCACAGAGATTTCTAAAGTCTGAGGGCCATGCGGAAGAATGGAGGGAATCTCTACAGATCCTCTGGGTCTTACGATGAGCATGAGGCAGAAGTACTGTGTGACGGTGTGGGAAAGAGAGAGGAAATAAAACTCCCCAGGGTGCACAAGCGTGGGGCCTGCTGAAGTCTGAGGACAGGAAAACAGGGAAATAGGGCAAGACACTCTGATCCCAAGTCTAGTAAAGGAAATGTTCTGAACTCAGTGTCAAATCATTTGAAACCCCAGTGAACTAATCTAACTAAAGCAACAGATTCTAGATTAAGCTCAACTACAGATAAGATCGACTCAGAAGGGAGAAGTGTTCTTCTGTAAGTGTAAATATTATTTTTCTATATTTTTTTCAAAAATTGTCTGGCAGTTAAGAAATATTTATTCGACATGGGGTGCCTGGGTGGCTCAGTTGGTTAAGTGTCTGACTCCCGATCTCAGCTCCAGTCTTGATCTCATTATCGTGAGTTCAAGCCCAGCATGGGGCTCCATGCTGGGTATGGAGCCTGCTTAAGAAATGGAACAAAACAAAACTCATTCTCTTGAGGCAGCTCTTTCCTCTTTCTGCCCACAAGTCCTGTCCTTTTGTTATAATAAGAACACCTTAAAAAAAAAGGACAAAATATTTATTAGACAAATGAAGAAGAAAGAAAATGAGGCCCATAACCAACAAAGAAGCAGTCAAGAGATGTTGGGATTATCAATCGGCAATTTAAAAGTGACTTAATAAAAATGTTAAAGGGTCTCATGGAAAAGGCCAACTATACTAAAGTAACTACACTAAATATATTAAAGGATCTAGACCAAAGGCAGATGGCAAGCATGAACAAATGGAATATATCATCAGAAGGATAGATATTGTAAAATTGAGTCAAAAATAAAAATTGGAAATGAAAAATAAAGTAACAGAAACAAACAATTCATGTGATGAACTTATCAGCAGAAAAGAATCCGTGAATCAGGGTCTTCAAATATAGGTCAGTAGAAAGTGTCCAAATCGAAATACCAAAAGTAAAAAGCGTTAATAAAAGAGAACAGAGCTTGCAAGTTTTATGGGAATATAAAGTGGTCAAACACCTCTATTTGGAACCCAAGCAGGAGAAAAGAATACAGTAAAAAAACGATTTAAAGAGAAAATAGCAAATTCTTTTTGCAAAATGGACATGGCCTCAATTCAGAAGTTAAGCATAATATATATGACAAAACTGCACATAGGCATATCATAGTCAAACTGCTAAAAACCAAAAGAAAAGAAAAAAAATAGGAAAACACCTAGAGGAAAAAAAAAAGAGGCATTACGGTAGAACAACATAAGAGTATTGCTGATTTCTTACTAGAAATGATTAAAGGCAGATGTTGAAATGGCATCCTTTCAGTGTCAGAAAAGTAAATATTATGCACAGAGATTTCTACATTCAAAGATAACATCCTTTTGAAATGGAGGTAAAATAAAGACTTGTTCAGATAAGCAAAAGCTCGGAGAGTTTATCATCTGCATATCTTCACTACAAAAATGTTAAAAGACGTTCTTCTTGCTGCAAAAATGAAGCAACAAACAACACCAGAAAAAGAAAATAAATAAATATAAAAACATAGATTTAAAGCTATTTCTAAATGCACTTATGTCCATGTCTTTGTATTAATCCATCTCTATAATCTATCTAATCTAATGTATCTCTTTCACTATCTTTAAGACACCACTTTTTAAAGTAAAAGAACAATAGATTGTGAGATGTAGAGCATATGTAGTGTTAAATGTATGATGAAGGCACAGAGACCAGGAGGGTGGTGATTTGAAGTATAGTCTGTAAGATTACTGCTTTGTTTATAGAGTAGTATATTATATTTGTTTTTTGTTTTTTTTTAATATTTTATTTATTTGATAGAGAGATCACAAGTAGGCAGAGAGGCAGGCAGAGAGAGAGGGGGAAGCAGGCTCCCTGCTGAGCAGAGAGCCCGATGCGGGGCTCCATCCCAGGACCCTGAGATCATGAGCTGAAGGCAGAGGCTTTAACCCACTGAGCCACCCAGATGCCCCTGCCTTTTTTTTTTTTTCTTTTAAAGATTTCATTTATTTGAGAGAGAGAGCACAAGCAGGGGGAGAGGCAGAGGAAGAGGGAGAAGCAGACTCCCTGCTGAGCTGGGAGCCTGACATGGGGCTCAACTCCAGGACCTGGAGATCATGGCCTGAGCTGAAGGCAGATGCTTAACCACCTGAGCCACCTAGGCTCCCTGATAGATTATATTTGAAGGTCGACTTGATGAATTAAAAATGCATAAGAAAAACTACAGAATAAATAACAGAAAGATGTGACTAAAAAGTCAACAGTATAAATTGGGATACTAAAAATATCCATTCACTCTAGAGATGGCAGGAAAAGATGAACAGAGTAAGAAAGAGCAGACAGACAACTAGAAAACAAATACCATTTGGTAGACTTAAACACAAACATATCAATTATTACATTAGAAGCAAATGTCATTTGGTTCCTCCAGGAAATTTACTCAAGACAGAGTTAGAAGCTCAAAATATTTACTCACGGTAATACCTGTGAATAATGAAAGGGAGAGTCATTAGGAATGAGTAAGAGAAGACTTCATGTTGCCAGTGTATGTTTAATACCAGTAAAACTAGAGATAAAAGGAAAATTAATTGAGTAAAAAGAGCTTCTGATTGTGCAATATCATTTTTTTTTGTTTCTTTAAAGATTTTATTTATTTGAGAGAGAATGAGAGAGGGAGAGGGAGAGAGAGCATGAGAGGGATGAGGGTCAGAGGGAGAAGCAGACTCCCCACTGAGTGGGGATCCCAATGTGGGACTCGATCCTGGGACTCCAAGATCATGACCTGAGCTGAAGGCAGTCGCTTAACCAACTGAGCCGCCCAGGTGCCCCTTTGCAATATCATTTACTTCACATCATAACAAGGGCGCATGCAACATGACTTAGTATTGATGATATTGATCTTCATTAAAATAGTGTTTGGCAGGTTTTTCCAAAATAAAGGTACTCCCTCCTCTTCCATACTCTGCTTTTTTGAAAGCAAGTCAGCGTTTGGTCCAACCCACATCCAAGGGGTTAAGCTCCACCTCCTTGAGGAAAGAATATCTACATAAATTATTTAGAATTCTTAGATTGATTTGGGAGATTTGTCTCGTATCATCCATTCATTACTTATTTATATCAATATGGACTCACTTATATTTATACTTTGTGTAATCATCACAAATCTAACTGAAGTACTACGCTTTTATTTTATTGCTCAAATGATTCCAGCTCTGGCCACTGGGAGCTCCTTCAGGTTGGCGCCCCTGTCCCTTTGGCAGTTACCAATCCTTTTGGTTTTCTGATCATTTCCTCACTTTCCAGTACTATAAGAGGCTCCAGGTTCATTTTGTATATTTCCTGCCCCATCCCTAGATTAAGCTATTTCTCTGAGGAGTCCTGATACCTTTTATTAGAGAATGGTTTTAGAAAGCAAGACCTGGGAGTCAGATTTGCTGGGGTAGCTCAATTTTCAAATTTCTGGGGTGTTGTTGCTTCTAGGCCTCTCACCTGTCAGAATTAGAAAACCTATGTATGTATCCTAACTCCTGTATACACAAATATATACAGTTACTTCTCTGTACTTCTGTATGTACATTAAGCTAAGCATGGGTTCATATTAGTCTCTGACTAGTCCATTACCACATGGTTCATTCTAGGCACCTATCCCCTTGCTTATATGTAACTTCCCTCTCTAATTAAACTATTAAAAGATGGCATCCAGCACCTATTAATTGTTCAGACCTACTGTACAGGTATAGCTTTTTCAGAATAGTTACCCCATGCCCCCAAGAGAAACCACTGGAGTACAGCATTTATGTACACCTCCTTTTATCTTAATTCCTATAGTTTCCAATCAAACACCATTTTCCAAAGTTACTTAGATCAGCTCCTTTTCTGCCTATCCATTTTAGTAAGGATATGCAAAAATTTGTAATACAGTTAGAATCTTTTGTCGGTATTTATTGCATTAGATTTAATCTCCTGGTCAATTTTTAAAAAATTTGCACGTATTAGTTTACTTTTGTGCTGTAATGTTCTATAGAGTTAGACAAATGCATACCATAATGTATTTTGAACTGAAAAAGAAATACCATTTACAAAAGTACAAATAATGAGGCGCTTAGATGTAAATCTAACAAAATATGTTAACATAAGTTATAAAGAACAGAAATGAACACAATATGTTCTCTGACCATGTGGGAATTAAAGTAGAAGTCTGTAACAGAAAGATATTTTGAAAAACTACAAGTTTTTGGGAATTAGATGGAACTCTCTAAATGACCCATGTGCTATATAAAAGAAAAATCACAAGGGAATTTAGGATATATTTATGTATGAACAGCAGTAAAAACATAAATATCAAAATTTGTGGAATGTGGCTAAGATATTCATTACAGAGTAATTTAAAGCTTTAAATAATTATGTTTAAAAATGAAAAATATGTAAAATTTATGAACTGTATTTATGAACTGGAAATTTATGAGCTGGAAAAAAAATGTGAGCTGAAAAAAAAATAAAGATAAAAGCAGAAGTCATTGAAACTAAAAATGAATAAACAGTAGGGAAGTGAAAAGCTGATCCTAAAAATATTAATTTGGAATCCTCTAGATAGCAAGAAGCCATAAATTACAAAGATAAGGAATGAAACTATGGATACCAACACTGATTCTATATATACTAACAGGATAATAAGATAATGTAATAAACAATTTTGTGTGAATAAATTGAACAGTTTGGATGATATGGAATAATTCTTGAAAGATATAATCACCATAACAAAAAATGAAAATCGCAATAGCATTACATATATTAAATAAATTGAATTTTTAATTATGAAAGTTTCCCACTAAGATAACTAGGCCATTAGGCTTCATTAGTGAATTTCAAACATTTAAGGAAACAATAACATATAAATAATTTTAGAAAATAGAAGAGGAAGAGTATTACGAATTTATTATCAGGCAAGTAAGTATATCTTTGCTTCAAAACCAGACAAGGCTATTTAACAGAGAAAATTACACACAAATATCCCTCCTGAATATGGAGAAAACATTCTTTTTTATTTTTAAGAATAAAATATTTTTTAAAAATAGCAAATTGAATGCTATAAGACACATTATACATCAAAAGATATATTATTAGAATATATGGTTTAGCCCAAGAATGTAAGATTCATCTAATGAACAAAAGTATTCAAACATAATTGAATGTAACCATCACATTAATTTAAAAAAAGAAAAATATCATGTAGTTACTAAAACTGATTAAAAATATGGCAAAATTCAATATCTTCTCATGGGAAAATGTCTCACCAAACTATAAATATGAGAAGATATCCTTAAATGAAGTCATTAAAAACTTCTGGAGCTAATATCCTACTTGATGTAAAATAGTAAATCCTTTCCTCCTGAAATTGGAAACATAGCAAAGAATTTTTCTTTCTCTTTTAAATTCAACACTGTAAGGAGATACGGGCTAGTATAAGTCAAGAAAAAAAAATGAGATATAGAGATTAGGAAGAAGGAATAAATTGCGTTTTTTTGCATGACCTATTATATGTAGGAAATCTTGAGAAACCTAACAACAATAACAAAAATACTTAGAAGAATTAAAAGTGAATTTATCAGTGTTTCAGGTCATAGCGTGAATACATAAAAGTTAATTCTATTTCTTAATGCAAGCAATTAATTGGAAAATAAATCTGTGAAATACCTACTAGAAGTATTAAGTGAATTCAACAATTCAGAACAAGTTGTCCATATCCACAAATAAATTAAATTTCTACATATTAGTAATGATTAATTAAAAACAAAAAAGGAGTATCATTTATAATACTCAAAAACATAAAATACTTCATTGTAAATTTAATGAAAGATATGCAAGACCTATTCCCTGAAAACTCATGGTTTACAATCTAATAAGAACATTTTAGGGATGGAAGAGAAATGAAAAAAGACTTGATAAAATAGAAAGATATACCATGTACATGGATGAAAGGATTTATATTTTACGATTTTGATTTTCTCCAAATTGCTATATAGATTTAGTAACATTTCAATCAATATCTTAGTAACCACATTTGAAGATACTGACTTACTGTTTCCAAAATTTACATAGAAAAGGGCAAAATAGTTTTGAGAACAAACAGATTTAAGGACTTACTTTAATTGATTTCAGGATTAACTATAAAACTAGATTAATCATCATAGTGTGATACTGGTGAAGAAATAAATGAATAAAAGAGAAGAAAAAGTAAAAGAAAAAAGGCCTATGCATACCTTCAAATAAAATAGTATCTAAAACAAGTCAGTGTAGAAACAAAAACTCTTTTCAACAAATTGTGCCAGAACAACTATGAATCCATAAATACTTTAAAGAAGGAACCCTGACTTTTACCTCACTGGACACTCACAAATTAATAGAATTTGAATAACAAATCTAACACAAGAGCTAAAAGTAAAAGCCTACTGAGGGGAAAAAAAAAAAAAAAAGAGTATCTTTATAACATTACTCGTGGAAGCTCAAAAGTATCACTGGGTATTTTGCTGTCCTAAATCAAATACCTCATTGTTTTATAAATAGAAGCAGGATAACATAAAAGAGGTCCTTCCAGGGTGATAAATCCCAAAAGATATAAATTGTTCAAAACTATATCTAAAATACAGTTGTAGGAAATGGTTTATAAATAAACATAGAGCCATTAAGTGAAAAAACTATGAATACTAATTTGAAAATGTATAGGTACGATATATCAAAGTATGCACTGATAATAGTGACTTATTTAATTAAAATTGAATCTCTGCAGATATGTACACAAATTTGGTTTATTAACAGAATCCATTTCTGATAATTACGTGAATGAGGTCCTAGTGAAGCAAAAGGATGGTAGATGGAAGTTTTATTATCAAAATTAACAAAATTAGGAATAAAAATACTGAAATTAGTTCAGATGGAGAGAATTATCATTGGAAAAAAGCAATGTGATTTAAACAATTTTATCTGGATATACATGATAAAATAACAATGTTTCTAAAGTATTGATAAATTTTCAAATGCTAAGTCAAATCCAATGAATCAGATAATCAAAAATTAAATTAGGAAATATTTCAAAATCTGTGTAAAGACTCTGTCTTGGTGTACTATGAATGGCAAAGGGTATGAAGTATTGCTCTGATATCAAAAAGCTCCTATTCTAACTGAGGAGGTGAAAAACACATCAGAAGAAAGGTTTAATAAGTGGCAATTTGTTTTGAACCATGATGTCAAATATTTTTGAACCATGATGTCTTGGAGATTACCAGTAAGAAATAAGAATAGTAAGGGTAAAAATTCACAGTCTTCTTATTTCTTTCTCTTCGCTAAGCTTAGGATCAAAGCTTACCAGAATGACATTCTTAATTTGTTACCATTCCCAGTGAGGCCTCGGACTACCAAATTGTGTCCCTGAAACAAATCCAGGGAGCAGCATATGTGTCCAGATATTTACTCTAAACCATGGCAATAAACTGAGTTCTTAAGAGCCATTCCAACAAAGTAATCCAGGAAGCCAGCAAGCCAAAATTTGTCTCATTACGCAAAGATATTTTTCTGAGAGATTATAATGCAAATATAGGCTTTGTTTAATATAGATATAAGTGATGTATTCTTATCATGGATTGCTTTTTTTACTCCGATTTGCAATAGACTCATGGAAACTGCGCTAGAAAAGAAGACAGAAGATAATATTCTCTTTCTCATTAACTAGTTGTTTGAATTTCTGAAAGTCACTCAACCTCAGTGAGACTTACTTTATTTTTCTAAAAAACAAAATATCTCCGAGTGTTATAACTAAAATTTAAATAAGATAAACACATGAAAACAAGCATATGTTCGGAATGCCTGGTTTATCTCAAAAATGTTTCATGACTGCAATTTAATTGAGGCAACTTTGAGGTTACCTCAGGTTCGTGTTATCACCTTGTTTGTTGTATCTCTAATACAAACAAAATTGATATGTGTTTGCTTGGCAGTTTCTATTCACCTGTATATGCAGTGATGTTTTATTGAAATAATCTTTAATATATTTTATATCAATAATATCTACTTATAAAAGCTATTGATGTTAGCAATACCGTTGCCATTTAAAGGTAAAACTATAATGCTCCTGTATTTAGTACCAAGTTATTAGGGGCAGATAATATTTCAATTTATTCTAATATTTACTGTATCTAAGTAAAGTTTCTATTTGTGATAACCTTAGCCAGACCAATATTGAGAGCTGGTATTTCCTAGAGAGAGGCATTTCTATAAATCATATGAGGATGTATGCGGAATGGACATCGGCATTATGGTGATGTTAGCCCTGTGATTATTAGCAGCATTATCTCCAAATATACAGAATTTTTTTTAAAAAGTTTAAGATCTATCTTTCATTTCACATAAAATCTCACACAAAAATCTGAAGCAAACTTCACACAGAATAGAAAACAATAAAATGGATAATGGATTTCATTTTGTTGTGCAGGCCTGTGCTATCCAGGCATGTAAAATCAGGGTTGAATTTTCCTGGTTTGAAACACCCCATCACTGATTTTCATACATTACACTAAGCCACGGTAAGTCGAAACCTGCATTTGTAAGTCCAATGACTCTGTGATTCTGCCAGCAGTGAACAATGCTGATTAAGGAGCCATATGTCATTTAGCGATTATTTCATGACACAATGATCGTTTCAAAGTTGTTAATGCAACAAAAGAAGGATTTTCATAAGAAGAATACACTTTTAAATACTGTTTTATTCTCCAGACGAATGTCCGTTTAGTGTCCCCTCCCCCCACCCTACCTCCCAAATCCCATGGAATAAGTCAATATGTAAATAAGTCATTAGCCAAAGGGAAATAAAAAATCCCCATACTTGGCACTAATAAGATTTCAGATGGGCTCTTAGTAATGAGCATATGAAACTGATAGATATGTTTTCTACTTCCTCCAGGGAGTTTCCAGCTGACCTACTTGCTACATTGTTGAGTGTGTTTTCTACATAGAAGTCTTAAAAAATTGTTAAGGGAGATTTGGGAAGCTTTGTGATTTCTAAATGCATTAGAAGAGAAGTGAAATAACTCAAGTTGAAGAGGGTCAGTCAAAATAAAAGATTGGTTTTATGAGATTGGAAAAAAAAACAAGTAAAACCTTTTTTGGTGATCGTATAAACATACGATAATTTAACTTCCTATCAACAACATACCATGTAAATAAATATATATGTATATATTCATTCTTTCTCAGGAATCCAAAGTATAAGGAAAAACTGGAAGATGGAAAAAATAGACTAGAAACAGAAAAATATTTATCTCCAGAGCTATCCTGCAG
>CM052896.1:81952811-81978844 GCA_028534135.1 Potos flavus
ATGAGAAAAATTTGTGTTTCACTGAGCAATGATATTTTATCAAGAAGGCTTGATGAGATTGTGAAAGGTGTTGAAAATCAGCTGTGTAATGAATGATAGTTGAGCAAATTTTCATACAATGCATAGAAGCATCCTATGTGAAAATGAATCATTACTGCACACACACGCACACACACACAGACACACACACACGTAGGGTTTGTAAAGAGTAAAAAATCATGATGAGAATGGAACTTTCAAAATTACTGAGAATGGATACACAGAGATTGTCAACTAAAAAGCCCTTAAAAATATCTCATGTGAAAACATCAGCTTTCCAAATATCACTGCTTCAATATCAGCTGTGATGGGTCTATAATGGGAGTTTAAAGCTGACATTAATGGCTGTAGAGCTTTCATAATTCATTATGTTTTTTACTGATATCAGCGATGCTAAAGAAATACTTCAAAGTCAATAAATGTATTCAGAGTTGTTAGTAATAAAGTTAGGAGTAAGCTGCAGTAGATAATAGAGTTTGTACTAGGAAGTAAGGTGAGTTTTCAGTGTACAGTGTTAATTTGTTTTCTTATTTAAAATAAAGAATTTTTGATTCATTAAGCAAAAAATTAGGCATTACAATTCAAATATCTCAAAATGATATGACTTTTCTTGCAGATGTATTTATATATTTGCAAAGTTAAATCCTTTTATAGGATGCTAGAATTTAAGATCAATCTCACAGTGCACAGAATTATCATAGGATTTGTCAACAAACATGTATTACTTAAGATTATTTTTGCATCAAACATTTTACAGCTTTTATCTTTGCAGAAGTTAGGTAAATGCAAATAAGTTACTTTCATTTGAATGGCTACTAAAGAGAGGATGATTACATTTTTTAAAGAATTTGTTTTAATTTATAAAACTGGATTGAGTAGTTAATCCATGTGAAGCAGATGAAGAACATGTTAGCCAAAATTTTCAGAATTTTTTAATTGAACTGAAATCTAATGTTGGGGCCAAAGCACTCTTCAATCAATCTAATTATGAAAAATTTTAGATGTTGCTAAGACTTATATATACTTCTTTGGAAGCAAATGACTCTAGATTTCCCGTAACATATTGACAGCTGACAGGGCTGTAGTGTAATTCTGGCAAAAGTGTTATCACCAATGTGTCTATAGAATGGAGGAAACAGGAGATTCCTTTTAACATACTTTGAACAACTTCAGTAGTATAGATAAAATTCAGGGTTCGCACTGGATTTCATTAATAAAGGTTGTTTTAAAATTATATATATGTAATTTAATTTTTGTAATGCAGAAATAAATTTAAGTTGTAGAAATTAATTATTGAAATGCTGTATCTTAGTTATAGAGATTACACATTGAGACAAATTAGGAAAATTCCTAACTGTTCATTTTATCCTGCTACTATCCTCAAGGGTTTACCATTCAGTTTGTATAGCAACACTGTGCCACAGAAATATAATGCAAGCCACAAATGTGAGCAATATATAGATTTAAAAAGTTTTAGTAGCCATATTATAAGAAGTAAAAAGACCCTGGGGAATCTAATTTTAATTATATATTTAACATACTACATCTCCCAATTATTATTTCAACCTATAATCAATATAAACATTATGGACATATTTTATGCTGATTTAGTTTTTATTATAAGTCTAATTTAAATAAATAACATTAAAATTCAGTACTTCAGTGGCACTGGCCCATATTTCAAGGGCTCTGTAGCCACTCAGGGCTATTGGTTACCATATTGGATATCACTGGTCTATAGTTTTAGTTATTACTATTATTCATTTTCTTACCAACCATGAACAACTATTAGTCAGCCTAACATAAGTCCTTATTTTAGTGTCCACACACATCCATGTTCTTCTATTTCCCTGTACCAATTGTGCTGTAAGGAGGTACAAGAATGTAAGTACTTCATTAGGTACTTATATTGTAGCCAATTTTACTGTACATCACGTTTTCTTTCCTTTACAGTTAAGACATTACTTTGATTCTCTTGAATCAATATAAGGTATGATTTTGCATCAATAACGTGTGACTTTGAATTATTCTAATGAGTGGTTTTAGGTTATGTTTTCTATAAATGTCTTTTGGCAATAAAGGAACTTTAGAAAATACTTGTTATATGGTTTAGAACCACTGATCTACATCAGGCAATATTGATGGTTTTCTTCTGTATGTGGCAAGAAGAACAAGACATGTTTTATTGGGTTTTAATGAGAGAATTGCACTGATTGATTTCTAGACTTGTTAAACTACTACATCAGTGCAAATCTGAACACAGCAAAAACCTTACAGCTCTTACACTGATGTTGTTTATTCACTTCTTTTCTCTCTCTCTCCTTTTGTCATCATTTCTGTCCATCTCACATTTTTTCTGAGCACATCAGCTATATGTCTTCTAATTAAGTGGTCTAAAACATGAAGTGAGAAAAACTTCAAATACTGAGAAAAAGCATAAGAAAATGGATTAATGATAGTATTGAAAATGAAAAGGGAAGAAAACTATATCCAAGAACTTACCACATGTGAGTTACTGTGTTAAGGACTTAACATATATTAGTTGACATATATCAAAGCACTCCTCGAAGAAAGTACAATCGTTTCTCTCCTTTTACTACTGGGAAAGTTGATATTTGTCTTAGGTCAGACCAGTAGTAAATAGCTAAGTTGATAATCGCACTCAGATCTTCAGTTCCTCAATTCTTTGATCCTAAGCACTGATACACCACCTCTAAAGAAATAGAAATGGGCTTTTATCAGATGGATGGATGCTCCACACTAACACATCTGTGTAGGGTCGAAGGGAAGATTATTACAATTGCACATTGTGTAGTTTCTACTCTAGCCCTTTGTTTTTAATCTAATAAACCATTGCTGGCAGCACTCAAATGAACAACATAGATACTTTTATCTAACTGCCCCAAGACCAAAGATTATGTGTTGTTTCACTGTCTGTCTGGTTGTACAATATTAGGTTTGTGTTAGTCATACAGCTGTTGCTAAATAGAGACTCCCCAGAACTGTCTGAGTTAATATTAGCTCCAATCATTCTACTGCCTTGTGGAGTATTAGAGCATGACAGAGCTGCAGTTACATCTCAAAGGCAAAGGACCTCACTGTTTTCAGATCACACACACCAGTTACACTGGTCCTACAGAACTTGCCATTCTTGTGTCCCTTTGCTCTTACTTTGCTATTACTACATGGAGCCGTTTGCCTGTTAGGCTTTATGACTTGCTCGTAATTTCTAAGTTAAATATTTTTTCTCTTTAGATCACCTGGGTCAGTTTCATTGACAGAAGTAAAGATGTTAGCAGTATTAATTTCCTCAAAATGTTTTCTTTACAGTAGAGAACATTCATGTTCTTGAAGGGACTGATTTTTCTAGGCTATTTTGTTGTTTTTTTTTATTTTAAAGACAGCCATTGCAGGGTTTTATGCTAAGCGAAATAAGTCAGTCAGAGAAAGAATTATCATATGATCTCACTGATATGAGGAATTTGAGAGGCAGGGCGGGGAGAGGGGAAGCGTGGAGGAAGGGAGGGAAAAATGAAACGGGATGAAACCAGAGAGGGAGA
Organism: Potos flavus; assembly: GCA_028534135.1. Lineage (NCBI taxonomy): Eukaryota > Metazoa > Chordata > Mammalia > Carnivora > Procyonidae > Potos > Potos flavus. The sequence goes on from CM052896.1 coordinate 81,956,411, forward strand.
CAAACCATAAGAGACTCTTGATCTCAGGAGACAAACTGAGGGTTGCTGGAGTGGAGGGTGGTGGGAGGGATGGGGTAGCTGGATGATGGACATTGAGGAGGGTATGTGCTATGGTGAGTGCTGTGAATTGTGTAAGACTGATGAATCACAGACCTGTACCCCTAAAACAAATAATACATTATATGTTAAAAAAAAACAAATAAAAAACATGGCCATTGTATTATTACTTTGAAGGATTTTTCCAAGAACTTCTTTGATAGAGATTTTAGGATATATTTTACCCATCATCACCTTGACACATGTGGATACTGATGTTTAGGAAGTGGCTGAAATAGATGGATTTAAAATGGTGAGGGGAAGATAATATTAACAGTTTTAAAATCTTTAAATGTTTTCAATTTTATCAAACATATTAAGAGCATATTTGATTCAAGTAGTAAACAGATAAATTTTGTTTACTAACATTTTTAGCAAAAATTTAACCTCAGTCTTCCTATCTGTGAAAAAGGAATGATTATTAAAATAAGAATTTCTCAGCATTGTAATAAAAGATCAAAAGAAATAATATAGGAAATTTAGCTTATATGTGAAATTTGCATATATTTTTATTTCATAAATATTTTTGATGATTGACATAATTAGTATGAGTTCTAGTTAGACTGTTTTTGATAATATTCATCCCAGCGAACAACAAATCCCCCCTATAAATTTACTGCTATTAGTTCATATTTTTTTTTCTATTTGTGAAGACATTTCCAGCTGGTCTTCAAACTAACAAAAAGGAGATACTCTGCACAAGCAAGAAAGATTTGTGCAAGGTTAGACAATATATTGTCAGTTGTGCTAAAATCTTACTCTCATTTTTACTTATAAAAAGTTATTTTCTAATTATTTCTCTCACAGTGGTTTTAACACCGACTCCTTATCCAAATACATGATGTTAATTTTATAAACTAGATGAGTCATAACAATGTATTATGGTAAGAAATAAAATTATTTAAATGAAATACTGATGTGTATCAGTCAGCTATTAATAATAATGCTGTATAACAAGCCACTCCATGGTTTAAAGATACAAAAAATAATTTTCATACGCATGAGTCATGGATTGACAACATTGTGTCTGCATTAGGCTGTATACCAGAAGCTAGGCTTCAGGATCCCAACTCCAGACAGACTGGGTTCAGGTCTATTCCTCATGATGCTCAATCTTCTGGCTCCGGCAATCACCCAGTGTGTGTGGCTCTCGCTGTGTATCCTGTTCTGTGATCTGGCTTGAAAGAAAATGGCTTGTTAAAGGCATTTTCTTCATAGTTCATCACCAGGGTTAGGAAGGCTAGCCAAACTCCACAACCACATTTCAAGCCTCTACTTATATATCTTCCACTAACATCGCATTGGCCAAAGAAATTCCATGCTCAAGTCCAATGTCAAGATGAAGGCAAGTAGACTTTACCCATAAGGAAGCTATATGATGGCCATAGTGGCATAATTATATCATAGAAAAGTGAAGAATTGAAAACACTCTGTCATTAAGATAAATATCATCTAAAGTAAGTTAAGAGATTTATGGAATGAGATGTACACATTAGGGTGCAAGCAAAAGACGATTTTCCTCCCTCACTTCAGGTCTTTTGATTTCCACATGTAGAAACCTTTTTCCTGGCTCTGGTTAAAGTATCAGATATATTCCACACTTCTTTTGATTAACGTGAGATACTAAAACAGGAAACTTAACCCTTTATATAACTGAAATCTTTCTCCCTCCTTAGTAGAGAAACCCCACCTTGAACTTAGAAGTCTGCAATATAAGGAGTTGGTTTGACATCTCTCTTTCTTGTCCAGTTTCTCTTACTTGCTAGTTGTTTTTTTTTTTTTTTTTTTTGGTGGAGTTGGGGGCTCTTTCAGGATTGAAGGAAGCTGTGGAGAAGTAAGAGGCCGGAAAACATCTTAAAATAACCAATATGGTAGTAATATGACATCAGATTCTCTTGTGAGGCAAATGCAGATTTTCCTGCTCTTTTTATTGTGAAGATTTTAGTGGATTTTTTTTTGAGAGTTATTTCCTTATGAGTTTATGTATTTCTTTGGTTCCAGCTGGCAACAGCCCCCTCTTTGATAGATATTTTAGGTTGGTTGGTTCAACAATAATTCCCCTGCTTTCCAGTATGCAAAAACTAAAAAAAAAAAGCTAAAAGCTAAAATGACTTTAGCTCAGCTATCTTGCTTCTCAAGCTCTGAATATGATTCAGGTTCTAGCAATCAGAAGTGTCATAGAAAAAATGAATAGAAAGACAGGTCTAATGACATTCATTTTAATAACGCGGCTTCTAACAGAGGCTATTGAACAGAATTTTTCTGATATAAGGGGACTATGTGTTCCTCAAACTCTTTGTGTTATGCTACGTTATTGAAGTAAGGGCAACATACACAGAGACAGGAGAAAATTATACTTCAAGGCCTTCCAAGAATACCTGGCAAACTGAGCCCAGGAGGAGGAAGGTGGGGTGAATGGTATGTTCAGGGAGAGAGTGCCACCTATCGGTGTTCGCTGCACTAGACTATATTAGTGTACTTGGCCTTCAGATGTTATTTGGTATGAAAGATTAATAAACTGGGAAAAATTCTTATAAACCAATGCAATGTTTATACTATACTTATTACCTAATTTAACACTCATATATGAGCTAATTTGTGTAATGGAAACACACATCGTGGCAGAGGGTACATTGTGGCCGCTTCCCAATTTGACAGGCAGCCACTTGATCTTGGCTAGAGTAGCAGTTGGAGGTCTAATTCTTTGAGGTGGCTTTTGGCTCACTCCTACCAGCTCAGACTCAGTTCTCATTAGCCCTTCCAAAAATTTTCTAAGCCACTTAATACCCTGCAATAAATCTCTTTTTGTTTAAATAGCTTAGAATGGATCTTCTTTCTTGTACTAAATGCAGACTCATAGAGTAAACGTTACCTGGAGATGTCAGAGGTCAAGAGTCTCAAGAAAATAGAAGGCTGAGATGGCTAAACTGATCTGGTAGGGTTTTACAATAGTAAGTATCCGTCTAGATTCTAGAATTTAAGATCAGAGAGTGATGCAATGGTTGTTTATGACAGCTGTGAATGATTTACTTATATTACTAGCTGGAATCATCTAGAATGAAGAGTTTGTTGAGTAATATGAAGACCGAGTGTTGGATAGGCTGAATATTTTTAGTTCCTTTAGAGGACTTAGAAAAAAAAATGACAAGCTTAAAGCTTTAAAAATCTCTGCTCATTGAATTATCAGAAGATGAGAGATCTTCTATCCCTTCTGATAGAAACTTATCCTTGAAGCCTTATGTTAACATGAAGCACCAGAAACAGAGTCTAATCCTCTGGGTTGCTGTTTTCCAAAGGAAGTTGAATTCATAGCCTCCGTAAATGTCTTATTTAAGTTTAGGGTGTCTATGGAAAAAGAATAGGGCTGTAAGAATTGAAATGAGCTTCAGTAGATTCATATTTCTTAGCATCTGCGGTCAAAACTCTGGTGAGCATTTCTTGCCGACGGGCGACTGCTCTCTGATGAAGTTGCTTCTGTCTTATCTGGAATTGTCACTTGAGGCAGTTGACACACAAAGGAATATCACACAGTTTGTTCGTTAATGTATCCATCTTGTTACTCGAGGTAATATTTTTGAGAATCATCTATATTGTTGCATGAAGTAGTAATTTGTCGCCTTTATTCTCTATTAAATGAATATACCACAATTTGCTTATCCGTTCTCCTGGTGACGTTTATTTGGTCTGCTTTCAGTCTGCAGAAATATGAATAAGGCTGCTGCGAACACCCTTTTTGAGGTCTTCCTCTGGTTCATGCGTTCTTTTCTCTTGTAGAAGTACCTAGGAGTGAAGCTGCTTGCTCAAATAATAGTTGTTTAGCGGCTAGAGTTTTGCAAAGTCTTATGGAGTATAGTAGTTTATTTTTTATTTATTTTTTTAAAGATTTAATTTATTTATTAGAGAGAGAGAGATCACAAGTAGGGAGAGAGGCAGGCAGAGAGAGAGGGGGAAGCAGGCTCCCTGCTGAGCAGAGAGCCCGATGCGGGGCTCGATTCCAGGACCCTGAGATCATGACCTGAGCCGAAGGCAGAGGCTTTCACCCACTGAGCCACCCAGGCGCCCCAGATTATAGTGGTTTAAAAGTTTGGTTGCTCCAAATCCTTGCCAACAGTTGGTGTTGTCAACCTTTTTAGTTTTAGCCATTTTACTAGATCTGAAGTAGCATCTCTTTGTGGTTTTAATTGATTTCTCTGATTTCTAATGATGTTGAGCATACTTCATGTGCTTACTGGATATTTTTATATATTCTTTTTTGAAATGTCCATTCAAGGTTTTCCTCCATGTATTTTTTGTTGTTGTTGTTGTTCCATGTATTTTGATTAGATTTGTCTCTTTATTAGTGAAATGAAAGAATTCTTTATATATTCTGGATTTTTACTTTAATGATTCATGATTTTTGTGGCCTGTAAGAAAACTGTTACAGTTTACAAAAGTGAAGGTCCGAAAAGTCTTTCCACTGTTTATTTACAGAAGCTTTATATTTAAGGATTATTTTTATTATTGGTCTTTTCATGATGGTTTAATATTAAAACTTCTACCCTTGCCTTCCTGTCTTCATTTCTCCTTGCATGTCTTCCTCCATTCCTTTAGTATCAATATTTTTTTTTTAAAGATTTATTTATTTATTTTAAATAGAGTGAGAGAGAGAGAGTGGGGGGGAGGGATAGAGGGCAAGAATCCCAACCAGGCTCCCTGAGGAGTGTGGAGCTCAAAGTAGGGCTCAATCCCAGGACCCATGAGATCATGACCTGAGCCTAAACCAAGAGTTTTGGAGGCCTAACTGATTGAGCCAACCAGGTGCCCCTACTATCAAGCTTTTTAAATCCATCTCCCTCTCATATTGAATAAGTGAATAGATACAATTTTTTTTTTTTTGCAGGTATGCAGAATTTATAAATTCCTCTTTTTTTATGCTTTACTTGGTGTCTAATTAATCAAGATCATTCAAAATTTTGCTCTCTATCATTTTCTTGACATCATAAAATTTTATTTCTTCTCTATATACCTGGCATGAATTTATTTTCTGATTGCTCATTTTCTATCCCAATATACAAAACCATACTTTTGGTACTATTTTGAATTTAGGTATGTGTTCTTTTGAATATTTTTTGTTTACTGTATATAGATAGCAGTCAGTTCAGTAAGTTAATTACTCACCCTTACATACCATTTATGTATTAGCATCCTCTTGGATTTATTTCTGCCCTTCATGACTAATTCCTCTATGTAGAATTTCAAGTATATTATTTTATTTTAAAATCTTTGAGATTTTGTGTTAGAAACCATTTTTGTTTTCTGTGTTTCTTTAAATGAGAATTTGCTAGTATAAAATTATGGCATTAACTTATTTGAGTTATTTGTCTCCAGTAATTTGAAAATAATTTAACACTGTTTTCTTGCCGACAGTGTCAATTATTTGCTATGTCAATCTGACGCTTGCTTTAAGGCACATCCACTCTCTCTGGAAACCTGGAGAATTGTCATATTACTTCAGATATTTTTGAATTTCATTATAATTTATCTAGATTTGTGTATGCGTATGAGAGTCTTTTTGAAGTTTTAATCTTTCTTTAATTCTTAGAAATTACCAGTTTTTATTATTTAAAAGATTTTCTCTTTTATGTTTTTTTCTTCTTATACTTCTACCATTTATATCCTTAACCCTTTATTTAATATTATTTATCTTTAACCATTTCTGATAGTTACTAGGAGAATTTCTTGACCCTATTTTTTAACTTAGTACCTTTTTTCTTCTGCTACTAAATTCCTATTTGATATTTACATTTCAGCTATTATGCATTTTATATATAATACTTTATCCCTTTTTTATAAAGATCTGACCTTGCTTCATGTTATTATAACTTTTCTGATCTCTTTGAGGATATTTTGTTTACTTATTTTAACTTCTTATTCTTACTGGTTCATTGATTTTCTTCACCTTTTATTTTTGCTCAGTTCGTTGTCTTTCTTCTGTAGAGGTTTTATTCTTCAGAGGTCTCAGTTTTTCTGGTTAGATTATATTCCTTTGAGTAAAAGAGCAAAGATGATTTAAAGTTTGATCTCTGGTTGGCGCATTTCTGCATAAGTTCGGAGTTGAAGATGGCGAATGAGGAAGGCATATTAGTTGGTGAGAGTCTGGAAGAGAATGGTATACTTCCATTTTTGATAATCCATGTGACACTGTCTTTAATGGAATTTCCTCATCGATCTTCTCTGAAACTTCTTTCCTCTAAGGCTTTTTCACAGGGTTTTAGTCTCTCAGATTATAGAGTCTGGAGGATGTGGAGGGCCTATCAAAGGCAACTGGGTCTGCCTGCACCATTTTATCCATTTTCCATCCCAACAAAGCTTGATTGCAGTCTTGATATTAGGCCACTGCATCAAGTCAGAGTTCTCCAGACAAACAGAATGATTAGGGCATTTCTCTATAACTTTCCATCTGCCTCTATCTAATCAGTGCTCTCTTTACCACTGGAAACATAGCCATTAGTACCTTTAAGTTTAATCAGAATGAAAACCAGTTCCTGAATTCACAGAACCAATTAAGAAAAACTCATCTATAAGATTCTGTTCTTCTAGAAACACTACTCTTGGGACCAAATTTTATATCAGTCAGGGTTCTCCAGACAAACAGAATGATTAGGGCATATCTCTATAACTCTCCATCTGCCTCTATCTAATCAGTGCTCTCTTTACCACTGGAAACATAGCCATTAGTACCTTTAAGTTTAATCAGAATGAAAACCAGTTCCAGAATTCACAGAACCAATTAAGAAAAACTCATTTATAAGATTCTGTTCTAGAAACACTACTCTTGGGACCAAATTTTATATCAGTCAGGGTTCTCCAGAGATACAGAATCACTAGGAGTCACAAGCAGATGTGCAGAGACACAGACACAGACATATAAATACAGAGGGAGAGAGAGAATTGGCTACATAACTGTAGGGTTGTGAGGGGTGGAGGCTGGCCAGTCCAACCTGTAGAGGCATACGGGCAGGCTGGAAACTCAGGCAGGAGCTGATACTACAGTATTGAGGAAGAATCTCTTCTCAAAGAAACCTCAGTTTTTCCTGTTAAGACTTGCAACTGATTGGGTGAAACTTTTCTACATTATCGAGGGTAATCTCCTCTACTAATGTCAACTGATTGTAGATGTTAACCACATCTACAAAATGTCTTCACAGCAACACCTAGATTAGTGTTTGATTAAATGACTGGGTACTGTTAGCCTAGCCAAGTTGACACATAAAATTAACCATCACAGCCATCAGCCCATTTTTTAAAAAAGCAGTGTGACCTACTTAGCAAATAAAGGGAAAAGACAACTAAAAGATCCACCCAAGTATTTTTTATCTGGGATAAATAGTCAACTTTTCTGTGCTGCCCATTTTTATACACACTGAAAAACATTTTAGTCTTTGATCTATCAGTGTCTTATTTACATTGCATATTTAGGACTGATATTGGGGAAGGAGCCAAAAGCCTACATCAGTTTTCTGTAATCTCTGAAAATAAAAGACTCAAAAGGGATTTAGAGGCAAAAGGGGTGTTGGGTGTTGTGATTCCTCCCAAGTTATCTGGAGTAGACAGCCATGTGACCTATCTTCTTATAATGGTGTTATTCTCCAGGAGACTTTACTTTTGGTAGATATAGAGAGATGGTGAACTATCAGGAGGTCTCTTGTTACCATACTTTGTTATAAAATGTCTTCATTTGCAGTGATTGTTCTCTGATACAAATGTTACATAGGCATAGGGAACTTTTTATTTTTTGGGTAAACTTCCAGAGTTCAAAATTCAGGATCACTGACAGGTTGTTTGGTGCTCTGAATCCTAGATATTTCAAAATAATACCAAAACATCACTGAAAGGACTGATGTTGCAGTAAAATAAATATACACGAGCTATTGTGATCTATGTTTTTTCATGAGGTTCATCTCCAAATTTGTTTATTGGTCCTGTTAGGTGTTCTGAAGCCTTCTAAAATGATTTTAGGACAAATGCATAAAATTGGAGCTCCTTGGCATGCCCAGAGAGAGGCTTAGACCTTTGGAAACTCTAAAGTAATGGTTCTCAAACATTAATGTTTATGTATGACTGTTACCTGCACTCTAGGCAATTCTGAAGGAGATGGTCTCTATTAAAATACACTTTGTACATGATACTCTATTATTACCGGGCTTTCTTTGTGATCTTTCAAATGGATGCTCTGTCTGGAATCAGAAGGCATCTTCATGGCAAATTCAGTCCCCTAAATCAAGATTTGAACCCTAGCATGGTTGTAAGAATTCTAGAGACCTTGGAACCCTTACACAGTTCAGTAAATGACATGAATCACTGCCTCTCAAATCCTTCTTCCACAATCTTTTATGTATAAGAAACCCTTCCCACTTATCACTCTATCCTTAACTCAGCACCCCACAACAAAGAATTATTTGGTCCAAAATGTCAGTAGTGTCAGTATTGAGAAACTCTGATTTAAAGTGATATTTATGAGTGAAAATAACTCTACTGATTTTCAAACTAAAGGTGCGATCTAAATTATATTACAAAATCATCCTTTAATCAATATATGATATTTTAACAAAATATTATAATTAAATTTGATCTTTTTAGACTGAAATACTGTTTTTCCACAAGAAAAATTTTGAGTGTTATAAGTAGTAAATTTCAAACAAAGAATCTATCAGTTATCTGTATAGATGGGGACCAGTAATAGTAGAAATATGTTATGAACTATCTAAGCTCACTAATAGAAAATACGGCTTATATTATGGAATCTAACATTCCTGAATATTAACAGATAAAAATTTGGGGTAAAATAACATGTAATTTCTTTCTTTCTAATTGTTTTAAGCATTAACTAATATTTTTCTTTTTCTTTTCTTTTTTTTTTTTTTCAAGATTTTATTTATTCAGTTGCTAGAGAGAGAAAGCATGAGCAGGGGGAGGGGAGGGTCAGAGGGAGAAGCAGACTTCCTGCAGAGCAGGGAGCCTGACAAAGCTGGCTTGATCCCAGGACCCTGGGATCATGACCTGAGCCTAAGGCAGTCCCTTAGCCGGCTGAGCCACACAGGCGGCTCTAGCTAATATTTTTCTACAAAACAAAGTAGTGTCACTAAATTTTGAGTCCAAGAGATAACTGTATAATTCTTTTTTAATTATTAGGGTTGTTTTTTTTCCTTTTTAAAGAAGAAACAAAAAAAACCCTTGTGTTGTACCTTCCTCACCTTTTGGTCTGTTACAAAAACAAAATTTGGTAAGAAGCATAATTTGGAAATTACCAAAACTTTGAGGAAGACTACAACCAAATTATTCAGATATGATCACCATTAATATTTTGGTGTGTATCTTTACTGTTTTCCTTATTATAAAAACATATAATACTTATATTTGTCTCTATATATTGAGCTATCTATAGTATCTAGATATATGTTGATATATATTATAGTTAAACTCTTTCTATATAATATATAACAGAATTTTTTTTTTCTCATCGTATTTTGGACATTTTCCTATAAATGTATATCTACTTCAATGACATGATTTTAATGAGTATATTTTATGGTGATATCATAATTCGATGGATTCCTTTTTATTAGATATTAGATATTTTATCGGATTTTGATTTCCACTTATTTCATAGTGATATAATTCTGTATTGGGGTGTCGGGTGACTCAGTTGGTTAAGTGTCTGACTTCAACTCAGGTCATGATCCCAGGGTCCTTTGATGGAGCCTCATGTGGAGCCCTGCCTCCTGCTTCCTGCTCAGCAGGGAGTCTGCTTCTGGTCTTCTCTCTCTCCCCCTGCCCATTCCCCCCACCCCTACTGGTGCCTGCTCTCTCTCTCTCAAGTAAATAAATAAAATCTTTAAAAAATAACTCTGTAATGTTCAGGTCTGCCTCTTAAATAATGTGTGCAACTTGAATATTTAGATCAATCTGAGAGCTTTTCTTTTTAAAAAGGACATATTTACATTCATTAGTATAACTGTTCTTGGTCTTTTGTCATTTTGTTTCAAGTATTTGAGTTTTTAATTTTCTTGCCTTTCCTCTCTGACTGTAAGTATTAAATTTCTTTTCTATTTTATCCTCTCATGATTTGTAAGATATGCTATTAGTGGCCACATTATGCTATTTTTAAACATCATTATTGAACTTTTTTTCTAATTTTTTCTTTTAAAAATAAAATCACATATTACTTTTTCCTTCCTAGCTTATTTCTAGAAAGTGACATCACATAAGTCTCATACATTAGACAAACTCATACAAGGGCATTTTGGAAAAATTGAATTAATAGATGGATTTTCCCAGAATATTAATATTAGAATATGGAAATAAACTCTTTCCCCTGAAAAATGCCATACTGAAGATTTCTCCTTTATGTAATAATATGATCCCTTTAAATATTTAAAGAACTTTAGTGAGCTATATTATGTATGTTTATAAAATTCTTTTATATGTAGCCCAGTGTCCTAAAATATATCACTGGAGAATGAGAAATACAAAATATGAAGTTTTTTTGTTTTCTATACTGGTCTTAAGGAATCACTTTATTTTTAGGTTTTTAATTAGGTATGGATGTTTGTATGATGTGTAAGATTCTGAAGAAAATTGTAGGTACTACTGTAAGGTATATTAATCTTTTTTAGGAAACCTTTTATTCTTTTTTCTTATGTCCATATTATTTACATACAATTTCTATTTTCCATTTTCCACTCTCAAATTCCTATAAAGTTGAGAATGATAAATGAAAATCAATGTAAAAATTATTGTTCTTTCATTTCTATCATTTTAGCAAACATATCCCTTTTGGAGGGTAGAAACCTTTGCTTTACTCTTTCTTTTCAAATGAGGGACTACTTTTTGACTCAAGTGATCTTTTGAGACGTTATTTTCATCTGTCTTAATATATGCAATTAAATTTGATAATGGTGATAATAGTAACATATTTTTACAACTATTTTTAAGAAATAAGTGTCTGAATTCTAAACTGTATTTGAACAATAACTCAATTGGGAATAGTCAGACTTAATAAGAAGTTAAGGGTCTAGCGGGGTGGGCAAAATAGATAAAGGGGATTAAGAGGTACAAACTTACTATTATAAAATAAATCATGGAGACAAAAAGTACAGTATAGGAGTGCCTGGGTGGCTCAGTCAGTTAAACATCTGCCTTCGGCTCAGGTCATGATCCCAGAGTTCTGGGATTGAACCCCACATCAGGCTCCCTGCTCAGGGGGGAGTCTACTTCTCTCTTCCTCTGCCTCTCCACCTGCTTGTGCTCTCTCTTACTCTCTGTCTCATATAAATAAATAAAATCTTAAAAAAAAAGTACAGTTTAGAGAATATAGTCTATAATATTGTAATAACATTGTATGGTGACAGATGGTGACTACACTTGTGATGGACACTGAGTAATGGATAGAATTGTTGAATCACTATGTTGTGCACATGAAACTAATATAACATTGTATGTAAAACTTAATCTGTGGATTAAAAATAAATAAAAAATAAAGTAATAACTGGAAGAAAAAATAAGAAGTTAAGTATTTACCAAATTATGGAAAATATTCTCTTTTTCCATCATAAAAGGAGGTTAAATACTCTTAGTATTATGAACAACGAATTAAAATAAGTTACTTAAAAAAGAAACCATAGTATGCATTTATCATAAATTTAGTTTATATGTTATATTCTTTTTTTGTTATTGTTGTTAAAACTATGGTTTTTCACATTTATTTCCAAACTGAACATAAACCAAATGTCTCCAATGAATAAACAGCTGCCTACATCATATTACTATGAATATAAAGAAATTAGAACAAATTTTCCATAAACATTAAAATGCTAGGTGATTTTAAAAATTTGCGTAGGAAAATAAACAATGGCACTACAGCTTGGTGGGTTTTTTCTTAATGTAGGTTTTTTTTTTTTTTAAAGATTTTATTTATTTATTTGACAGAGAGAGAGAGAGATCACAAGTAGGCAGAGAGGCAGGCAGAGAGAGAGGGGAAGCAGGCTTCCTGCTGAGCAGAGAGCCCGATGTGGGGCTCCATCCCAGGACCCTGAGATCATGACCTGAGCCGAAGGCAGAGGCTTTAACCCACTGAGCCATCCAGGCACCCCTTAAAGTAGGTTTTTAAACTCCCGAAGCATACTCCCCTCCTAAGAAATAAAAACTTGTCTGAATGCCAAGAATGCACTTGTTTGTTAACCGTACTAAAGACTATTTTTATCTGCTGTCTGTGTTTTAAGGGTTGTGGGTTTGCTCTTCTCAGAATATCTCAGTAAGACTTGCCTAGAGCTAGACTTTCACCTCCTTATCTGCTGGTATCATGAGAATCCCAGCTCCTTCAGTGCTGGAAGATGATGGATGTCCAGAAAAATAACTTTAGATAGGTGTTGAGAGCAGACATCCAGTACTGAAGCCAACTAGTGGGGCTCCTGCAGAGCATGTGAACTCAGTGTCACAACTGTTGTCAAGAAGTGAGGGGCTGGGGTGCCTGGGTGGCTCCGTCCTTTAGGCGGCTGCCTTTAGCTCAGGTCATGATCTCAGGGTCCTGGGATCAAGCCCTGCATCAAGTTCCCTGCTGGGCGGGAAGCCTGCTTCTCCCTCTTCTTCTGTCTGCTGCTCCCCCTACTTGTGCTCTCTCTCTCTGTCAAATAAATAAGTAAAATCTTAAAAAAAAAAAAAAAAAGAAATGAAGGGCTGGTCCTGCAGAAATACAGAGGGCCTGAGCGGAAACAGCCAAGCTGCTGTGCTCGAATGCCTACGGGTGAGCTGGTATTCATAAATGCACAGGCCTCCTACAACATCATCTTTGTCTCGCTTCAGGGAGCTCTTCAGTGCTTGGGTAAAGTCCATTACAGTTATTCTTTGTAAGACCTGCCCCTTTACTTAAAACTGTTTTATTCCCAGAACTTGGCTCTCTACTTATTCAGTTTTTCTTCATTCTTGCCTTAGTAAATACAAACTAATTACGCATCAGGGTTCTCCAGTGAAAAGGAGAAAGTCATCTAGTCAAATAATCAACTTCATGGAGAGGGAATTTGCTAGTGTATTCCATACAATCCCTAGGGGCTCTTTGAACAGGACATATCAATGCTTCTTACACATTTCCCCTACTTTACATTCACAAAGACGTTATAAGAATTCAAGAGTGTATTGTGGCTTTCTCACCGGTCTCTCTGCCGCTATTTTCTCCTGTCCTCAATTTATTCCACACACTGATGATGTTATACATTTTTCTAAAGCTGAAACACTCAGTTTATCAACAAGGAAACCTAAACTTCTTGGCTAGCATTCAAGAATCTAGGTGGTTTGTCACCACACTGCTGTTCATGGCTTATTTTCCACTGTTCCACTTAGTACACCATAATCCCCAGAAGAAGAGGAGTTTGGTCAGGCTGAATGTGCCCTTAATTTCTGTGACAATATCCTTGTACATAAGCTGTTCTTTCTACTATAGCGCTTCTCTCTTCATCCCCATACTCTCTCCTTTTGAAATCTTTTAAAACTTTAAAACACAGCTCAAATGAGGGGTGCCTGGGTAGCTCAGTTGGTTAAGCGTCCAACTCTTGATTTCAACTCAGGTCATGTTCTCAGGGTCCTGGGATAGAGCCCGCATCAGGTTCCATACTCAGCAGGGAGTCTGCTTGAGGATTCTCTCTCTCCCTCTCCCCCTACTCCTGCCCTCTCTCTCTAAAATAAATAAATAGAATCTTTAAAACAAAACAAAACAAAGCACAGCTCAAATGATTAATTCTCCTTTAAACTTTCCAGGATAATTTTCAGTCACTATTCAGGTCTCTCATTTTGGAGCTTCCCACAGGACATTTCATTCTTCCCTTAGTGAAATGTTTTATTATTATATCTAATCTCCCCTACTGGATGTTAAGCTTTGTGGAACAGATTCTGAATCTTATATTTAATTCTTATTACACTAATTAGCAAAATACCTGGCACATAATAGGCCTTTAATAGACACTTATTTTCATTAAAGATTATAATAATATAAATCTCTGTGTATTAATATTAAATTAAAAGTATATTAATTATATTTTAAGAAAAGTGTTATTTTTTAAGAGCAAGTATTCCTTCATGTCTAAAATGTCAAGTTGTTTCTACTTAAGAAAAACATGGGAAGCACCATTAATAAGACAAATATAGTACAAATCAACTTAGGAAGTAAAAGAATTATAATTTTGAATTAATAACATGCTGAATATGTACTATAAACATATGCTATTATTTGATATTTGTATCTTATTTAAAGTAAATCCAATAAAAATTAAATGATATTCCTAATTTCAAAACAGTAAGATATTAGACTGAATTTTGGAATTATGTCTAAAATCATATTATGGTGTTTAATATTTTGAAATGGCAAGAAGCGCTGTGCACTTAGAGATTTCTTTCCAATATTTTTTCTCCAAGATACTTGAATTAACCCAGTAGCTATCTCTTTTTTTCTGTACTAGCATCATTTAAGGTTATATGATTTTTGTTTTGTTCATGTTCAAGCTCGATCACTAAAACATGAGCTTATAGTTCTTAATCTTGCTTCTATTCTTTGGTGCACTGTGCATGTATGAATACAATCATGTCAACTGATTTTTTAGAAGGCACGATAATCTAACATTTGGTCAAGAAATTTTATACCACACAAATATCAACTCTGAGGGCTCATGGAAACAAAAAAGGTATTTTTATTTATTTTTTTTGTGGAGATAAATGAAGAGAGGAACTGAGTGATTCTAAAGACACTCAGTGAGAATAGACTTCAGAACGACTGGCTCAGAAGTCAGTGATATCATCGAGTTGGTGGGAGACATAGTTCTTTTCGGAATTGGCTCCCCTTTAGGTGGAGAACAAGGAGCATCTATTCATGGATACCACTGGGAGAATCCTAGAACACAGAGGTAAGGCTGAAGCACCCTCCTGGTACA
Source organism: Potos flavus (assembly GCA_028534135.1). Taxonomy (NCBI): domain Eukaryota; kingdom Metazoa; phylum Chordata; class Mammalia; order Carnivora; family Procyonidae; genus Potos; species Potos flavus. The sequence goes on from CM052896.1 coordinate 81,971,461, forward strand.
TAGAGACTAAGGCAGACTACACTAGAAAGGTAAGGGGGGAGCCCTGGGTGGCTCAGTCGGTTAAGTGTCTAACTTTGGCTCAGGTCATGATCTCAGGGTTGTGGGATTGAACACCATGTTTCCTCCAGTCCCCCTGGGTCACCCTGTACTGCCCCATTATCAGGCTCCCCACTCAGCAGAGAGTCTGCTCGTCCCTCTCCTTCTGCCCCACTCCTGCTTATGCTCTCTGTCTCTCTTAAATAAACAAAATCTTTTAAAAAAAGGAAAAAGAAAGGTAAGAGGAGTAGTTACACCTGACCACATTGCCCCTCCCCCAGGCTGAGGTCTTCTCTGAGCTTACAGGTACTCCAGTGGGTAAAGAGAGCCAAGGGTAAACATCCAGCTTCCTCAGTGCTGTAGGTTACTTGTTGGGAGCTCTGACTCCACTCTCATCCCACAGGAATCCCAGGGGAATCTCTGGGGTTTGACCACTAGGGATCTGATTGTGACTGGGAAATGGGGAGAGGGTTGCTATAACCAGCAGTCTGATCTTGGCGGAATTACTGGCCCCATAGAGGATATAGATGAAACAAAATAGACAGTGTTAAGAGAAATTACTCTGAAGCCTGACTCACAAGTTAAATTCTGGTTTGCCCACTTACTAGAGATACGTTCTTTGGCAAGTGACTTAGTATCTCTGTTTCTCTGTTTCCCTGTTGGTAAAGTGTAATAATAGAAGCCACCTCATCAGGTTATAGTATTAAAATACTTATTTTATGTTAAACATTGAGAACTTATCTGTTCTATATAAATGATAGTTGTAATTATGTCAGAAGCACTTCAGATACCCAGGAATACTAATAATACCCAACACTTTGTGTAGAACTTACTCTGTGCCAGGTACTGACATATATTACCTCATCTAATCCATTTAATTACTTTCTGGGTGCTAAGAGGAATGTAATGGCATATTCAAAACAGGTAATATAAGGATAGTTGTATCTACCTCATGAAGGGGTATTGATCCTAGCTAGCAAAGCAGGGATCTTTTTTTTAAAAGATTTTATTTATTTATTTGACAGAGAGAGAGAGAGAGATCACAAGTAGGCAGAGAGGAAGGCAGAGAGAGGAGGAAGCAGGCTCCCTGCTGAGCAGAGAGCCCGACGTGGGGCTCGATCCCAGGACCCTGGGATCATGACCTGAGCTGAAGGCAGAGGTTTAACCCACTGAGCCACCCAGGCTCCCTCAAAGCAGGGATCTTTACCAGCTCTGGGTCTGAAGGGGCAAGTGGAGTTACTTGGACCTCGTACATGTAACTATATGAAGAGTGTTGCCAACCAGGAGCTGTGGTCTTGGATAGGTGACTGTAGCCAATCTATAGTAACCTGGCAAGAAGAGAGGAGGATATATGCCCCTACATCACACCCTGCCATCTCCATCTCTGCTCTAAGGGAGAAGTCAAGAGAGCTCAATGATTTGGTTCATATGAGTAGGCCTCTCGAAGCACAGAGTAGACTAGGGAGAAGTGAGGAGGGGAATCTGGTGCGCAAACATGAGATAGACATACAGCACAAAATTTTATGGAAGAGGAGTTATCGTTATACTCAGGTACAGAGAAAAAACTGAGACTCCAGAAGATTGCATAATTTCTAGTACCAACTTGCTAAGCAAAGGATAGAATCAAAGTTTGAACCCAGACAATCTAGCTCCCAAGGCAATGGTCTTAAACAATATGCCCTACCGCACAGTAAGTGTCTACTGGAGTTTACGCTTAGCAAAAGCAGAAATCAAATGACTCATGTTTCTGAGAAAAGTTGTCTTAGAAAATAGGGGAAGTCATGAGAATGATATTGCTTCTGTAATTTATTTTATTAATAAAGGATAATTGATTGAGGAAGTAGAAGTGTTAGAAACTTGGGAAAAGTGGACCTTTCCGAGTTCATAAAAATCATTAATGGAATATACAGTAGAGTTGGGTTTTTTATATTTGAGTGAGACATTTAAAAGTGTCAAACAGGAAAACAACATCATATTTCTATTTTGGATGTAGTACAAGAAGAAAACAGAAGGGAAATTTCTGTGGCTTAGGGCCATCCACATATTACATTCTTTGAGAATAAGTTCCCGTTTTTCTTTCAACTTCTCTGTTAACTGGTAGTCTGAAACCAATCATGATAACAGAGAAATTAATCCCAAGACATTTGAGGAGATTGTTCAAGACCACTGAGTCAGATCGAAGGAGCTTAAATCACTAACTAGCTCTAGATAAATTAACTTTGTCAGGACATTTCTGCAGTCTTAACCTTTTCGCCACTCTTAGTGCCAGACACTTTTGTTCAATGTGTTAGTGCCTCAAATTCAACCTGTAAAAATAGTTCATTCTCCATCCTCAAACTTGATCCTACGTTTCCATTTTTTCTTAAACTTAGTCTCTTCGTTCACTCGATTCTCCTCATTATATGTTCCTGAAGCTTCATAATCAACCGTCTTTCCCCTTTGATGAGGCTCTATAGCCAACCGTTTTTTCAGATGGTGCTTGGCAAGCAGTCTACCATTTCTTAAATCTCAGATTCTTTGCAGTCCCACTCAAGTAGTTCTAGTTCAGTCTTTAATTATATTAATGCAAGAACTGTTATATTGATCGTGTACAGGGAAATACAAAGCTGAGTAATGTCCTGCCCATGTTATGAATGATCTCATGATTTAGTCTGTCTCCCTCCTGGACTATTGTGTCACCTCTTTTCTGGCTCCCTTTTAGTCATCTTCACACTAGGGTAGTTTATCCTGAGGACTGCCAACAGTGACAGCCCCAAAATATAGATCTAATCATGTCACAACCCAATAATTTTTACACGTGCCTTTCTGAATTACCAAAATTCCATTATGGATGAATAAACAGTACAGAAGTTGTTCTAAACTTTCTTATTTTCTCAACTGGAAGGGCCGTGGGATGGGCGGTGAGTAAAGAAAAACAGAAGTACTTTCTCGTATAGGAAAATCTCTGGGCTTGATTATCTAATGTTGATGACTCAAAAGAAAAGCTAAACCCTAAAGAACTCTTCATAAGGTTAACATTTGGTTTATGAATTTGGAAAAATATGCCTTTTTGTAATTATTTTAAGGTACTGTGTTCTATAAGTTTTGTAGTAGAAAGTGGGATATAACCTTCAAAAATTAATTATGCAACTATTTAATAGGATTTTTTGTGCTCACTTGCCTTTTAAGAATACTGCATAAAACAGAGAGAAAATAAAATAGCAAATTACTGTATTATAGGCTAAATTATAAAAGGAATAAAGACTTAAGTAGTTTCTTGTCTAACATTCTTAAAAATCTATTTTAAATTCTGTAATAAAATTATCATTCTACAAATTTAAATATTCTAATGATAATGATATCAGATGCAGTCGCTTCCATCATTTTTATTTAATTTCCTAATTTTAAGAAACGAAAGGGAAGATGAAATCTACAGTGATGGACAACACAGTACTGATTTGAAGGAATATTATATTTCCTCAAGAATAAGTATTTCTCCTCCAAGCAGGGCCCAGATAGGGCATCTCTAATTATTTCAATTTACTAGACTTAATAATTTTACTCACAACAGAATGAGACAGTTAAAATATCATTTCACAGATAAAGAAATTGAGGTGCATAGAGTTGAAATCATTTGCCAGGGTCATCGTTATTAAGAGCTGGAGCTGGAATATAAGCCCCAGTTTTTTGGGTTATATTGTACGTTCCTAGGGCTTTCCATTTTGCACTATTATTCCAATCAATATTTTTAGTAGACTATTTATCACTGCAAATATTCCAAATCCAATTACAGAAGTACTCAGGGATGAGTTAAATTTTGGCCTCCAAATGCTGCTCACTGGGACTGTGGTAATGGTCCCTCAAGAACTGTCTTGATTTATCTGTAGTCTTTCCTCTTGGCTTGTTTCAGAGGGCTTAAATGCTGCTTCCACAAATATCTCACTGTCCTATTAATGCCACTATTTCTAAGGTTTTCTTACACCTGCAACATAATCCTCCAGATTCATTTTTTTCCTGATTTCCACCTCTTCCGCACTCGCTCTCTTAAAGTTTGCTCTCTTGTTCTTCCCTATAACTTATGATTCACTTTCTTTCCTTGCTTTTCTATGCCACAGTCATCTGCTCCCACTCTAACTTTGCTTTCTGTAATGGTATTTTATTTTCTGTATCCAGTCCTCTTGTAGAGGATCTTTTCTTTTCCTTTAAAAACCTCGATATTTAGAAGGAAACATTTTATTCCTGAGTAAGCCCAGCGAGGAAAACAAATTCTCTCAAAAACAGTGCAACTGTCCTCATGTGGCTTTTTTCCTCCTCAAATTTAAACCACCTTCTGTTCCAAGAACATTTACATAAGTAATTGAAAGGTTGTTAGACAGAAATGCCAACGTGGTGAATTGGTGAATTTTCTTTTTAATCCTCTGTTATCCACCTGCATTTACATCTGTTCACCTTTCTTACATAAGACCATGTGACTATTCATGATATAAATTATTTGTCCTACTTTGGTAATGATGGTTGAAAAATAACACAAAGCTTTCAACAAAATTTTTTTCAATAACTGAAACCCATGTAAGACCTTACTAGTACAACCAGGGATAATCTATAAATTGCTGGACTTTTTAACCTGAGTGCTTCAGTGATTTGAATTGCTAGCTCTTTCATTTCCTTTCCCAGTTATCTCTGCAAAGACAGAAAAAATAGGTATTATTTGATAAAAATTCCTAAATATTAAAAAATTCCCTAAATATTAAAAAATTCCCTCATCAATACAAACTACACTTGGAAAAATCTGACCCATATGCTTTTCTATAAATTTTGAAAATATATACCAGATAAAATAAGCATCATCAAAAAAAAAACTGTAGGAAATCTGAACACTTTTCACAAAAAGTTTTTAAACTTTTGTTTAAAAACTAGGCAAAATTCCTGTAGGAATTCTAAACAACTTTTTGGATAAGCAAGTCTTGCTAAATAAGCACTCAAAGTAAAAAGTATAGTGTAACCTTAGGTAATATCATAGCTGATTTGGAGTTAGAGTCATATGATTCTTCCAGTTTCTTTGGCAAGAACCAGGTGATTAGGCACATATTATTTGGAATTTGCATGTTATCAGATTTCTGTCAATTTTGGAAGGCAGATACAGGTGCCCTGGAAAAATTCTGAATCATAAATAATTGAAAGGTGGGTTCTTTAGATTATAGAAGATTTTAACTGATTCCTACCAAAGTCAGAAGATACACAATGTTAGGATAGGAATTAGAGTGTCTGGTGGATTTTTATTGCTGTTTAGAGTCAATCTTTTGCATAGTCAATCCTATTCATCTACAGTACATACAACAGATATGCCACAGTAGGGTAGCAAGGTCAGCCACCCTGAGTACCACAGTCACTGAAATCCTCCCACCGTACAAATGATATGCAGCTCATCCGGTGGGAGTGGAAAGGGCAGGAAGATGTGTTTAGCTTAACCGAAGGGAAGCTAGCAGGTAGAAAAGGTTATCTAAGCTAGAGGTCGGGTCTACAAGACAGGAAGGTGTGGTCAGGCACTCAGGCACATAGAGATGAAGTGTGAAATTAGGCAAGCTGAACGCAGAAATCCAATGCCCGTGGGAAACCTGGGTGAACCAACATTCCCTTTTTAGTCAAATGTTCATGTCACAGTCTGAGCATTCAGCCATTCACAGCCAGGCATGGAGTATATATTATTATTGCATAGTAAAAATAGCTGACATTCAGATATCTATATCTACATATTACTTCATATACCACAAAATGTGTTCAAAAACACCACACATTGTGAAAATTTTATCATCCATTATTTAAAACCATCCAAGGAAAATGTTATTCTTACACTGAGGAGAGAAGCAAGAATTCAGAACAAGAATGGAGCTTGACATTTGACTGTGTGTTCTGAGGCAAAAGCTTACGTGTCTTATGCTCATCACTAGAATTGAGTTAATGCCTGAACTCACACAGGAAGCTCAGGAACATTTGCGGGACAGGAAACCACACGATTCCAACCCTGTCATTTGTTTCCATTCCCAAGCAGAATAGATGTGCTCTTCTTATATTTGGCTGTTCTAGGTCTGATGAGGCAGAAAATTGTATGGGGATCCTGGGAATGGCCATGTTGTGATAAGAACTTTTGTTTAAAAACTAGGCAAACTGGACTCCATACAGACTGGATTTTAAAAGGAAAAATGATGCTTTTGACCAGTAATTACTAAACACTGGTGCTGGGACTAGTTTTAGTTTTGTGTGTGTGTATGCATTAACATATATACATTTGTATCTATAAGTATGTACTTAATATTTTGTGTGAAATGAGATAATAAGGAAATATCCTCAGTTTTCATATTTATTAAATATAAATAATTATTCTTTATTTTTAGATAATGAATTTCCTGTATTTTAAGAAAAATAAATTGGTCTTCTATAAAAATGGTAGTAAAAAATTAAGTAGTGGAAATAGCTGGGGTTTTTTGTTTTTGTTTTTGTTTTTGTTTTGTTTTGTTTTTGATAGTAGAGACTATGTGCCAGGCACTGTTCTTAGCTTTTTATAAACGCTGACCGGAGGTGGATACCTTAAAAAAATGGCCACATACTACTCGTTGCTTCTCTCTTTAAGATGTGGCGTTTACTCTCTTTCCTTCCAATCCCTGTGATTTGCTATGAGCAATAGAAAGTGGCAGAAGTAACATTTTTGTTACTTTTCAGCCTCAGCCTCACGTAGGTTCCACTATCTCTCACTTGAAATGCTGCTTACCTCAATGTAACAAACTCCAGTGGTCCACCAGAGATATGAGTAGGGTCATCTTGAACTACTCAACTTTGCAACCTCTGGGTGATGACATGGTGAACTTCATGAATGATCCCAGAAGAGCGGAGCAGAAGAAATATTTTTGCTGAATCCAGCCCAGATTGCAGGATCCTGAGCAAACTGCATGGTTACTATTTCAAGCCACTTAGTATGGGGTTGGTTTGTTATACAACAAGGGCTGTGTAGTACACTTCATGCTTTCCTGTGCCCACCACAGCAGTTCTCCCTTGTCTGCTTTCGCCTTCTGCAGTTTCATTTACCCATGGTCAACAGCGATCTGGAAGCAGGCGATCCTCCTCAGACGTTATCCTCAGAAGGTCCGTGGTAGCCTAACTCTCCTTCATGATGCATAAGTCATGGACCTCACATCATCTCGTCCTGTAGGCATTTTATCACCTCACATCATCACAAGAAGGGTGAATACAGCACAATAAGATATTTTGAGAGACAGCGATCACATTCACGTAACTTTTATTACAGTATATTGTTATAATTGATCTGTTTTTTGATTAGTTATTATTGTCAATCTTTTATTGTGCCTAATTCATA
>CM052896.1:81979344-82064976 GCA_028534135.1 Potos flavus
GTGAATACAGCACAATAAGATATTTTGAGAGACAGCGATCACATTCACGTAACTTTTATTACAGTATATTGTTATAATTGATCTGTTTTTTGATTAGTTATTATTGTCAATCTTTTATTGTGCCTAATTCATAAATTAAACCTTATAATAAGTATTAGAGAGGATTCAGTACTATCTGCAGTTTCAGACAACCCGTCGGCGTTTTGGAACATGGGCCCTGTGGATAAGGGAGAACTACGGTCATGTAACTTTTTATTACTCTCTCCATTTTACAAATGAGGAAACAAAGTCTCAGAGACAATAACAACTTGCCAAAGTCACACCTCTAGCAAATGGCATTTCTTAGATTCACATGTCAGCAAAATTTTAGAACCTAGGATGTTAAGAAGATATTTATTTTCAATATTCATACCTGTTAAAAAATATTAACAATGCTATATTAGTCCTTTACTTGAAAAAATTACCATTCAGTGAAATTAAAAAAAAAAAACCTTAGAAACAACTTTCAGAATATTTGTCATACAATAAAGCACAAGATAATTATATTTAATAAAATCTCTCCATATGTCCATTGCTCTATGTCTTATCTGCAATTCCTGAAAGCTATGACCTAGAGATCTTTGAGTATGTAGGCAGTTTATTTGGAAAATGATCCCAGGGAGCAGAAGTTAAGGAAACAACAAAACAAAACAGGGGAACGAGAAAATCACCCGAGGACGCAATACTAAGTTGGCAGTTGCTCCTGGCCACGTGAACTCTATCCAGGTGGACCTCCTGTGGAATCTTATGAAATTAGCTCAGGACTCCCTGCAGCTGGAAGGAAAAGAGAATCATTTATCCTCATTAAGTAGTGTGGTTTCATGGATGTTAACTCCTCACGGTTCTAGGTAACCCATACATCCTAGAGGAGGACAGAAGAAATACAGGGCAATAGTATGAGGCAAGGGGCTTGCCAGTATATCTTCACAAAGCTTGTCAGAGCCTGTGAAGAAATGGTAAGCAGGAATAGGCTGGAGAAAGGGCTGGGACCAGGAGAATTTGAAGGGGCCATGAGAGTATTATATATAGAGAGAGAGGTGGGGGGGGGAATACATATATATGTATTTCTCTAGAAGGCACAGCAAGAATACTGCTTTGTGTAAATTCTTGGTAAGGTAAGGTTAAATAACCTTAGGTTGAACATACTGAGACCAAAATTAGAAAGATTAGTATAGGGAAGAGAGCGTAAGCACTTTCTTTTATGACATCTGACTTCTGGAGTTGCTTCCTGCCCAATGTCAAGAGCAAACTAAGAGAGATATTAAACTGCAAGTGGTATTTGCCCTTGTCTGAACTGTCACTATTTTGCACTCCTGCCCCCACTTTCTTTTTGCTTCTGAAAGCCAAGCATTAGTAATATATCCATGCAAGTAGAATGCTAAAATTCCCTTAATGAGCTACCCTCGCATTCGGTTATATAAGGTCAAAAAGGAAAGTGCACTTTATATTTGAGCCAAGCCAACTACTCATAGCAATGTCAGTGTAAGAGAACCAATTTGAACTTAACATTAATTAGCTTTTTAGTGGGCTGTAAAACTTGCTCAATGTATGAAATACTTCATAATTATGGGAGATTATGGTCATATTCTGAAGAACTGAGGCAGAAAGACCCCGAATAAAGCAAATTGCACTTAGGGCTGAATTATGAGAAACTTCATATCTTTGAGACTGTTTTGAGATGATTTTAATATTGTGAGTTTTACAAAGTTTGAAGAAATGCTAAATAACTATGTTAGGCATACAATGGCAGAGGTGCAATTTAATATTTACAATGCGTAATAAGTGACATGAAATAACATTTCTTATCACCTGGCACTAAGTTTTTCAAAGAAATCAGTCTACTTGCTACAGCTATAGTACGGTAATCTGAACACATGTCAAGGGCATGCTGTCACATCTATAACCAAGTGTAATAATCTATGTTCCCTTATTTAGAAGGGGCTGATGCTTTGCTCTCATGACACAACAAACTTATCTTTGTTGTAACTGAGACCTTTAAACATCCATATACATATATTAAGTGTTTCTTCCAGACCAATGACAATTTCCTTCCTTTTAAAAACATCTTGCTTTGCTGTTTTCCTTTTTTTTCCTACTTATGTTCAAATTCATTTCAAAGTTACAGAAAAGAATTAAAGAACAGTAAATATATATATATAACTTACCTTTAATTCAGATAAAATTCAAATTCTAAAAATTTCCCCAATAATATACTTTACTTATTGAACTATACATCTTGTTTGCAATTATACCTGTAATGTGTACTTGATTGTAAATTATAGCTTTTTATTCATCTAGAAACAAAAGGTACATCAGAAGAGATCATGAAATTAAAACCTCAAAATGAAAAAATATTTCATAGAGATAAAGGGCACATGCCAAATTAAAGGTGAAAAGATAACCAATTTTATGCATGCTTAAAATGTTTGTTAACATCTACTGGATTGATAATAATTTTTAAATTTGAGAATATTCATGAGGACTTAATGTGAGGACTTAAGCACATATTCTCATATGATATTGATGAGTGTAAGATGAAATATTATTAGAATTGAAAGCCAATTTGGAAACAGCTATGGGCAGTTGCTATTAGATTTGTGAGAATTTTTTTTTTAAGATTTTATTTATTTATTTGACAGAGAGAGAGAGATCACAAGTAGGTAGAGAATCAGGCAGAGAGAGAGGGGAAAGCACGCTCCCTGCTGAGCAGAGAGCCCACTGCGGGGCTTGATCCCAGGACCCCGAGATCATGACCTGAGATGAAGGCAGAGGCTTTAACCCACTGAGCCACCCAGGCGCCCCAATATTGCTACTCTTGAGAAATTCTAGTCCTCTTTGGGGGGGTATTTGGCTTGCCTCATGTTTATGTTAATTATAAAGAAAGTAGTTTGAACATTTTTCAGATCTCTTTTGGGAGACATATGCATTTATATTTCTTGGATGAATGGGTGTGGAATGCTAGGTTATAGGGTCTGTGTATGTTCAGTTTCAGTAGCTATTAGCAAGGAATGCATCAAAGTGGTTGTTTGGTTTACACCCTCACCAGCAATGTATAGAAGTAGAGTTTGTCAACTTCTTCACCAACACCTGAACTTTTCATATGTTTTTTTCTTTTTGAGAGAAAGTTTATGTGTTAACTTTGAGTGATAATGCATATTTAATTATATAATTTGATGCTATTTGAGAAATGTTACAATATAGAATATTTCTCTCATCCCAGGAACTTTCCTTTTGTCTCCACAAATTAATCTCAACTTCTATGAGCAATCACACTTCTGATTCTATTAAAATACATGAATTTTTCCAATTCTCAAAATTTGTGTAATGTAATCACGCTGTATGTACTTTTTTGTATCAAGCTTCTATGCTCAACATAATATTAACCCAATGTTAAGATTCACACCTGCTGCATGATTCAGCAGATCATTTTTTTTCTGAATATTTCATTCTGTGAACATATTAGGATTTGTTTATCCATTCTCTTGTTGATTGACATTTGTTTTTTTGGCAATAATAAAGCTATTAGAATATTTCATACACAATTATTTTACTTACATATGTTTTATTTTTTTGGGAGGGTGGGTAAACCCAACAAGTGGAATTGCTGGGTTATAAGGTAAATACTTGTGTAGCTTGATTCAAAAACCACCAGTTTTCCCATCAGAAAGGATGAGTACCAACTTTTGTATCAACATGGATGGGGCTGGAAGAGATTATGCTGAGTGAAATAAGTCAAGTAGAGAGAGTCAGTTATCACATGGTTTCACTTATGTGTGGAGCATAAGGAAAAAATGGAGGACATTGGGAGAAAGAAAGGATGGGTGAATGGGGGGAAATTGGAGGGGGAGATGAACCATGAGAGACTGTGGACTCTGAGAAACGAACTGAGGGTTTTGGAGGGTAGGGGAGTGAGGGGTTGGGTGAGCCTGGTGGTAGGTATTGAGGAGGGCACCTATTGCATGGAGCGCTGGGTGTGGTGCATGAACAATGAATCTTGGAACACTGAAAAAATAAAATTAAAAAAACTATAATAAAATTAAAAAAAAACTCACCAGTTTTGGAAAGTGACTTTAGAATTTTACATTACTTCAGCAACATATGAATACTCCAATTGCTCCACAATTTTGCCGGTATGGGTGTTGACATTCAATTTTAACTCTTCCAGTAGGTGTGAAGTTGTATGTCATTGTATTTTTAATTTAATTTAATTTTATTATTTTTTTGTCATTGTATTTTTAATGTCCTTTCACTGATGACTGAAGATGTAGAACTCCTTTTCATACACTTATTTCCCATTTAAATATCTTTCTTTGTGAAATATCTTTTCAATTATTTTGCCCAAATTTACCTGGAGTTTTTAAATGATTTGTTGAAGTTCTTTACATATGTCAAATGAAAGTATTTTGTCATTTATAAGCATTGTAAGTATTTCTCTCAGTCTGTGACTTATTTTTTTATAATTTCCTTAATACTGACTGATGAGCAGTTTATGCCTTGCATTTATGCAGATGGTTCAGCAACATTTGTTGAAAAGAGTTTCTTTCTCCACTGCATTGCATTGGATGGAATCTGTCAAAATCTGTTTACATTATATACATAGGTTCATTTAGGGGGTCTCTGTTCTGTTCAATTGATCTATTTATCTATCCTTACATCGATACCACACTGTCTTGAATATTGTAGCTTCAATTACATTTTAAAATGAGATAGGGTAGGAACGCCTGAGTGGCTCAGTCAGTTAAGCATCTGCTTTCCGCTCAGGTGATGATTCTGGAGTCCTGGGTTAGAGGGATAGAGTCCTCCATCTGGCTCCCAGCTCAGCAGGGAGTCTGCTTTTCCCTCTAACGCCCCCCTCCCCCCCCGCGTGCTTTCTCTCCTTCTCTCTCTCTCTCTCTCTCTCTCTCAACTCTCTCAAATAAACAAATAAAAGTCTTTAAAAAATGAAATAGTGTTCCAAGATTCATTGTTCATGTACCACACCCAGTGCTCCATGCAATACGTACCCTCCTCAATACCCAATGAATCTCGGAACACTGAAAACATATAAAATTAAGCTTAAAATTAATTAATTAATTAATTAATTTAAAAAACGAAATAATGTAAGTCAACATTTTTATTTTGTAAGTTTATTTTGGTTATTCTAGGTCCTTCTCACTGCCATATACATTTTAGAATTGGTTTGTCTGTGGATATGCCTACTGATATTTTAATCAAGATTGTACTGAAACTATAGATCAATTTGCAGAAAATTTACATATTAGTGACTGAGTCTTCCAATTTATGAACAAAGTAAAGCTTTCCATTCATTTAAATGTTCTTTAATTTCCCTTAGCAAAGTTGCTTTTTCAGTTTGGGGGCTCACATGCCTGTTAAATTCATTCCGTTTTATCTTTTTGATGTTATTGTAAGTGCCATTTTTTCCTTAAATATCGTATTTCAGTTTTTCAACTAGTATAGAAAGAGTCATCATGTATATTGTGACCTTCCTAAATTCATACCTTAGTTGTAGAGGCTTTTTTTTTTTTTTTTGGTAGATTCCTTGGGATTATATAGTCAATCATGATACTTTTAACTATTTCTCATTCTGCATGTCTTTTGTTTCCTCTATGATTTCTGCTAGCATCTTCAGTACAAGGAGAATAGAAATAGTAGGGACATCCATGCCTTGTTTGTGAGGAAGTGTTTGATTATGAATCCAAACATTTTTTTATTAATATGAGCTATTCAGATTTTTGGATTTTTCTCGAACCATCATGGTGAATTTGTGTCTTCCAAGAAATTTGTCCAAGTCACCAAAGATTAAAAATTTATCAGCATAAAGTTGTTTATAAAATTAACAAATTATTACTTGATGTCTATAGAAACTATAGGAAGGTACCCATTCTCCATCTTGAAAATTAGTTAAAAGTCTTTTCTCTATTTTTCCTTTTATTCGAGATAAGTTTTAATCTTTTTACGATTTCATTTTACCCATGTTTAGGAAGTTGAGTCTTTTCCAACATGCATCCATGTTATATTCAAATTCAATAAACATCAATAATTTCAGATCCTCTATAACATTCTCTTGAGAAGTACAAGCTTCACTCTGACTCCAGAATGTAAGAAGTGGAGTAAGTGGGCTGTCATGTCCTGTTTTATAGAAAGGATGGTTCATGTCTGTCTTGGGACTGGTACTCCATCTTGAACAAAATTGGTGCCATTTAATTTGTTTGTTTGTTTGTTTTTTGAGGAAAATTCAAAACATTGTGTATTGAGAAGTATGTACAGTGGAAAGTAACAGAATGATTGCAGTTTTAGGGAAAGCTGTGTGGGAAAGTAGTAGTTAAGCTTGTTAGAAGAGAAATGATTTAATGAAATGGCGTGTTGTCCCAAGGAGTTCACTACACAAGGATCATGCTGAGAAAACTGCAGGCTCCCAACCTAGCTTGTGACTGTTCCTATGAATCAAGACCTACTCTCTGAACTGTGTAACTAACAAAGTTGGCATTATTATTGGCTTCTAACATTCTAAAGAAAACAAAGTCCTTAAAAAAAAAAGGGAGCAAAACTACATAGAAAAATTGAATATATATTAAAATGAATTTTTATTTCACTCACTCTATATACTTTAAAATAACAGACTTATTAGCTATTAAAATAGTAGTTTTTTCTTTTTTCTTCTTTTTGTTCATGTGTGTAGTAGTTTATCCAAAGATGTATATTTTGTCATCATTTCTTTTCTGGACTTTTCACATTTATAATGTATTACCAATTCTAAGTTGGCTATGTGAGCTCTTGCTCTAAGGGGAAATAAAAGAAATTAACCCTTAATGAGCCTTATAGTTGGGCTGTTTAATAAATTAGGTATCTTGAAACCTTATCTTTAATTTTTCAATCCTCAAAACCACCCAAAACTTAACGATATAAAACCACAACCTTTATATTACACTCACAAATTCTCTGAAATAAGAATTCAGGGCATCGATGTGGGCTTGTCTCCGTTCTATGATGTCTGAGGACTCACTGGCTTTCTATTTGAATAGCAGGAGTGGTTTTAACTGCTGGGGCAAATTACCCAGGGACTTTACTCAACTATCTGGCTCCTGGGCTGGGGTGAGTCAAAGTCTGGGCCAGTTGGGGCTATCCAGAGAGCCCAAGTGTGGCTTCTTCATGAGATAGGCTTCTAACAAGTCTGCAACCAGCATTCCAAGGGACCCAGACAGAAGCCGTAAGCATCTCTCTGACCCATTCTTAAGAGTCTTATAGCATCCCTTCTGATGCATGATTTGGTTACTAGCAAGTCACGAGGGCAGGCCAATATTCAATGGGAGAGCGATGCATCTCCACCTACCTCCTGAAGGGGGAGATGGCAAAGTCACACTGTAAAAGAGCACATGGCATATGAGGTTCTGTTGTAACCACATTTGGAAAGTAAAATTGACTAAATATCATGATTTTAATCGTTACAATTGAATGAAAAGAGCTACTGAGCAAAGGACTTGGGACTTCCAGCATTGCTTCTTTCATTCCAAAGCCATGTGATTTTACTTTATTAGATGCTTAATTTGTGTTACGCAGGGAGACTTATTTCCACATGATTTTCAGGTTATGACTTGGGTCACACATTTTGTGGAATAGATTATTTCTTCACTTGGCATTAATTATTTTATTGTGTTGTGTCTACTTAGGTTCAAACATTTTTAAAAATTGCTTTATTTTCTCAATAAAGATAAAACCAGAGTGCTAGGAGTTCAGTTTAATTGACAGACTACCTTATGTTCAAAAATTGCTAGCCTCTGGGATCCTTAATGGTAGCTGGGTCCAGGGAATATTAGATCTGCATTGAAAAAGAAAGTTATAGGAAGGTAAGGAAGATTTCTACTTTATTCCTATGTCATCTTTCATCCCCTGTGCTCCAATTTCAACAGGAGCCTAACAATTCATATAATGTACATCTGTCCTATAATTTATATGACATGGCTTCTTTCATGTTACACTGTAGCACATAATACTAGAGGTTTGTAGGCCAGTTCTTTAATCCTTTGTCTCCCCTGACCCCTTTACAGCACCACCGTTATAGCATTCACTTGTCTATTCCACTTCCCTCTTAGTCCATTGTTTTGAGGGTAATAAGGAATAGTATTAGTCCTTTGAATGTGATATTTCTTCTCCCGTGTTGCATCGAGTAGACAGTAAAGTAGGTGCCTGGATCTGATGAAAGATACCCAAGAGTCTCTAACTGGTACAATATTTTTGGTTCCAGTGCCTTATAGCATATTGAAGCATTGGCTTCACTCACTAGATATATTTGGTGCCAAACCCAGAATTGCATAAATACATTTAAGTTCACCTGGAACAATAGGTAAAGGGTCAATGATATCTACTTGCCAGTTATGTGCTTGACGTTTATCCCTGGGAATGGGTTCTATGGTGAGCTTCAGATTCTGTCTTTGTTGTTAGAAAACAGGGCGTTTTATGAAACATTTGAGCTTCAGAGGAGCCACCAATATATATCACTTTTGCTTTTTGCATAATTGTATATTTGAGTTTTTTCCCCCTAGGCAGCATATAGATGGGCCGTACTTTTTTATCTGATCTAATCATATCTGCTTTTTAAATGTGATGGGTCGATAATTTTTCCTTTAAAGTAACTATATAAATTAAATGTATAGTCTTCTTGTTTTCTATTCATCTTATAGATTCTTTGTTTCCATTTTTTTCTGGATCAATTGAATATGTTTTATGATTCCATTTACCTCCTTTGTTGGCTTATAAAATATAACTCTTGTTTTGCTATTTTTGTGGTTGCTTTAAGGTATACACTATGTATCTTTAACTTACTGCAGTCAACCTTCAAATTATATTATCCCACCTTACATATATTAGAAAGTCTTAAAACAGTATACTTCTTTCTTCTCTCCCAGCTTTTTGTTCTTGCTGTCATGTATTTTAGCTATTTCTATGTTTATCTCCCATGGTATATTGTTACTATTTTTATTAAATAATCATCTTAAAATGAAAAAAATATATATATTAGTAAAAAAATCCTCCCATCTCTATCTACATAGTTATCATTTTCAGTGCTCTTCATCCTTGTGTGTTGATCTATATTTTTATCTGGTATAAATTTCTTTCTGCTTAGAGAACTTCCTTTAATATTTCTTATAGTGTAGCCCTGCTAGAGATTAATTCTTTTAACCTTGAATATCTAAAAGTGTCCCTTAGTTCAGCTTTGTTTTTGAAAGATATTTTCATTGGATATAGAATTCTAGGTTTATGGGAATTTTTTCAGTATTTTAAAAATGCTGCTTCACAGTCTTCTCAATTTTAGTGTTTCCCACAAGAAATCGGCCACTACTCTTACCTTTGTTTTTATGTATGAACTTTATGTTTTTTCTCTCTTCCTACCTTAAGATTTTCTCAACATCACCATTTTTGACTAATATGATTAGGATGTGCCTTGGTATAGTTTTCTATTTGTTGTGCTTGGTGTTTGTTGGATTTTTAAAATCTCTATATTTATAATTTTCTTCATATTAAAAGATTGTTCATATATTTTCTTCTCTGACATCTCTGTCCTCCTACCTTCTCCCTTAGGGACCCTAATTACATAATTTTTAGGCCACTTTTTAGGCCAATTTATCCCAGAACTCACAAATGCTGTGTTAATTTTTTTCCCAGTATTTTTTTCTATCTGTGTTTCATTTCGGATTACTATGTTTTCAAGTTATTCTTTTCTTCTGCAATATCTAATCTATTAATCCCATTTAGTATTTTTTTAAATAACATACATTGAACTCTTCATCTATGTAAGCTTAGTTTTAAAAAATATCTTCCATGGGGGTGCCTGGGTGGCTCAGCCAGTTCTGTCTGACTCTGGGTTTCATCTCAGGTCATGATCTCAGGGTTGTGAGATGAAGCCCTGAGTTCGGGTCTCTGCTCAGTGGGGAGTTTTCTTCCTCTGTCCCTCTACTCCTCCCCCTGCTCATGCTCTAGCTCGGTCTTTAAAATAAATAAAATCTTTAAAAAGAGTCTTCCATATTCTGCTAAATTTCTGAAAATATAGAAAAGAGTTATTATAACTGTTTTAATGTCCTTTGTTAATATTTAACATGTATGTCAAATCTGAGTCAGTTAATTTCAGTTGATTATTCGTTTTGGGGTTGTGGCATGTGACTATAAGTTCAGAATGTAAGTATAGAACATATATAACCATGAAGCAAATTTAATATACTGAAAAGCATCATTTTTGTCCATGTTGAAGAGAGGATTGAGGTTGCCTTGGTTCCTTTTAGCAGATAGACATTCTGGGAGAGATCTTTCTTCTTTTACAAGGTTTAGAAATCTATAATATTTATTTATCTTTCTATATTCTTAACTTTTGTAATAATCTGATGTGTGTGTGTGTGTATATATATATGTGTGTATACATGCATTTATATCCCAGCACTAGCATAGTGTCAGGTATATAGTTCTCAATTAACAATTTGTTCAATAAATGAATATATACATGACTAGATGAATGAATGAAATGGAGAAGGCTTGGTATATCCATTCAATACAGAAAAGTTCAGGGGGAAAAGTCCTTTCTTAGATGCTTGTTGAGGAAATTAAGTTGAATAATCAGATTATAGAGTATACTTTAAAAATGTGTATTAACTTCTATAAAAAGAACTGATTAAAAATATTGTGTCATTTAATAAAGGAACTCTACTAATAGGAATCCACATGAACTCTGGTGTTTTAGGGGACTCTTTTGTCTTTATAATTCATAAGAAATTATGTTTTATGTCAATTGAACCTCATCTTGAATAAATGGACCTTGAAAATACATTCCGTTCAACACATTCTGAAAATCAATCATACATGAAATTGGTGCTCTGGCAATATCCATGAAAATATAATCATATATGATTCATGATCAACAAAATCCTATTATATATATATACTTTCAGATTAGAAGTGTTTATATCATCATTAAGAATTCTTATATTAATAAAATATTATTACCTCATGAATAATTTCTTAGAAAATATTTTTTAAAATCCTTTCTGAAGAGTAGCTCAGTATCTACTGGAACATATATTAGTAATATCTTCTTTTATGACTTTTCTTATATAAGGCTTCATGTAGATTGTGATTTTCTTCAGTGTCATTTACCACTTGGATCAAGATAATTTTATTCATAATTTTAAACTACAAAATTTATGAAAAATTCATTCTAAAATATACTAGATTCTCAAATGTATTAACTATCATGACATGCATGCATATTTATATATGATTATAAAATTTAAAAAGAATAAGAAATAATTTTGTAATTTCATTTAATTGTCCATTTTCAAATAGAATGAGAGATTGGACAATGTATCCATTTTTGTCATTTTATTAGACCATGTGGACTGCCAATTCAGCTCACCCAAAAGGAGGAAAACAAGCTAAAAATAAATATTTGGAAACTAAATTATTTAAATTTGTTGTCAGGATGGTTTATTCTCAGTGTTTTCCTGCCTTTATTTGCCGTGCAGACTGTCATCATTATCAGGTTCATGTCCAATATCAGGGTGCCTAGGGCCAGAGTGCACATAGAAGTTCACATACTATATTTATAAATATTTGAAAGTTACAAATTAAAGCAACAATTTATGATATAAAATATATTTTATCCTTCTACTTTGATAAATATCTTCATAAAAACTTGGAAGTTCTCACTTGAATTTATACTGCTTGGAACTCTTCAGGATTCTATGCCAAAGTCTGATGCTAAGGAAGAACTGCTTCCAAATTCTTCTGACCTTCTATTATGCCCCCGCTATTTTTATACTCCCAGGGCTTTACTCCCTATGCCCAATTCTCCTATGCCCACCAAGAGGTGCCTCCTAGCCACTCTCAGGTTTAGAGGTATGCACCCCTTTGCAGTAGTCAGAGTGTGCTGGCAATAGTCCTTAGGACAGGAAATTCCAGGTTTCTGGACATCCATAGAGTGGATTTAAAAGGGGGCTAGGATTTCACGTAGAAGTATCATCTCCTTGACACTTAAAATTTTTTATACTGTACAGAGGCGCGTGGTAAGAGTCATGGGTAAAGGAATGCTAGATTTAAACCTTCTAGAGCACTGGCCCCAGGGCAGCTGGGTGCCTGTCTTCCCTGGGCCTAGAGGGGGCTCAGACTGTAATAAGCCTGAATATCTTAGACTTAACAATATTGTCAAATCACCTTCAATCTAGTGATTATGTTTGTTCCACTTCCAAATTATGACTACTTAACTATAGGACAAAATTTTTTTTTAACTTTCATTCTGAATAATTAAAATCGTTAGCTAAATATATGCATTCACATAGGCAATACATCTAATTTCAAAGCTTTATCAAATATAATAAGCAAGTGCCCAGGAAAGAAACTTACAAAATGACATGAGTTGTAGTAGGACATTTTTAGTTTGCCAAGTATGTGGTACTTAACTTTCAATGAAAATTGTAATGTACTTTTCAAGCAACTTAAGTTTGCAAAGCTACATGATCCAGAAATTGATGATACACTTCTAAACATGATGACATATTTCTAAACTACTATTTATTAACTATGCAATTTTGCTTGTGTATGAGAATGAACTAATTTTTATATAATCCCATTGTATTAATACATTTTCTGATTTAATTTTACATTGACGAAGAATTATTTTGGGGTGCCTGGCTGGCTCAGTTGGTAGAGCATGCAACTCTTGATCTCAGTATTGTGAGTTTGATTGGGTGTAGAAATTACTTAAAAAAATTATTTAAAAAAAGTAATTATTTTCTTTTCCATGTTTCTAGTTTCAAAAGATACTAGAGAAATTCTCTTAAAAATGTCCTTTTCTTATGTACTTTATTTCTTTACTTGGATTTGCTTAAGTATTAGCTTAAGATTTTCGAGTACAGCTACTTGAAAAATGGAAAATAAATTTTGTTCAAAAAGTAACTTAGAATAACAGTTTATTCCAATGATGTATGAAACCTATTATCATGTCGAGCACATTAAATTCAGTTGAAAAATAAGTATAGCACAAAAATGATTCATATGTCCTATGTGTAAGCCACAATACAGAATTAATTGCAAATAGACTTTATGAAATAAGATTTTCAGATCCATTAGAAAAGTACTTTCAGCATATCACAGCTAGCAGAGTAGAATCTTCCTTGAGAGCAGCTCTGTAGCTACAGAATACTTCCAGAACTAGTGTATGCGTGTGTGTGTATGTGTGTGTTTAACCACTGTTCCACTAACACTTGGCATAGGCCAGTCATTTGCCTCTGAACGTGAATTAGAGACACATTTGCCTCTGAATGTATATCTCTAACCCACGCATCTCCATACCCACTTTCCCAAGAAACAAAGTTGATTTTCTTACCGTATAACTTTCTCTGGAGGTGTCTTAGGGTTTGCGAGGTAAATCATGGAGGTCTGGAGATACAGTTAGAAAAAGACTCCGAGACCCCCATTCTCTTAAGTCTGTTTCACACAGAAATATTCACTTTTATCTATTAAATATTTTGAGGTATTCCTATGATTTCATTTGAAAAATGTGTTCTATGTCTTAAAAATATTTGGCAACACCTGGATGAACCTCATTAAATTGGATTTCAGCAATTGTTGTATAATTGTGAACCAATATTATCATAAAATTATATGCATTGTTATTCAAATACAGTTAAATCAAATATAACCAGTGTTTCTTCTCTTTGGTAATTTAAAGTAGAAACAACTACCTGGAAAAAATAAATATAAATTCATATAAATCTTATCTCTAAAAGAGGAAAATAAAGACCTACCCTTATCATTAATAAAACATATCTTTGATGGGTATTAAGGAGGACGCATATTACATAGAGCACTGGGTGTTATACGCAAACAATGAATCATGGAATGGTACATCAAAAACTAATGATGTACTGTATGGTGACTAATATAACATAATTAACAAATTATATAAAAATAAAACATATCTGAGAAGACAGATGGCAAAGGAGATATTAGGAAATGTATAAATTAAACAAATTTGTTTGATTGATAAACCTAATGAATATTGATTGAGGGTTACCTGAAGTTTTCAGAGGAAACTGCATGAATCACTAAATACATCCCCTTCTCTAAGCCTAGATGAGAGTCCTCTCCTATGTTTAGAGCTCTTTGTTTGTGAATCTTTCTATGAAATGATCTGTAGAATTTTTTATACACAATTAGCAAATTGGCAAATATTTTGGATCTACTGAACAATCATACTGAACTAGTTGGTGCTGATTCATAAATGGAATTCAAAAAAGGAGTCAGCTTCATATTCAGAAATAAGTACAAATGAGTAAGAGTAAAGACTTTTCATAAAATGGTTTAAATGGCTTACCACAATTTTCAATCATATTCTGACTTATTTTATTAAGTATCTGTTAGTGAAGAAAACATTAACATAGATTAATAATATTGATTATAATCTCTTCTAATATTAATGATTACTTCTATAAATAACTTTTACAAGCAATGGTAGAGTTCTGCTTTAGGAAATCCATTACACATAACACTTAAGGTTGTTTCATATTTTTCATATTATCTTGCTTGAAAAATTAATTCATGGTACCTACTCTGTGAGGATTGTTAGCAGGATTGACAGCATGCTGAAGAACAGAAAACAAAGAATAATAAAAAAATAGCAGACTGTCAAGTTGAAGGAAGATTATATTAACATTAGCTTTATTAATGGCCTGG
Organism: Potos flavus; assembly: GCA_028534135.1. Lineage (NCBI taxonomy): Eukaryota > Metazoa > Chordata > Mammalia > Carnivora > Procyonidae > Potos > Potos flavus. The sequence goes on from CM052896.1 coordinate 81,994,099, forward strand.
AAAGTGATGTAAATGGAAACTAATGAAATCTTCAAGTAATAAGTGATTAATGATATAAAATAGGGAAAAACATATACCTTGGAAGTAAAAGAGAAAGAAAGAAAGAAAGAAAGAAAGAAAGAAAGAAAGAAAGAAAGAAAGAAAGAAAGAATGAATTACCAAAGAAGTTACTAAAGATTGGTTATTGAGTATATACTCAGATAATACTTCCCTGAATGATGTATAGGAAGTAATATTATTTCTAGAAATATAATTCTTTCTTAGTAATGTGATATTCTTTTAAACAATAAGAAATACTATTCCAAATAGAGAATAATTGTTATCACAATATATGTTATATATATTGTTTTGTTATCACAAAATAATGAAATATTTATATACATTTCAAGTATGTTCTATTTTCTTAAAATGTCACGTAAGATATGCACTAAAAATGTGGAAATATGTAACTCACTATCATTTCCTTCTATGGTTATCATTTTTAGCATTTCATACCTATATTAATGAGAAATCAGAAAACTTTTTTACAGTGGAAGAAAACATGGATTTTATTAGAAATTCCACATGCAGAAACAAGCCTGTCACTATTTAATTATTGAATAATTTATATTTTTAATGAGGTTTAAGTGTTTCCCTATTTATTGTGAGAGCATAACGTATGCATTACTGTGAAGCTTATTTAAAATAAAATGTTCAGGGAAGCCTGGGTAGCTCAGTTGGTTAAGCGTCTGACTCTTGATTTTGGCCCAGGTCATGATCTCAGGGTTGTGATCTCAGGATCCTGAGAGTGAGTCCTGGAATGGGCTCTGTGCTCATTGGGGTTTTTGCCTGAGATGCATCTCCCTCTGTCCCCTCTGTCCCTTCCCCCATTGCTCTCTCCCCTCAAAAAAAGTCTTTTTTTTTTTTAGATTATTTATTTATTTATTTATTTGACAGAAGGAGAGAGAGAGATCACTAGTAGGCAGAGAGGCAGGCAGAGAGAGAGGAGGAAGCAGGCTCCCCGCCGAGCAGAGAGCCCGATGCCAGGACCCTGAGATCATGACCTGAGCTGAAGGCAGAGGCTTTAACCCACTGAGCCACTCAGGCGCCCCCCCCCCAAAAAGTCTTGAAGAAATAAAATGTTCATTTTATTGCCTACCTACTTATATTGATGGATAAATTTAATCATACAATATACTCATTAAGCAGGTCAAAAATAAGAGTATATTGTCCTTTATAATGTGTAAGGTTATTATCCAGTAATTTAAAAATATATTTTGTTTTGATACACAGGTTTTTTTAAGTTCTCAGGGCAACAAATGGCCATTGATGTGCCCAAGAATAAAAAACAAAACAAACTAACATTTTAGTATGCTTTTTTCTAGCCAGTACCTCAGCTCTCATCTAGAAAGTATATTACACTAAAATGTGTAAAACTTATTTTATTATATAAGTTGTTTTGATTAAGATGTTATCTCAAATCACTGTGAAAATATAAGCAATTTAATGAATGATAGTTTGGCAATTAACATTCACATATATACAAAATTATATGTTCATTTATACCATGGAAATAAAGAGATTTCAAATCAAGACCAATTTAATATATAAGGAAACTTGAAAATGTTTAGGTTATATTAGAGAATAAATTTTTTATGAATTTCTGCGAAGAATAAGAAAAGAAGTATACTAGAAGCATGATCCAAGGACTCCCCTGTGCTCCTCCACTCCTTCTGATTTGACTTCACCTTTAGCTTTTTGTTCTGAAGGCCATTTCTCTTTTCTTCTTTTGTGGAAAACATGGCTACTATATCTCCCAAGACATATCACTTAAAATTTGAGACACCATTAACTACGTGTCAAATTCAAAAATCCTAGTGAAGCTTTCTGATTAATTTGGCTTGAGACTAGGAAATCCCTCAAATACCTTTTATTGCTTCTCTCCTTAAAATACCTTAATGAGCAGACTGATTTCAGTAGAGATATTCTAGGAGAATAACTCTCTGTGATGAAATGTATTAAAAGAAATATATAGGTACTGCATTGTTGTCTTAAAACTCCCTGTGCATATAAGGTGAGGTTTTCCTCAGCTGGTAAGGACTGATTAAATCCTCCCTATCAGAAGTTTGAAGTGAGGTTTGGAGAGATAGTATAGACTAATGGGGGGGAAAAAAAAGGGCTACGAGTTATACTACTTTGAGTATCACTCCTGGCTTCGGTACTTATTTTCTGGTGAACCTAACTAAACCATTTTCTTTGTTTTCCACATTTGTAAAATGTGTATTACAAAATTAATGCTTATTTTCAAGTATTGCTAAGGGTTTCTTTTAATCAAACAATATGATTGGGTGCCAAAATATTCCTGGCTCTATTACCATGGTGTGGATATACTTGTTGCAAGAAGATTTATGTCAAATAACTGCCTACATGGGACTCAGGTTTCATTTGGGAAAAACAAATAATAACAAAACAAGTAGATTACATAGATTCTCAGATGGTGGTAAGTGCTGTGGTATAAATAAGACAGGGAAGAAAGATAGGGAGTGCTGGGCATGGTTGCTGTTAAAAATGGGGTGGTCAGGATGCCTGCCCAGTAAGAAGTTATCTGATAACAGATTTGAAGGAGATGAAAGGAGAGAGGAAGGTAGCTGTGCATATACCTGCAGGAGGAGCATTCTAGACAGAGGAAGTAGCAGTTGCAAAGGCTCTGAATCAGGCACCATTTTGGAGTTCTGAGGAAAAAGCAAGGAAAGATTGTGGCTAGAGAACATGTGAATAAAGCAGAGTTACCTCATGAAAGAGGGCCAGATAGGTAACAGGATAATAAGTGTATTTAGGAGAATTTTGTATACCTCTGAAAAAGTTTACTTCTGCTCCTACTGCAATGGAAACTTACTGGAGGGTTTTAAGCAGGGACGAGGTCTGATGTAGGTTTGGAAAAGAATGTCTCTAGCTACTGTCTTGAGAATAGACTGTGGAGGAAAGAGAGAGGCAGAAATACCACTTAGGTTGCTACTGGGATCCATAAAAGTTGGATTGGAATGGTCAAAGTGGAACTCACGTCATCTGATTCTGGCAATAGGATGAAGATAGAACTTGTGGAAAATTTGGACATATATATGAAAGAAAATTACAGGAGTAAAAGTTGATTCCAAGGTATTTTACTTGCATAATTGGAAAATGGATTTTCCACTTACCAACAAGATATTGGCAACTATGGAAGAAGCCATAATTTTGGAGGGAAGACCATGATTTCAGTTATGTATAAATTAAGTGCGAGATGTATATTAGACTTAAAACAAGAGATGTTGAGACAAAAGTTTGATATATAGGCACTCATATTGGAGGAGAGGTCCTATGTATATATACTACATGCTCAATACATGCCTATTGATTTTTTTGCACTCATTCGACATTATTTATGCTCTTCATTCTTTCCTTCATTCCCCTTTTTCCATTCCATTTCTTCCTTCCTGCTGAATTCACCTAAGTTGGTTTCTATCTGTTAGTTTTTAGTGCAAGTTTTCTGGCAAAAAAAAAAAAAATCTTTCAGCTTTATTTAGTTTGTCACAAATGTATTAATTCACCTATAATTTTAAAGATTATTTCATTTAACATGCTCTTTTTAGATTGGTAATTATTTTCTTTCTGCATTATAAAGTATCATTCCATTATCTTTTGGCTGTCATACTTTATTTCTCTTTTTGTAGCTGTCATAATTTCTATTAAGAAATTTCTATGAAGTATTTTATATTTCTATCTTCTTGTTGTTTCTTTGGAGATAATATAGTCATACTTCATTCTTTGTGCTTCACTTTATTCCAGTTTACAGGTATTGTATTTTTTATAAATTGTAGGTTTGTAGCAATCCTGTATTGATGAGTAAGTCTTTAAGAATCACTTTTCCAGGGGCATTTAGATGGTTCAGTCAGTTGAGCATCTAATTCTTGGTTTCAACTCAGATCATGATCCGGGGTTGTGGGATTGAGTCCCATATCTGGCTCGATGCTCAGTGGGGAGTCTGCTGGAGATTCTCTCCCTCTCCCTATGCCTCTCCTCCCACTAGCTCACTCACGCTCTGTCTCTCTCCTCTCTTTCAAATAAGTCTTAAAAAAAAAAAAGGATTCACTTTTCTTTTTTTTTTTTTTAAAGACTTTATTTATTCATTTGAGAGAGCATTAGCAGGGGAGAGAGGCAGAGGCAGAGGGGAAAGCAGACTCCCCAGTGAGCAGGGAGCCCGATGTGGTGCTCAATCCCAGGACCCCGGGATCACAACTGGAGCTGAAGGCAGACGCATAACCATCTGAGCCACTCAGGCACCCCAGGATTCACTTTTCAAACAGCATTTGCTCACTTCATGTCTCTGTAACATTTTGGTAATTCTCACAATTTTCAAGCTTTTTCATTATTATTACATTTGTTATGGTGATCTATGATTGGAGATCACTGATGTTACTAACATAATTGTTTTGGGCGCCACAAACTGCACCCATATAAGATGGTGAACTTAGTAAATGTGTGTGTTCTGACATCTCTACTAACCAGTCCTTTTCCCATCTTTCTTCCTCTCCTCAGGCCTTCCTATTGCCTGAGTAACAACAATATTGAAATGAGGGCAATTAATAGCCCTACAATAGCCTCTAAGTGTTCAAGTGAAAGGAAGAGTTTCAAGTCTTTCACTTTCAATCAAAAGCTAAAAATGATTAAGCTTAGTGAAGAAGGCATGTCAGAAGCCAAACTAGGCCAACAGCTAACCCTGTTGTGCCAGACAGTTAGCCAAGTTTTGAAAGCAAAGGAAAAAATTCTTGAGGAAAATTAAAAATTCCAGTGAATACACAAATGATAAGAAAATGAAAAAGCCTTGTTGCTCTTATAGAGAAAGTTAGAGTGGCCTGAATAGAAGATCAAGCCTGCCACAATATTCCCTTAAACCAAAGCTTAATCCAGAGCAAGGCCCCAACTCTCTTGAATTCTAGGAAGACTGAAAGAAGTGAGGAAGCTGTAACCCTGATGATTCACAGACCTGTAACCCTGGGGCAAATAATACATTATATGTTAAAAAAAGAAAAAAAAAAAGAAAAAAAAAGTGAGGAAGCTGCAGAAGAAAAATTTGAAGCTAGCAGAGGTTGGTTCATGACATTTAAGAAGCTGTTTTTATAACAGTGAAAGAGCAGCATGTACTGATGTAGAAGCTGCAACAAGTTATTTAAAAGATCTAGCTAATTAAGGAAAGTGGCTACACTAAACAAGTTTTCAGTCTAATTTTGATGACTATCTTAAGCCCACTGTTGAGACCTAAGGCTCAGAAAAAAAGACTCCTTTCAAAATATTAATGTTCATTGATATTGCATCTGGTCACCCAAGAGCTCTGTTGAAGATGTAGAATGACATTAATGTTGTTTTCCTATCTACTAACATAACATTCCTTTTGTAGCCCATGGATTGAGGAGTCATTTTGATTTCAAGTCTTATTACTTATGAAATCTATATCATAGATCTATAGCTGTTATATATAACGATTCCTCTGATGGATATGGGCAAAGTAAATTGAAAATCTTCTGGAAAGGATTCAGCATTCTAGATGCTATTATTCATTGGAAGAGGTCAAAATGTGAACATTAAAGGAACTTGGAAGAAGTTGACTCCAGCCCTTATGGATGACTATGAGGGCTTCAAGACTTTAGAGGAGGAAGGAACTGCAGATGTGGTGGAAACAGTGAGAGAACTAGAGCTAGTTCTCTAGTGGAGCCTGAAGATGGGACTAAGTTGCTGCAATCTCGGGATAAGAGTTGAACAGACTCTGATCAGTCAGCAGCCGTGAACACTGAGGCAAGATCCTCCACATGCAAAAGGATTACAACTTGCTGAAAGAGTTGAACAGATGAAGAGTAGCTTCAAATGGATGAACAAAGACAGTGATTTCTTGAAGTGGAAGCTACTCTTCGTGAAGATGCCGTGAAGATTGTGGAAATGACAAGAGAGGATTTAGACAGAATATGACATAAACTTAGTTGATAAAGCAGCAGGAGGGTTTGAGAGGACTGACTCCAATTTCGGAAGTAGTTCTGTGAGTAAAATGCTGTCACAGTTATCACGTGCTACAGAGAGATCATTTATGGAAGGAAGAGCCAACGGATGTGGCAAACTTTATTGTTGTCTTAAAGAAACTGCGACAACCACCACAGCCTTCAGCAACTAACACTCTGATCAGTCAGCAGCCATGAACACTGAGGCAAGATCCTCCACATGCAAAAGGATTACAACTTGCTGAAAGTTCAGATGATGGTTAGAATTTTTTAACAATAAAATATTTTTTAATTAAGTTATGTACATTGGTTTTTCAGACATAGGACACTTAATAGACTATAGTATAGTATAAACTAACTTTTGTATTAACTGGGAAACCAAAAAAATCAAGTGACTAGCTTTATTGTGATACTCACTTTATCGTAGTGCTCTGGAACCGAGTCAATGTTATCTCTGAGGTATGCTTGGATATACAATTTTCTTTGTGCTTTAATATTTTCTGTTTTCCTTTGGTTTTGGCAGTTTTACTCTGATGCATATCATAATAGTTTTATTTTTATTTTTCCTTCTTGGTAATTTTAGAGCTTCTTGAATCTGTGTCTTGATGTCTTTCATGATTTCTGGAACATTTTCCAAACATTTTCTCTTCATAAATTTCTTCTGATCCACTTTCATTTATTTCTCCTTCTATATATATATAAATAGAAATTCTAATGTATCTTACAAGAGTCTTATAACTTTTCTATTGATTCCATTCTTTTCTCTGTTTTCACTGCTGTTTCCATATTTTCTGTTGTTCTGATTTCTAGTTTTTAAATGTGCTACAGTTGACCCCTGAACAATCAAGTGGGTTAGGGGCAGTGACCTCTGTGCAGTCAGAAATTCCCATGTAGATTTTGAGATCCACTTAACTAATAGCTGTTATTAGACTGTTGACCAGAAGCCATGCTGACAACATAAATGGTTGATAAACACATTTTTCATATGTTATATATATATTGTATTCTGTATTCTTATATTAAGCTCAAGAAAGGGAAATGTTATTAAGAAAATCATAAGGAACAGAAAATAAATTTGTAGTATACAATATTTACAGTACAAATACACTACAGTACAGAACTGTATTTATTGAAAAAAATCCACTTATAAGAAGACCCATGTAGGTCAAACTTATGTTGTTCAAGGGTCAACTGTACTTTGTTCTATTTAATTTGCTATTCTTCCTATCTGCTGAGTTCCTAATTCAAAACATATTGTGTTTAGTTCTAACACATTCACTTGACTATAGCTTATTAATTGCAATTCTTTGGTGAAATTGGATGCTCAACGAGATTAGTTTTATGCCTCAAGGCAGTATTTTGGTGCCAAGAATGAGAGATAGAAACAAGCATAATAATCTGGGCAGGGGCCAGGGGCACACAAAAGTGTCAGTACCCCTCCTTACTACTGTTTATGGTGGTTTAGAGGTCCAGGGAGAGTTTGTCTCATTCTGAGTAGAAGTTCTTGATTTCTCTATAGATTTTTGAAGAGAGACAAATGGTATAACGAAAGCAAAACATTTAGCACTGTGCTTAACACATGATTCGAAACTTAATGAATGTTACTAGTGTTACTATAACTGAACTTTGCTGATACAAGATCCATGCTTTCACTTCCATGTTTTCTGTATCGCTATAGCTGCTGTATTTTGTGTGTTGAGCATGTGATTAGAATTATTTAACTGTGACTTCTGCTTTCAGCCAAGATAGAGTAACAGGGACAAGGTTTATCTATCTGCTTGTATGAGTCTGCTTGTGCTGCTACAGCAAAATATCACGATCTGTGTGGTTTAAGCAACAGAGACTAATTTTTTCACAATTCTGAAGGCCAGAAGTCTAAGTTCATGTTGCCACAAGATTTGGTTTCTGGTGAGGGCTCTTTTTCTGACTTGTAGACAGCCACCTTTTCACTGTCTTCACATGGCCTTTCCTTTCTATACCCGTGAAAGGAGAGAGAGAGAGAAAGAGAGAGGGCTCCGGTGTTTCTTCTTTTTAAAAACATTTTTAAAGATTTTATTTATTTATTTGAGTGAGAGAGAGAGAGAGCACGCCAGGAGAGGAGCCAAGGGAGAGGGGCAAGCAGACTCCCTGCTGAGTGTGAAGTCACAGGGCTTGATCTCATGACCCCAAGATTGTGATCCTGAGATTGTGATCTAAGCCAAAGCCAAGAGTCGGACACTTAACTGACTGAGCCACCCAGGCGCCCCTGATGTTTCTCCCTATAAAGACATGAATCCTGTCAGACCAGGACTCTGCTCTTAGGACCTCATTTAACCTTGATTACATCCTTAGAGCCCAGGTCCCGATATAGCCACACTGAGGTTTAGGACTTCAATACATGACTTTTAGGGGCACATTCAGTCTATAGAACTGTTTAAAACAATTTAAAAAAACAATAAAAATATATGAAACAATGTTTCTCAAGACATTGAACATAGGCAGCAAAACCACAATCTCTTAGAGATGGAAAACAAATGAGGTGAGCTTTTTAGGATTAGCCCTTCAGTCATTTTAATTGCCCTGGTTTACTGCCTAAAGAGAGATAGCAGGTGTTGGTACAGCAACAGTAAATAAGATGGGGCCTGCTAGTCTCCTTGGGTATGAGAGATGGAACTGGGAGTTTGGAAAGGTGAAGATGGCTGGAATTTGCAGGCTACAGTGCTAAAAAGGACAGCTGCACAGAGAGAAATGCAGAGATGCCACTATCTCATGAGTATTTGATTGAGTACTGATCAAGGCATGCAGGTGAGAAAACTACTCAAAGTTGGGAGATAATTCCCTAAAACAATTCAAGGAAATAATCTCCAGAGTTCACAGAAATAGTGCCTTTTTCCACAAGTCAGGGTGGGAAACTTTATAATTCAGGGGGCATACTCTAGAGTACTTAGTAGTAGAAAATAATGAGATCTCAAGTATTTGCTGCTATGGTCTTATCCAAAAAGTGTTTAAAAACAAGGCCCCAAAAGATTATATTGTTTCCAAGTAAGAAGCTTAACTATATCCTAGAATAAATCTCGAAAATATTCAAAGGAATACAAAAATATCCAGTACATAACAAAGCCAGATTTACAGTGTCTATCATCCAATGAAAAGCTATAGGAATGCAAAAAACAGAGCAAAAAAAAATTATAATCTTCACATGGAGAAATATCTGCCAAAACTGATAACAATGATATTGTTGGTGGAAAAGGTCTTTAAAAGAGTATGACTATATTTTATATGTTTAGGAAGGTTGAGGGGTAATTGAATATGTTAAATAGAGAAGTGGAAGTTTAAATTGAATTTTTAAAGATAAAAACTGGGACACTTGGGTGGCTCAGTTGATTAAGCATCTGACTTTGGCTCAGGTCATGACCTCAGGGTCATGACATCTCTGGCAAGGACATTCCTGCAATGGGCTCTGCACTCAGCAGGGAGTCTACTTCTCCCTCTCTCTCTGCCTGTCCCCCCACTCCTGCTCTCTCTTTCTCATAGAAATAAATAAAATCTTTTTTTAAAAAAAGATAAAAACTACAATGGGTAAGATGAAATATATACTGCATTCAATTAATGGGAAATTAGACATTGTAGAAGAGAAGGCTAGTGAAATTGGAAACACCAGTAGACCTATCTAAAATGAAACACACAGAGAAATAAGACTTAAAAAACAAAATAGAACATCAATGAGCTGTGGGACAAACGAAAGCAGTCTTCCAAGGTGAAGCTCTGGGAGATGGTGCTTCAAGGAAAGGAGGGGGTTTGGACAAGTCCAAAAAGTCCAAAAAGTTTGTAGTATATAAGTCTGACGTATTTGTTGATGATGCGATTGAGTTAGAAGCAAGAATGGCAAGCTGACATTCGTGCTGTTTTTCTGTTGTTTTCTGTGGCTACCCTACGTATATTGTTCCTACTTCTTGTGTGCGGACAACTTCCAATTTCTCATACCCTCTGCATTTCAAATCCCACAAATCACCATTTCGTTTGGCAATTTTCATATATTTTTCATAAAATTTCAGAATTTTCATGTAGTTTTCATAATATCGTGAAGCCATTAGCACAGTGTTTATCATATGCCTAAATATTTGATGAATGCTATTTTATATTTTTAGTACAATCCTCCTGAAAATAGTCAAGTTGTTATATATATTGTATTCCAATACGATAATTTACAACAAATGATTTGAACTACTGTTTTATTCATGCAAGGGAACATGTGCTTGGCAGACTTCTTGAGTTAAACCGGGTGGAGTCATAACCGATGGAACCATTTCAGGTGAACAAGGGCATTTGAATTCCACCTGTAGTGGGACATTGGGTAAAACTGTGGCCTATTATTTTTGATACACAGGTAGACAAAATAAGCATTTAAAAGCCATATTTTCTTTCGTCTCTAGAGGTAGATACTTCAATTTATATCTGGGGCAGGGTGCTCCCACATTTTGGGCAAATTATCTGAATAGCCTTTGGATTTAATCACCTGTGAGGGATACAGGTAACCAGAAGTTACTATGTACATCAGAGGAAGGTGTAGATGGGCTGGAGTTACATGTCTCAGGAAATTTGCATTATTTTTATGTGGAGTGGAGTGGGAAAGTAGGAGAAATATATCTTTGTGTATGCTTCAATGGAGAGATTTTACTTCTGTAGTGAGTGGCTGATTTTTATTCATGAGTAGGTTTTTTTGTTGATTTTTACTTTGAGAGATACTCGCAAAAGATGAGAAGCTGAGAGAAGGGGCAGAAAAACTCACGTTCAGGAGAAATTTCTTGAGAGTTTGGGCCCAAATATTGTGGTTTGAGACATATAAAGCAATTTGAGTTCAGAGTTGAGAAGGTAGCCATTTTCTGTGCCTTCTATTCAGAACCTGGCACTGCTCTTACATCACAGAGAGTGGGAAGTTTCGGGGTATCAGGAGAAACATCTCTGGCAAGGACATTCCTTATTTCTGGATTCAGAATCCAGAATGTTCACCTTTATACCATGGGCCTGCCAATTATTTCTTAAGAAACTCCATTGGCAGTTGGAACAAAGCTATCACTTAGAGTAATTTAAGGGGCAATAGGCAATGGGAAGGAGGGGTTGGATCAGCAGTAAAGGACGACCCTGAGTTGCAGCTACTGGGGACCCATTACATTATAACAAGGGACACCTCCTTTGTACACTCCCAGTAATAACGTGAGAGTATTCTGTTTTGCTGAGAAGTTTGAGATGCCGCAATTATGAGAGTAGAACAAGCTGTTATAATATGGAAACATGACTTTATTCATGGGTTCATGGGACTGAACATTTGGACTACTCATGAACTGCATCTCATAGGAGGAAAAGAACCAGGATCAACCAGCACTTTCACATTCTTGATGTGTGTGATCAATTGATAACCTTTATTAAATAAGGGTTATTCTTGAGAGTCCAAATACAAACAATTACAACTCAGTTATTTGCCAATTGTCTTTTGTTAAAGGCATTTATGTTTTGATGAAACCTGGTTAATATCAATATTAATAAACAACAGGCTAAAGAGCAAAATAATATTGAAAACTTATCTGATAGTGGATATCATCCTAAATATAGCCTATTAGCATGTTGCATACACAAATGCCCAAAAAGAGGAGAAAATGGCAAAACTGTGGATTTCAGCCTTAAAATTACATCATTCTATTGAACAGCTGAAACTAATATTACACTGTATGTTAACTGGGATTTAAATAACAAAATTAAAAAAAAAAAAAAAACGTTACATCACGCTTACTAAATGCTAAACACTTTTTGAAAAATTATAGCATTGGGGCACCTGGGTGGCTCAGTTGGCGGCTGCCTTCAGCTTGGGTCATGATCTTGGTGTCCTGGGATCCAGCCCTGCATCGGGCTCCCTGCTCAGTCAGGAGCCTGCTTTTCCCTCTCCCTCTGCCTGCCGCTCTGTCTGCTCGTGATCTCTCCCTCTGTCAATAAATAGATATAATCTTTAAAAAAATGAAACTTTATAGCATTTTAGATCTTAAGGAAAGAAAAATATAGGAAAACAAAATAACAATGAGTTTTAAAAATAAGGACTATCCTAACCATAGATTAATTAACCAGTTAATATGAATGAACATGAGTTTTAAATTTAAACTTTATTTAACTAAGAAATAATCTAGTAAGCAAAATTTTGAGAATTAATGGACATTTAACTGAATTTTTGCGGTAATAAGAAAATGGAGCTTTCCAGTAATTCCACATTTCTCACTGATAGAAATGTTGCACTGGCCTTTTTTTTTTTTTTTTTTTACTTTAAATTCAATTAGCTGACATATAGTACATCTCCAGTTTTTAATGTAGTGTTCAATGATTCATCAGCTGTGTACAACACCCGGTGCTCATCACATCACATGCCCTCCTTAATGCCCATCACCCAGTGATGCACTGGGCATTTTAAGCATTTTCGAAATGTTACATCCTGTCAAGGTAGAGGATATAGGTTGCAATGCCAGTTTCCTTTTACACCTGGAGTTAGTTGGCATTACAGTTCACCACTGTGCCTCTGACATAAGCTCTTGCATTTTGCATTTGACATGTCACTTAACTTGGGTGACAATCTAACAGGCTTTTCTAAAAGAGTTTTAAAAACATAAGATAGTAAACACATTTCCTTGACAGAGTTTGACCTCTCATTATTTGGAGTTAGTCCCTATTACTTTCCCAAGTGGTTCATTTAAAGGAGCCAGTTGGCGCTTTGCACTGCCTTTCAGATAAATACACAAGGGCTAGAAGCACATTTAAGAATCTGGATTTTTTGTAACGCTTTTAAAAAAAATACCATAAGATAAAATATGGCCATCACAGAGAGCTATAATAGGCCCTGGCGATCTAAAAATACATAAGGTTTAACATGACTTCTTTTTAGCCAGAATTTCCTGAAGAGAGGTAGCTTATAAAATTATTTGCTTCATTTCAATTTAAATTGGGAAACTATCTCAATATTAGTTGTGGCCCATGGTATTTATCAGATGTAGATAAAGAGGTGGGAGGATAGTTTTCTTTTTTAGTGCAAATTAGATATATTTTATCTTAAGGAGTGTAGAATGTGTGTGTCCTATCCTGGAAACAAATGTGTCACCTGAGTATATTCACAACATGAACTAAAATATTGTAATACTCTTAAATATGTAGATTCAGTTCATCACCATTACTTATATATCTATAAAAATCCAATTTCACTAAGAAACTGAATAAACCTTTTTTTTCCTCTGACAGAAATAATCTTCAAATGAAATCATTGAAAATATATTCAGTTTCCAAAACATTTTTTTTTCTTAAAATGCTATGTCCATGTTAAGAACCAGTTTGGACTGTGAGCACCAAGTTTTCAGAGTGTTAAAGTAAATGAAGATGTAATTATTAAACACAATCAATGAAGAAGGAGTCCTGAATTTTCAGAATGTCTTTGCTTCTGAGTTTTTTTACATTTAATTTTATTTTTTCGGTGTTCCAGGATTCATTGTTCATGCACCACACCCAGTGCTCCATGCGATACGTGCCCTCCTCAATACTCACCACCCAGCTGGTGGGGTTGGGTGGCTCACCCAACCCCTCACCCTTCTCCCCTCCAAAACCTTCAGTTTGTTTCTCAGAGTCCACAGTCTCTCATGGTTTGTCTCCCCCTCCGATTTCCCCCAATTCACTCTTCCTTCCCGAGTTATTTTTCAACTCTTTAAAAAGTGATTCAAAAGAATGCTAAGTAATCGGGTATATTTATGTGCTTAGATGTAAATGCATTCTTAACATTGTTTTTTTCCCAAAGTGTATTATTTGTTTATCCTTTTCTTTTTATTTCCCTCTAAGAATATTTTATGAGATCCTCAGAGCACTTTATCATCATATCAATCTCTCAGTATATCTGCAGAATCCCCGGGGATACAATTCCCGGTGGCAAGCAGACATTCTAAGAACTTCAGCTGAATTTAAATCTGATTTACTCGTGAAAAAGCTTTGACAGAAGGGCAAAAATACAATATTATTCTCATTTCATATCTTTTTGTTCAAAGAAATTAATATGTGTAAAATATTAATCATTGTCAGCCAAAAAGATAATAACAATGCCCCCTATATGTATTTTAAGGTACTTGGCACAGTTTTTGAATAATTAACAAAAATTAGTTTGGTGTAGATTACATGAAAAATTTAAAAGATTATTTTACTCTAAAGAGGGCTCTAAATGTGATTCTTTTAACTCTTGTGACATTTTTTTCTCAGTAATAGTGCATGGCTATTACAGTTTCAAAATCCAAAACAGAATGCATGTGTTATTTTCAGGTGTATACAAATGGTGATAAACTACTGATTTGAAAATTAAGGGATGTGGAGCAGTCCAAGATGGCAATGTAGGAAGATTCTGAACTCACCTTCTAGCATGGACACACCAAATTTATGGCTAGATATAGAATGATTCCCTTTGAAAAAGACCTGAAAATTAGCTGGACAGCTCCTTCACCATAAATGGTGAAAGGGCCACATTGAGATGAGTAGGAGAGGCAGAGACACGTCATTCCCACAGGTTGAGTCCTGGCCCGGTAACCCACAATTAGGAAGAATCCCCCAGATCCAGAGCTTCTCCCTAAGAAGCAAGGGGTTGAAGTGCTCCACAAGACACCCCAACTCTTGGGATCTGCAGCAGAGAGATGAGCCTCCAAAACATTTGGCTTTGAAAACCACTGGGGCTCATATCTAGATCTGAAGAGCTGTAGGGAACTGAGAAATGTCTCTTAAAGAGCTTTCAGGCAAACTTACTTTCCCTGAGCACCAGTGCAAAAGCAGCAGTTTGAAATGCACCTAGACTCTATATGAAGGAGATTCATTTGCTAATCTTAAAGCATCTGCCTGAGAGGCAGGGACTGTTGGGACTCTCTCTGTGAGTGAAGGCACTGGCGTGTGCCATTTTTGTACTCTTCCTCTATTTCGATAGAAACTTCCTCTTTTTTTTTTTTTTTAAAGATTTTTTATTTATTTGTTTGTGAGAGAGGGGTAGAGAGAGAGAGCAGAGGGAGAGGAGCAGAGGGAGAGGCTCCTGCTGAGCAGGGAGCCTGATGTGGTGCTTGATCCCGGGACGTTGAGTCGGTTAAGTCAGACACTTAACCAACTGAGCCACCAGGTGCCCTGTAACTTCCTCTATCTTGATTCCTTTGTGCTTGCCCCCTATCCTGCAAAAGCCTTTGGGCATGCCATGTTCTCTTACTGCCATGCTAAAGCTAGCATGGCACACAGTACTCCTTGTGTGCCTAGCATGGCACACAGGGGTACTCCTTGATCACCTGGCACTGGTGACCAGGGGAGCTTATGTTTTTGGGTCCCGTGGGACTGTAACAATTAAAGAGACAGTTCTTGGTGGGCTACCAACCCCAGAGCTCTACACAAACAGCAAGGCACCACCAGTCTTTCTGTGAAAGAGGCCTATTTACTTGTTCTGGAGCTTTACTCTGAGGGACAGACTTCAGGCTTGCCACACATCTAGAAGCTATGGAGATGCTTGCAGGGAACATATTCTAGGGAATAGCAAATCAGTAAAGGAACGTCAGCCTTAAATGATGCATTAAAACAGATGGATTTAATAGGTATACATAAAACTTCCCATCTCAAAGCAGCAGAATACACATTCTTCTCAAGTGCAACATGGTGCATTCTCCAGGATAGATCATATCTTAGGCCACAAAAAAGTCTCAATCAATCTAAGAAAACTGATATCATATCAGGCATCTTTTCCAACCAAATGGTATAAAACTAGAAATCAATTACAAGAAGGGAATTGGCAAAAATCACAAATATGTGGAGATTAAACAACATAATACTAAACAACCAATGGATCAATGAAGAAATCAAAGGTGAAATCAAAAAATATCTTGGAAATGAAATACCTCAGAAAATTAAAAATAGCAATATCATATGTAATTCCACATTAGGATATTTACCCAAAGAATAAGAAAACACTAATTTGAGAAGATATATGCACCCGTATATTTATTGCAGTGCTATTTATAGTAGCTGAAATATAGAAGCAACCCAAGTGTCTATCCATAGATGAATGGCTGAAGAAGATGTGGTATGTATGTGTGTATATATATATACACACATACACACAATGACTTCTATAGCCTTGAATTCCTATTGTGGTAGATGTGAATTTAGATCTTTGGCAGTGCTATTCTTTTTGCTTTTTTTCTGCCATCATCCTACTGTGATTATATTGTTCTTGTTAAATCAATATTGAATGCTTATATTATTATGCCTACTCAAATATTATTCATAGCTGAACATTTTAGTGTGTTGTGATATAATTCTTGATTACTTTCTTGTTGGTTTAACTAGTAATTGCCTTATTTCATAGTTTATTCAATTTTCTTTATATTCACTGCTAACTTTTTTTACAACTTTCAATATTTTCTTAAAGTATTTCTCCTACATCTTCTTTTTCAATTATGTAATTGATGGATGTATTAGTTTGCTGAAGCTGCCATAACAACTTATCACAAACTGAGTGGCTTAAAACATAAATTTCTTGCCTTACAGTTCTGGTGTCTGGAAGTCCAAAATCAAGGTGTCAGCAGAGCCAATGCCCCCTCTGAAACCTGTAGGGGAGAATCTTCCTTGCCTCTTCCTAGCTTTAGGTGGTTTGCTGGAAATCTTTGGTTTCTTGCTTTGCCTCTGCAGCACTTCGGTCTCTACCTCATTCCTCACATGGCTTTCTCTTCTCAACCCCTCCCACCCCTCTTCCCCCACCTCCTGTGGTATGTCTATGTCCCTGTGTCTCTACTCTTCTTATAATGGCATCTGCCATATTGGATTAAGAGCCCATCATACTTCTGTATGACCTCATCTTAACTAATTACCACCGTGGCAACTTCCTTTCTGAATAAGGTCATATTCTGAGTTATGGGAGTTAGGATTTTAAGATTATTTTTTTGGAGAGGAAGGTGTCACAATTCAACTCCTATAGCAATAAAACTTCTTCTTCTCCATCTACCCCCCCCCCCTTGGAAACATTCCCTCTTGAAATCTTGATTTTTTTCTGTCTGAATTACTTTCTTTCAGCTTTATTGCACATTCATCCTCCTGGGAATTTTTTCTGCTGTTATCCTGGGGAATTCTCTTTCTCCTAATTAGATCATAGGGATCTCATGGCTGCTTCCAGTGGCTTTATCAGGTCTGTCTCGTAATTCTCATTTACTCTAAAGAAATAGCAACAATAGTAACATAGCTCAGTAACACAACTGGCACAGTTGAAGAGAAAACTAATTAACAGTAATGTCAATAGGAAAAACTATTCCCGAGTCAACAATGGGAGAGTAAAATAGAAAGCATGGAAGAAAAGTTAAGGATAGGGAGATGGTTTCCGAAATGACAGTACAATATCTAGTACATAAAACTTCAGAAAGACAGAATAGGAAATGAATACAAGGTTAAAATTCAAGGACACATGGAGAGAAAGTGCCTAAAACTGAATAAGACACATACTTGAATTATAAGAACCCTACTAAGTATTAAGTAATATTAAAAAATTAATACACCCTCAGGTGAGATATCAGGACACCAAACTGGTGTAATGAGAACATCAAAAATGCTTATATAATATATATGATATATATGCATATATATATATGACAGTGTATATTTCCTATTTGAGAATAAGAATTCTCCAAAGAAGAAGAAAAACATAGAATAAGAATTCTCCTATAAAAATTTTTAAAAACTCATACTAAAAGACTTTAATATGTCAGAAATTATAAAAAAAGTAAAAATGACAAAAAATTAATATATGGGGGAAATGAGTAACCCATTAATAAAATTGATCTTACAGTAGATATAGAATTCTGTGCCTCAAAGTAGAGAAAGTACATTCTTTTTCAAAAGCACATGTGAGGGGTGCCTGGGTGGCTCAGTGGGTTAAAGCCTCTGCCTTCGGCTCAGGTCATGATCTCAGGGTCCTGGGATCGAGCCCCGCATCAGGCTCTCTGCTCAGTGGGGAGCCTGCTTCCCCCTCTCTCTCTGCCTGCCTCTCTGCCTACTTGTGATCTCTCTCTTCTCTGTCAAATAAATAAATAAAATCTTAAAAAAAAAAGCACATGTGATAGTTTTAAAAAATAGCTCTGTATTAGATCACAAAGTTAACATCAATAAATGCCAACCAAGCTTGAGTAATACAGGTCATATAATTTTAGAATTCAAGGTTTAATATTTTAGATCTATTATTCTATTAGAGTAACAAAAATGAGATTGCTAGTTTAAATTTTGTGAATATTTTAGTTGTCTTTAAATATATCTTTTCTCAAAAAGAATATTCTGATCATATTTCTGTAAGTACCAATTAATGTACTCGTTTTACTGTCAGTTTCGAAAAATTTGATTCTATCATTTTTTTGTTTGCTATGCAATAGTATTGTCCATTGTTATTTTAATTTACATATTACATGGCTAGTACAATTCACCATTTTCTAGGTTTATTATTTTTTGTCTTTTAAAGTATTTTTATATTATTTTTATAGATATTTTAAACATTTGGCAAATATAAAATGTTAATATATCTTTATTTTTCTAGTATACATTATTTTTTTGTTGTAAATTATATTTTAGCTTTCTAATTTATTTTATTCCTCCTAAACTTATAACTTAATCCTTCCTATTTAATAACTAACCCAGTTGCCTTTAATTTTTTTCTGTGGCTTAATGCATAAAAACTATTATAACATATTTAATATATGGTTGTCTAAGTTGATATTTTTAAAAATGTTAGTTAATACAAAGATACTAATGAAAATATCTGCCAATTGAAAATGGATTATTCCTTTAAAATTCTCTTATACTAATGTCTATTTCTTGTTTGTGTGTTTTAGTCAATTAATCTCTCATTTTTGTTAAATTACTACACTAATTCTTTTATTGTGGCTTTATGACATTCTTAGTTTTGTAAGTAAAGAATGTGGTTTGACAGATTCTTGAGTTGCATTGCTTGGATTTGTTGAGTTTTTGATATTCATCTTTATTAATTTTATCCTGAATATGCACATGAGGTGCTCTGGATAAGAGACATATTAGTTATTACAATTACATACACAATAATAATTCTGTTGATTCCCCTTGTTCAGGTCCTTACCTCTAAGGTGACATGATGAAAACCAGATGGAATAACTCCATAGGTGCAAGATGGAGAAACATGGATTTTCTCTATTTGCATGTAATGTACAGGGGGAGAGGCAGCTGCCTCCTCCTCCCCTTTCATCTTTGGAGATAGGTTGGGAAGGATCCTAGGTTTCCACTTTAACCTTCTGGAATGTAAACATATCCTTCCAAGGTCCTGATAAGCTACAGTGTCTCTGACTTTTATGACCTAGAGATGTTTCCAAGGTATTGGACCTCATTCTTCCTTGAAATGTAAATATCTAAGGAAATAGAGCACCCATGTTTGTGGCCCCTTAAGAGATTAGTTTAAGGGTTGAGCCTAGGCTATAACCATTTGGCCTTCTTGGGGAGATAACAAATTTTACTACATTTAAAAAAAAAAGATTTATTTATTTTAAAGAGAGAGAGAGAGAAATAGGGAGCGAGCGAGCAGGGGATGGGGTAGAGGGAAAGGGAGAGAGAGATTCTCAAACAGACTCCCTGCTGAACATAGAACCTGATGCAGGGCTCCATCTGACAACCCTGAAATCATGACCTGAGCTGAAATCAAGAATCAGATGCTCAACCAACTGAGGCACCCAGGGGCCCCATTTTACTATATTTTTGATCAGCATAATTAACTAAACAAAAGGCTACAGATCTAATCCTCATAGTATCTAAAGAATAAAATACTTCTAGAGGAAGTGTAGGCAAATGTTTTCTATTCATATATATCTTAGTGTCTCAATAGGCTAGGGCTTTTTACAGAAGCACTGAGAAACCCAGGGAAGATATGCTTCTACACAGGTTTGAAGCCTAGCTTTACCTTTCCTTTGGACATTGGACAAGTTTTCTCTAAGCCTCAGTTACTTCTTAAAAAAAAGAGAATGATTATAGCAGTATCTATCTGATAAAGATTAAATATTGATTGTGATACAGTTTATTATCTAAGCCGTGACATTTTGACAGTGTCTGGGGGTACTATTATTCTTATGCTGGAGCAACACGCATAAGCCAGGAGCGCCCCTGGCACACTAGACATAAGCCATACTAATTGAAATAAGCCATCTCATTACAATGTCTGGTACCTAGTAATTACTCAAGGATTTTTAAATTTTATGGTTTACTTGCTTGCTTTTAAAAAATTTTTATTAGTACTTAGTTACATTGGTTGTTTATTTGAGGTCTTTTTATCTTGTTCAAGTAACATATTTTAAGCTCTTTATTGGAATTTAACACCAATTTGAAGTCTTGCTTTTAAAATATCTATGAAATACTGTAGAAATAACTGAACCCCTTGTGTATACAGCAACACATCCTGTTATTATATGAATGCAAGAATGCTTATATTTGTCAAGTACTGGAAATTAGTATTTATGCAAAGTATGCCCAGTCTTTCAAAACTAATTTTTAAAAACTTGTTTCTAAATTTGAGTTTGAGTTGCAGAACCGATACTAAGCTATGTATGGCATCCCCATCTATTCTGTAAACATTAGAGCGTCTTTCAGTTGTACTTGCTCTATGGGTAATGACAAGTCAATGCTAATGCATAATAAACTTGGGCTTAACTTAATTTGGGCTTAACTTCTGCTTCTCATTTTTTTTATATATGTGGTTGAGAAGTGATGGATGTTCCCCCTTCCCATTGGGAATAGATATAACATTTTTAGAAATAAGTTTATGGGTTTTATGGGTTGTAATTATTGCACTCTCTCAACTACTTGTGAAATTCCAATTTGATCAATAGGAAATTAAATTGTAATATGCTAATTAGGTAAATAAAGAGAACATTTTAAACATCACTTCCTAAACACATAATTTAAATAGCTTCCTCCGTGGGACTCATCTACACATTATCTCTTTCTTTATTTTTCATTATTCTTTGTTTTCTTCTTAGTATTTGGCATATTTGCAAGTATTTTGTTTATTGCATATTGCCTACTTACACTGTTCTACTGATCATTTTTAAAAAATATTTTATTTATTTATTTGACAGAGAGAGAGAGAGATCGCAAGTAGGCAGAGAAGCAGGCAGAGAGAGAGGGCGAAGCAGGTTTGCTGCTGAGCAGAGAGCCAGATGCGGGGCTCGATCCCAGGACCCTGAGATCATGACCTGAGCTGAAGGCAAAGGCTCGAACCCAGTGAGCCACCCAGGTGCCCCCCATTGATCATTTTTATTGGTACTTGCCTAAATATTCTGTTCCATTGATCTGTCAATTCTTGCCCAACACTCATAGCCTCTTCATCATTGCAAATTTATAGCATTTTTATAGACCTGAAGGTTTTATAAGTGTTAGCAAGTTAGGAAAGTAGATTGAGTGACACCACATACCTCGTTCTCTTCAAACCTATATACACATTAAAACATATAAGTTTTTGAGAATAGTAAGGCCCTCTAGCTTGTTTCTTTGCTGGTATATTTGCTTTTGTCCAGAACAGTGTTCACACACACACACACACACACACACACACTAGATGCTCAGTAAATAGTTGTTGAGTGAATGATTGAATCTTCTTATAAACAGAAGTTCATATAGAAATGAAATACTTCACTTTGAGATAATGCAGCTCAATATTTTCACATTTTTTGTCATGTAAGAATTTCATTTATAATCTCTTTATCTCAATCTAGCCCTAAAAATGCTATTGAAATATGACATTTTTCATCCTTGTAATAGCCTACATAGAGTCTTTATTAGAAAAAGTAGGAATATCTTTTTTTTTAAAGCTTTAAAACAAAAGCTTTCTTGATCCTTTATCCTCATACACCTAATGTTACCTTTAGAGCAAAAGACATTTTAGAGTTATGCACAAATGCCTTCTTAGGAGCTTCAATCTCCATGACCACTTCAACACATTCTACTCTCTATTAAAGCTTCTTTTTTCTTTCATTGAGGTGTACAAAGTCAAGAACATCTCCATGTTATTAACTCCAATGGTTCTTTTGATCTCATCTTACTCAATGCTGAAGGAATATTTGACACAACTGTGCATTCCTTTGTGCTTAAAATATTTTCTTCTCTTAGTTTCTGGAACACCCTTCGTTCTAATTTTACTTCTAGCTGACTGCTTCTTAATCTCTTTTTTAATCCCCTGTAGCCTCTGAATGGAATATATCAAGCCTTGCTTGTGGATCCTATTTTCTACTTTAACTCTCCTTCTCTAGGT
Source organism: Potos flavus (assembly GCA_028534135.1). NCBI lineage: Eukaryota > Metazoa > Chordata > Mammalia > Carnivora > Procyonidae > Potos > Potos flavus. The sequence goes on from CM052896.1 coordinate 82,016,416, forward strand.
ACTATCATCCATTCTCATGTGTTTAAGTGCTAGTTATATGCAAAGTAGTTCAACTTAATATCTTGAGCCTTGAAGTCTCCTTCAAAGTGCAGACTTGATGCACACTTGCCTACTTGAACTCCGATCTCTCATCTCACAAATATTTTAAACTTAATATATCTAGATTGAAACTCTTGAGATTCCTTTCCCTCACCTCCAAACGTACACTCTCCCCAAGATTCCATAACTCAATTAATGAAACCATCTCCTATCTAGTATTAAAGTGAAAAATGTGTTTCCTCACATGCATTTACAAATTCTTACCATTCTTTTTGCTCCCCATGGACACCATTCAACTTCAAGCAACCATCATCCTTTGATCAAGAATTTTTGGTCTCCTGGCTTCTATTCTTCTCTCTACCTCCCCATTGTCATCATTCTTCATTCATTTGTCAGAGTCTATGAATACAATTGTGCCATACTTTTGCTTAAACTCATTCCTTCTTTATTATTCAAAATAAATTCTGAACTCCTTTCTGTGCCCTACACTATTTCTATGATCTGAAGTTCCTGTACTTTTCCGATTGCATCTCCTATCACTCTCCCATTCGCTTTGATTTTTTTGTACCCAGAAAGGTACTCAGCTCTTTAATATGTTACACCATTTGTCTCAATGACAGGTTTATTCTCATTCTTCAAATTTCTGTTTAAAATTCACTTCTGTGGAGAAGCCTCAAGCAACCACATATCCCCATCATTCTCAATTTATGGCCCAATATTTACTTCTTTCCATCAGGTCATCACAACCTATATTTATGTTACAGATATAGTTTTAGTATCTGTGGACTCACAAAATATCTCAAATATTTTTCTATTTTTAAAGTTTATTTCCACAATTTATTAATGTGCATTAAAAAGAGTTCAAACATTAAACAAATAAAATTCATGCAGTGTTTGACACAGAAAACACTTAGTCCTTTAAAAAGATATGATACATTGTCTTTAGTTGTAGAAAAGAACATTTTTTTTCCTGTAGAATCAGTAAGTTTTTGCCTTTCTAATAATATAAAATATATAACCAGTTTTGGTTTCCATTTTACATTAGCTAACAAAATTCTGAGCTAAAACTGTTTAAATCTCTAAATTATATAACTAAGTAATTATTTTATCTTGCTACTTTAAAACATTTCTATGTAATTAAATAAGATCTAGTAGAATGATAACATATCACTTTAATCTATTTTGCTTACCAATATATATTTTGTATTGTACATATATCTTCACTTCTGAAAATGAAAAAGAAATTTTTCCTTAGGGTTTTGTGTGATTTTTCTGTGTAGTCTTTATCATTAGGAATATTTTATTTTATTTTTTTAAAAGATTTTATTTATTTTTTTTGAGAGCGAGAGAGAGTACAGAGGGAGAGTGAGAGAGAGAAGCAGACTCCCTGCTGAGCAGAGAGCCCGATACAGGGCTCAATCCCAGGACTCTGAGATCATGACTCAAGCCAAAGGCAGATGCTTAACCACCTAAGGCACCCAGAAGCTCTATTATGAATATTTTATAAAATGAAAGACATATGTGGGTGAGCTCTTATCTCTTATTTAAGAGCACTTAGACTATATTTTAATTGCTTATTTCCTTTTTATGTATTTTCAACCGGAACTATAAAATATGACAGAAGAGGCTATATTGGTTTTGACAAGTACTAAGTCCTTTATGTATATTGCATGGTGCTTACTAGATGATCCATATTTATTAAATGAAAGAACAAGTGGTTAGGTTATTATTGGGACAAATATGAAACCCATGAGGCCTATTGTTGCATATATATCTTTCATAGGACCCCTTCTTAAACTGCTGTTAGGGTTTAAATCTTTGAGCAATCTTCACTTTCACAAAATCTTGTATTGCTGATTAGCTGAGGCAATGACAAAAAATAGGGCTTAACTCAGCAGTTTCTTGTATTTGCCTCATTAAAATTTAGAATAAAATGTTTGGTTCAATTTATCTGAGGTCATTGCTTTATTTTGTGAATTGTGGATATGTGTTGGAGACATGGAAATGATCTATTCCACGATATGAAATCTAACCCTCCTTTGAGCAACCTTTTAATCTGGATTATAGGCAACATGAGAAGACATACTCCTGGAAGGCTCATTCTGCTCATGGCATCTAGTGCGAAAAACCCTGGTTATTTGTTTGTATTTTTTCAATTCTGGTTCAAAAGAACTCCTGTAAAGAACTGGTAATTGGAAAGTGTTGGTGGTCAGATTATCACCAGTGGAAAGTAAATACTGTCATTAATCTAGTAAAGAATTCTCAAACAGCTAGTGAAGTTTGAAATCAGATATTCACATGGGAATGCTATGATTATAAATATTAAAAGATCTCCAAAGGCAATGGTAAAGGAAAAGAGTGATAATCAGAAACAAAGTTGTGCAGTCACACTTCAAAATATATATAGATTAGTTTACAAGATTTTTTTCATTCTTCTCAGTACTTCTGTATTTTCCATTGTGTGTTGGTTGGATATACAATAACTTTGACCCCAGTTATGCAATAACTTTTTATATACTGGGAAAAAATAATTAAAAAGAAACAAAATCTATGCATAAAACTAACATTTTAATTGGGCAATGATATGTTAAATGGTAGAAACTATTTTTAAAGATACATGGATAATAGTCTTTTATCAAAAAGTAGAGAGAAACTAAGGTGTAAAATCCATTATTTTTATATGAGTTAATAAAAAGTTAAAACATCTTGCTTTTAAAAGGCATATTATTATTTTTTATGTGTTAATTTGCTCCAAATACACTTTCCCGGAGATACTCCCATATCAAATTATTTTGATAAATTTAGAATATTTGTCTCATTATTGTTAATGCTTTTAGATGCTCAGTGAAGAAAGTTAGGAATGTATTAAAACATGTAAATAACAAAGTGTAAAAGAATCCATAAAGTCTACCACTAAAAACTAGTTAATATTTTGAAAAATATGATTTAATTTAAAAAGTTTATAAATTTTGCTTTCGGTTCTGACGTGTAAAGAACTTGAAAGTCATCATTCCCATTCTTACAAGAAAAAGCTGGACAACTTAAAAGCAGTATATATTTTTTTGAGCCAGAAGAGACCATGGTTTGCAGATAAAACTGCCACCCCAGAATGTGGAAAGACAGGCACATCTAGAAAATCAGTCAAAATCCGCTTGTATTGAACAAAACCACTGGTGCCATAAACTTATATTAGCACTTAACTGGTAATTTTAATGATTTCTGGAGGCTACATGTAGATGAGAATGAGGATGCCTGTGGACTTCAGTTTTGGGGTGGCCCCTACCCCGTTGTAGACTTTCTCTCAAAGAACCTAACCAGATCCTCATGAGGAAGATTCAAGAAAGATCTCCTCATGCAGGGAAAGAGAAGTCGCTATTAAATACCCTTGAACCTGATCCTAACAAACAACTGCTGTCCAGCAGAGAAGACTTTGTGAGAACCTTATCTCACATGGAGGAAGAGAATTCCTCCCACTTCAGCCTCCTGTAGCCTTTTTATCTTATTTAATAGCCGGCAGGGGGAAGATAGTCAAGAGATATCAGGGATGCTATAATCAGGGAAGAGTGTAGACAGAGAGAAGGCTACATCACTGGGAAACATTTGTGGATATCAACAAATGGGCTCTAATTGAAAGACTACACCACATACCAGAAAAATGGGTAATGTGAGCAAAGAGATAGTGACTCTAAGAAATAATTAAAATGAAATTTTATTTTGTTTATTATTTTTTTTAATGATTTTATTTATTTATTTGACAGAGACACAGTGAGAGAGAGAACACAAGCAGGGGGAGTGGGAGAGGGAGAAGCAGGCTTCCTGTCGATCAGGGAGCCCAACGTGGAACTTGATCCCAGAACCCTGGGATCATGACCTGAGCCAAAGGCAGATGCTTAAGTACTGAGCCACCCAGGAACCCCTAAAATGAAATTTTAGAAATTAAAAACATTGCAAGAGAAATGAAAAATTCCATCAACAGACTTTAAGTCTACTTAAAGGGTTAAGAAAAGAATTTGTGAACTTGAAGATAAGCCAATAGAAACTTTTTAACTGGAATATAAGAGAAAAAAGAATCAAGGAAAGGGAACATGCAATAATTGTAGGGCTCTTTCAAAATGCATAATAGATATATAATCAGAATGTCAGAAAGGTAAAAGAACATAGCGGAAGAAATATTCAAAATAATAATGGTAAAGTGTTCTCAAAATTAATGAAAGACATAAAACCACAGATCTAGGAAGACCATAGAAGACCAAGCAGGATAAATATCCCCACAGCCAGGCTCATATTTAAACAGAAAAATCTTGAAAGAGGCCAGAAAGGAAAGTGAAGGGGAATATTACCAGTAGAAGAACAAGAAGAAGACTTACAACAGGCTTCTCATGAGAATGCAAGCAGGAAGAACATGGAATAACATATTCAACATCTTTTTGAGAACCAATTTAGAATTCCATAGCTAGAAAAATTATCTTCATATGAAACAGATAAATATATATTTTCTCAGATAAAAAAAGACAGGAAATTTATGACCAGCAGGATTTCCCTGACAGGATTGTAAGGAGAACTTTTTAGGTAGAAGGAAAATGATATAGGTCAGAAATCTGGATCTATAATGAGAGGAAATACACTGAAGAAGGCATAAATAAAAGTAAAATAAAACCTTGAATTTTCTTTATTCTTGATCTACAAGATAACTGTTTAGTATAATGATAGTAACAATTTATTGGGTGATTATGGCATATGGATAAGTGAAAGGAATGTAAATAAGTGATGAATGACAGAAACTGAAAGCTCTGCTATAAGGTACCTATATCTCACTGAAGTGATATAATGTTAGTTGAAGGCAGACTTAGATTAGGTTAAAATGTGTGATATAAATTGAAAGACAGAGATTATCAAAGTAGACAAAAAAGATAATTATATGTTGTCTATAAGTTACCCAACTTAAATAATAAAACAGAGATAAGTTAAAAGTAAAGGGACGAAGAAAATAGAGTATGTTAGTATTAATCAAAAGAAAGCTTGATTAGCTATATTAATTTCAAACAAAGTAGACTTAACACAGAATATTATCAAGGATAGTCATAAAGGGATCAATTCTCAAAAAAAAGAAATAACCCTTAATGTGCTTGAAAATAATAACTATGCAAAAAATATATGAAGCAAAATTGATAGAACTGAAAGGAGAAATAGGCAAATATAGTTGGAGATTCCAACATTCTTATCAGTAATTGATAGATCAAGCAGGAAGAAAATTAGTAAGGATACAGATGGCATTAACAGCACTATCAATTAATACGATCTAAATGACATTTATAGAATACTCCATCAAATAAGAGCATAGTACATTTTATTCTTAAGCTCACTTGAAAGATTCACCATAATAGACTACATTTTGGGCTATAACACCAGTATACATTTAAAATAATAAAAGTTGTAGAGTGGCTGGGTAGCTCAGTCAGGTAAGCATCCAACTCTTGATTTCAGCTCAGGTTGTGATCTCAGGTTATGATCTCAAGATCATGAGATTGAGCCCTGCTTGAGATTCTCTCCTAATGCCCTTCCCCTCACTCAAGCTCTTTCTATCTCTCTAACATTAAAAAAAAAAAATCTTAAAAAAATAAAATAATAAAAGTTGTGCAAAATATGTCCTTAGACCACAATGGAATTAAACTAAAAATCAACAACAATAAGATAGCTGGAAAATCCTCAAATATGTGGAAATTAATAACACTTCTAAACCACCTATGGATCAAAGAAAGGGTCTCAAGGGAAATTTGAAAAAAGATTTTGAATGGTATCAATATGAAAATACAACTTATTAAAGTCCCTGGAGTGCAACAAAGCACTATTTAGAGGGAAATTTATCGGACTAAATATTATATTAGAAAGAGAAGGATATAAAATAAATAACCTAACTTTTCTTCTTAGGAAACTAGAAAAAGAGAAATTAAAGCGTGAATCAAGCAGAAGTAGGAAATAATACCAATTTGAAAAAAAATTAATGAAATATACAACAGAGACCTGAGAACATCAACAAACCCAGTACCATTAGCTGGTGTTTGAAAAGATCAATAAACTTGATAGACTTATAGATAGACTAAGACAAAAAAGAAAGGAGACCCACATGGCCAATATCATAAATGAAAGAGAAGTCATCACTAGTGATCCCACGGACATTAAAAGGATAATAAAGGAATAGAATGGATACCTCTACACCCATAAATTTTTTTAAGATTTTATTTATTTATTTGACAGAGAGAGCACAAGTAGGTAGAGCGGCAGACAGAGGGAGAGAGAGAGAAGGAGGCTCCCCACCAAGCAGGGAGCCTGATGCAGGGCTCGATCCCAGGACTCTGGGATCATGACCTGAGCTGAAGGCGCCCGCCTGACCAACTGAGCCACCCAGGCACCCCTTTACCCACAAATTTGATAACTCAGATTTAATAGGCCAATTCCTTGAAAGAAACAAAGAATCTAACAAAGAAGAAATAAATAAACTGCCTTATTATTAGTAAATAAATTGAATCAATAATTAATAACCTTCCAAAAAGGAACACTCTAGGTCCACATACTTTCGCTTATGTATCTTTCCAAACATTTAAAGAAAAAAAAATGTACCAGTTCTCCACAATCTCTTTCAGAAAATAGAAGCTAGGGGACCACTTCCTAGCTCATTCTATGAGGTCAGCATTATAACATCAAAACCAGATAAAGACTTGGCAAGAAAGGAAAACTATAAATCAGTTTCCTGCGTGACCATAGATGCAACAATCCTCAACAAAATATTACCAAATTGAATCCACAAATGATATAAAAAATTATACAGCACAAATAAGTGGATATAATTAAGGGATAATTCCATGTATGCAAATCTGAAATTTTAACATTTGAAAATTTAATCAATGTAATTTGCCATTTACACAGACTAAAGAAGAAAATCATGTTGTTATATCAAGTGGCAGTGAAAAATAATTTGAGGGGTGCCTTGGTGGCTCAGTTGGATGAGGGCCAGCTCTAGATAATCCACTCAGGTCATGATCTCAGGATCCTGGAATCAAGCTCTACCAACAGGATCTGTGCTCAGCAGGGTGTTTACTTGAGGATTCTCTCTCCCTCTGTCCCTCTCCCTGCTCATGTACACTCCCTCTCTTTCTCTCTCTCTAAAACAATAAATCTTTAAAAAATAACTTGATAAAATGTATCACTTATTCATGATTTCAGAAAACCTCTCAGCATGCTAAGAAAGAGAAGAAATTCCTCATCTTGAAAAAGAACAAGTTAAAAAAAAAAAAACTACAGCTAATATAAAATTTAATGGCAAGAAGCTGGTTGCTTTCCCCAAAGATCAAGAACAAGGCCAGCATGACCTTTCCGACCACTCCTATTAAACACCTTGCTGAAAGTCCTAGCTAGTGCACAAAGATAAGAAAGATAAACAAAATGTATGCAGATTGGAACAGGAGAAATAAAACTCTTTATTCATTGTCTATCTGGTAATATCAAAGTATTTATAAAAAACTCTTGGAATTAATAAGGATAGCCAGATTGAAAGATACAAAGATAATATACAAAAGTCAGTTGCTTTCCTATATATCAACACTGATGATTATACTTTGAAATTACATTTAAAAAAGCAATACCACTTATAGTAGTACCAAAAAAGGAAAAAAAGGAAATACTAAAGTGTAAATCTAACAAAATATGTGCAGGCCCTGAATACCTGAATTAGAAAATTACAAAATACTGATGATAGAAATCAAAGAATATTCAAATAGATAATACTGATGGTTGAGAGGATTCAATATCATTAATATTGCTAATATTCTCCCCAATTTAACCTATAGATTCAATATAATTCCAATTAAAATCCTAAAAAATGATTTTGTAGACAATAACAAACTGATTTTAAAGTCCTTATGGAGGGACATCTGGGTGGCTCAGTTCATTAAACGTCCGCCTATAGAGACATAAAAGGGGTCAATGATTGCCAGGGGTTCAGAGTGTATGTGTACAATGGGGGGATGGAAGGGGGGTGGAGAAAGGTGGTTGAATGAAGCAAAGAGAAGTAAAACCTGATGATGAAGGGAAATGGCAGAAATATTAAAAATTAAATTTTTTAGCATTTTGGAAATCTCTACTCTTTAGAATTGGAAATTAATTTGATGTAAGAAGCAGATAAAATTAATATAGCATAAAATCTGAGGTTTTTTGCTACACACATATATCCAGTGGTCTACTAAATACCTATTTCTGGATGTCTCAAAAATACCCCCAAAGCAACATTTTCAAAATTGGGCTTGTAACCTGTCTCCTAATTTTATTCTCCTTTAATATTCCCTATTTCAGAAAATATTTCCATAACCCATCCAATTATTGAAGCCGTAAATACGGTAGTCTGTTTTAACACCTTCTCCCACCAGATTTTTCCAAAGTTGGGTCAGTTTTGCCTCAAGATATATGTACTTCAAGATACATATACCTTGAATTGATCTTTTCTCTCCGTTTCCATCAACACCCTTCTATTATTTCCAGTATGATCTGCTTGAAGTACTTTTTAAAAAACCAATCTGCATGTTATCCATTTTAAGCTCAACACTGTGGCCAAAGTGATCTTTGCAAATTCAAGTCTGTTTATATCACCACCCTGCATTAAAAATACTCAATGATTTCCTGTTCCTCTTAGTATCAAGTGCCAGGGCCTGAACATGCGATGTGAGTGAGTCGACAACGTGCTACATTGCCCAACACAGTTCCAGGTTCTATCTGTTACTCTGGTAGTTTAATTTTTTTATTCATACCTCTTTTTATTTAGAGAGGTACATAGTTTGGACAATAAATTATATGCTTATCCTGATTGTAAGGCTCTTTATTATCTGGCCTCTGTCCTCCTATGTCTTAAGCCTCATCCTGAAACCTGCTCCTTCTTACCCTCATAGCCCTAATTTTTGTTCATTCCTTGGTACCTGCCACACTCTTTCCTCCCACAATGTACTTGCCTATATGATGTTTGCTATGTCTGAGACTCCGTTACCCTGACCTCCCCATCCCTCCATTTTTTTTTTTTTTTTTTGCCTAACCAATTTCTACTTATTCTTCAGACCACAACTTGATTGTCAAGAGTTCCCTGGACTTCTGAAATGTTTAAATTCCCCTATTATATGATTTCATAGGAACATACACATTTCCTTTGTAGTACTTATTACCATAGTAACTTTACATTTTGTGTTTGATTATTTTATTAATATCTGCTTCTCCTATTAGAAACTTACTAGTATATAAATACCATGACAGTGCCTAAATAAATTATATTTGTTAAGCTTAACCTTTGATATAAAAGTTGAGCAAAAATGAATTGTCCCCATCATCACACACAACTTAGGTCCCATGGTTCATCATAATAATCAGTTCCTTGCACAATCATTGGAATTCCTTGCCTTTTACTTCCTGTTTTGTATGTACATGGCAGAAGAGAAAACCAAATACCAATTACCAGTGGGCCTTTAGTGGCACCAGATAATATTACTCCCTTCTTCCCTTGTCCTTTTAGAAAACTATCTCATATCATATCCTCTTTGAGCTTTAACGTATCCTCCCCCATTGTTATCCTCAGTTAAGCATTTTTCTTCCTGTTCCACTGATAACTTGCAACCTCCCCAAAGTATATTAACACATATTAGACATCTGCCGATTCTCATGCTTTTATACTCTACCTTTCCTCCTATTAATATAAATGCTTCTGTGTTTCTATTTAATGCACTATTCTACTAGTTCACCAGCCTCTAGCCCCATCTCACCTCTGAAAGGCAATCTTTCACTCTAATCTCCACATCATCAATTTGTCCTCTCTACAAAAGCATTTTTTTTTAGCAACTAAACATGGTTCAGGTTTTTATGGGAAAATCCCTTTCTTAATACCTCACACTTCCCTTCAGTTATTGACTCATTATTATCTACCACTTTACAGCAAAAACTCCTCCAAAGGGTTGCCTCTACTTCCTTTCTCACAAACTATTTCAGGCTTTTAAATCCACCATTCTATGGAAACTATACTTCTCAAAATCACTAATAATTTCCAGGTTGTTAAGTCTAATGGCAATTCTTTTTTTTTTTTTAAGATTTTATTTATTTATTTATTTATTTATTTATTTATTTATTTAAGAGAAAGTGGAGAGGAAGGGCAGAGGGGGAGGCAGAGGGATAAGCAGACTCGTTGGTGAGTGCTTAGCCTAATGCGGGGCTCAATCTCCTGACCCTGAGAAACTGACCTGAGCCTAAATCAAGAGATAGATGTCCAACCGACGGAGCCACCCAGTGACCCTCTAATGGCAGCTCTAATCTTTATTTTACTTGACCTATCAGAAGGAATTAAAAGAGTTAGTCACTCTTTCCTTTTTGAAACATGATCTTCACTTGTATTCTGAGACTCCACGTTTTCCACATTTTCCTTTGGCCGTCTCTTCTCAGTCTCCTTTGCTGGTTTTCCCCATTCCCCAACCTCCTAATATTTGAGTGACCCAGCGCTCAATCCTCCTACCTCTTACATCGCTATACTAACACTCAGCCAGTTCATTTGATCTCATGGCCTCTGATTCCATCTGTACTCTGATGACTCTTTAATTTATATCTCTATATAGGCACTCTCATCTGAATTTTAGATTCTCATATCCAAAAGCACACATAACAACTCTACTGGAGATTTAATAGTTGTCTCAAAATTAACATGTTCAAAATAGAACTCTCTATTTTTTCCCCAAATCTGTCCCTCCCACAATCTTTCTATTCTTAGTTATTGTCAAATCCATCTTTCCAATTTGTTCATGCCAGTAACATCTTTGACTTCTCTTTGTACTTAACATCTATTCTAGTTGCAAGTCCTATTGACCCAACTTTCAAGATTTATCCAGACTTTAAATACTTTACCTCATTTCTACCATTGCATATGATATAAGCCACTGTCATTTCTAAACAGAAGTTTTGCAATAGCTTTTTAACTGAGCAAAAATAAATTGTTTCCAACATCACACACAACTTAGGTCCCATGGTTCATTGTAATAATCACTTCCTTGCACAATCAATCATTGGAATTCCTTGCCCTTCCTATTTTGTATGTACATCTTATTTTTCTATAGACTCTTCTCTACATAGAATCTGGAGTGGTCCTTTAAAAAGGATATCATATTAAAAATATTCTGTTTAAAATCACCATGACTTCTCATCTCACTCAAAAGAAAAACCAATGGCCCTAGAATGCCCTACAGGATCCTGCATAATCTATCCTCCCTGTTACCCTCTGATGGTGCCTTTTATTACTCTCTCCCTTGTTCAAACTGCTCTAGATTCACTTGTCTTCATAATATACCTGAACACACTCAAGTACCCACAGCCTATGTTTTATTGACCAAGATATTTTTTCCCAGTTTAATAACATCACGTTTCCTCATCATCTACCATTTAAGGGGCATTAAGGGGCACTCCTTACCCCTTCCTTCCTGTTTTATGTTTTTCCCCAAATAATTATTACATCTTACACACTATGTGTTTGACTTATGCATGTATATATCATCCGTTTCCTTCCACCATAAAATTAGGGATTTCCCCTCCTCTATTTTGTTTTCTTGCTCTATTCCTCAAACTTAGAAAAGTGATTGGCACAAAATAGAACTCAGCATACTTACCAAATGAGTGAATGAATAATTAATTAATTATGCTTATATAGAGGCTTAGGTCCACTATTAATATGGTAGGCTTAATTGGTCTCAACCCATTCCTTGTAGCTGCTATAAATTTTCCAAACATCAGGCATATGTTTTAACTCAGGCAATTGGAGAGGCAGGTGACTTAATTCCTGGAGGCATAGGAGTAGGATCATGCCATTTAAATAGTGTAGCATTTGTCTCTAGGGGACTGGTGAGACCTAGGATAAATTTGGAAGCAAAGACAGAAGGGAGATAGTGTTGGATGGTGCTGCATAGTAGGTCACAAAGGATAAATGTTTAAACCCATTATATAACTGACAAATTGCTTATTTTGCATTGTAGACACAGAATGGAATATTATTTCATGGAATTATTGGAGATACTTACTGAGATTTCAGTGTGTGATTTAGAACCTGCCATTTTCTGAAAATGACGTGGGAGCTGAGGAATGGGCTGACACAGATAAAGTTATATGCCAGGATCCAGGGAAATGAGGGGGTGGCTGGTTTGACAAGTACCAGATTTAATGTGCTTAAAACTCTGGCCTGAAACTGTGGGCAGAATGCTGGGCAGGGGGGTTTTAAGTCCTTTACTTTCATGTCTGATATGTAATAGCTTACTACAAATATACAAGTCTGAAAGAGTAGGTTTGCTAAGAGCAGTCCAGAAAGTTTTAATTTGGGGAATTTATAATGCCTGCTAGAATAGTTTGCAGTGGCATTTTGGCTTTTTAAATAAAGCATTCTACCATGAATGGGATGTAAGCTATATGTAGAACTTACCACTCAATAAGTAGCTGTATCTCATTAGAGCATTTGGGTAGTGGTTTAAAAGGTTTATTACTAGTGTGCAACTATTTTAAATATTTCCTAAATATCTGAGTCCTATAAGCCATATATTCTCCCCATAGTAGAAGCAAAAAAAAAAAAAAAATCAATTGGCATGCCATAAGTATGTTAACTGTAATCACATCTTACAGTGTACATCTTGCAGTTAATACTCAGGTTTACATTTTGAAAAAAAAATATCCCTCTACTCCATATAGAGGAGATAGAGTAGCAGAAATATCGGTGGATACAGGGACATATAACGGATTATGAGGTTATTCCAATAGTCCAGGTGAGAGATTAGGGGCGCTTATATAGAGATGAAGTCATGGGTACAATTAGATAGCTTTAAGAGATATTAAATAGTAGAACTGATTAGACTTTGTACTGTTTGCCTTAGGCATGGTGAAGACAGCAGGAGGTGTTGTGAATGGCAGTCTTCTGATTTAAGCAATTGAATCAATTCTGGTGCCATTCACTAAGAAAGAAAACTGATGAGGTCAGCTTTGTGTGTGTGTTTGAGATTATAAATTCAGTTTTGAACCTGAGTTTGAGACATTCCATTAGAACTAGCAAATATGTAGCTAGATACAAAAATGTGAAATTCTGAGGTGTTATCTAGACTAAAGATATAAACTTGAAAGTCATCCTGTTTATAGATACAAATTGGAGGCAGGGGAGTCAATGTGATGTCTTATAAAAATGATTAGAAATTGACATGGATGGAACTGGAGGGTATTATGCTAAGTGAAATAAGTCAATCAGAAAAATTGATAATCAATTATGATAATCACAATTATCATATGGTTTCACTTATATGTGGAACGTAAGGAATAGTGTAGAGAACAATAGGGGTGTGGGGTGGAAACTGGGAAGAAATCAGAGAGGGAGACAAACCATATGAGACTCTTGACTCCAGGAAACAAACTGAAGGTTGCAGAAAGGGAGGTGGGTGGGGGGTTGGAGTAACTGGGTGATGGGCATTAAAGAGGGCACGTGACATGATGAGTACTGGGTGATATACTCAACTAACGAATCATTGGACATTATATCAAAAACTAATGATGTACTATAACTTGGCTAGTGGAATTTAAATTTAAAAAATGATTAGAAAAATACCAGAAAATCATCTAAGGTCCAATACCTAGGACTGGGGTAAACATTTTTTTTTTTCCCTGTGAAGGGCTATGTATATAGTAAATATTTTAGGCTTTGAAGGTTATTTGGTCTCCACCACAATTCTACATTTTGCCACCGTTGTTCTTAATTGGCCATAGGCAATAAATTCATGAATGAACCTGGCTTTGTTCCAATAAAACTTTATTTACAGGGGTGCCTGGGTGGCTCAGTTGGTTAAGCATCTGCCTTTGGCTCAGGTTATAATCCTAGGTTCCTGGGATGGAACACTGCATTGGGCTTCCTGCTCAGTGGGGAGCTTGCTTCTCCCTCTCCTCTCCATCATTCTCTCTCTCTCAAATAATTAAAATCTTAAAAAAAACCTTTATTTACAAAATCAGAAAGTAAGTTGAATTTGACTCATGAGCCATAGTTTGCTGACCCATGAACTAGGATCCTGAATTTAAATACTGTATCAGGTAAATGAAAATGAATTGGCAAGGCAGAAATAGAAGTGAGAGGTGGTAGAAAAAAAAATTAATTAAGGGTTGTGTCAAAAAAGTAGATGGAAAAGAGAATTCTAAAAAAAGAAAAAACTTATGCATTAAAATTCCCATTGAATTTAGCCACATGGTAATCGTTGATCACCTTGTTAAAATATATTTTAAGGGTATAATGGGAAAGAAAAAAATTGCAGTGGGTTGAAGAAAAGAGTGAAGTGGACACTGTAAATACAGATAGCTCTTGTATGAAATTAGATGTGGAGGATGGGGATAAAATATTCCTGGAAAGGGAAGAGTTTTCTGTAAGTGGATATTAAGTGGATATAGAATAGACAACCAGCCATCTCATTTCCATCATGATCTATACATTCACATGTTTGGACCCCCCATTTCAGGCTCCCTAACTTTTTTTGTGCTCGCTAGTTTAAGCTAGAGACTTTGGCACTTCGTGGTGTAGCCTCGGCAGATATCGAGGTTCAACAAAGCTCTGGTTTCTAAGCTCTCCCTATTTTCAGGAAGGTAAGGACCATTTTAGGAATACACTTCTTTAGGATATGTGTATATGAGGAAGTATTGCTTTCAGTGACTCTATACACTACCAGTGGCAGTGCTGCATAACAAAACAACAGAAGTAAATGAATTTTACTAAATCTACTAAATCACTAAATCCAAAAGTATTGTTAATTTGTTAATAAACCAATTGTAAGCTAGTACCCCCTTGTGATCCAGAAATCTAGTTAAACATGGTTTGTAATGTTTGAAAATCTTGAGGTCTCCCTGTAATTTCTGGAAAATTGCCTGTAGTTAACATGCCTACATAGTCCTCTGTCACCACTCTGCTCTCTACCGGCATATGGGAAATAAGCAGATGCTTCACTATTTTCCATAAAAGATTCCTTGCACCAATAAGTTTTGTGACTGTAATAGTATTCTGGGAATAATGGCCTTTCACTTTACTTTCTCTCCTTATTTAGCCTTAATATATTTCCTCATTTTATTCGCAGACTCCCTGACTCTCTGGAGGTAACAAGCCCACTTTTCCAATGGTCAC
The DNA here is from genome assembly GCA_028534135.1 of Potos flavus. Classification (NCBI taxonomy): domain Eukaryota; kingdom Metazoa; phylum Chordata; class Mammalia; order Carnivora; family Procyonidae; genus Potos; species Potos flavus. Next base: position 82,031,648 of record CM052896.1, read on the forward strand.
AAGAGTGCTTGAGAGCTTCTCCCACAAATGTAGGTTTGTTATCTCTAAGAGGGAGGCTGTACAAACTACGAAGTATAACAATTTCTGTATCTCATGTGTGTACACTCATCTCTAGAAAGGATTGGGCACAGGATTGACAATAAGGGCCTTTCTCACAGCTAGATTTTGACTTTATTTAAAAGGCAGTCCAAATTTCTACTTAAGTTCATCTCTTCCAATTAAAAATATACATTAAGTAAAGACTTAAGTACAAACCTGCAAACCTGAGTTTTCTTCTCTCTTATACAATCTAATTTAAAGAACAAATGCAGAATTTAACATTTCTGTGATATCTCCAAGTTGTAGATTTAGATAAGCATTATCTTTCACATTATGTGCATTGTGCTTTATTATTATTTAGTGACAAGAGGTACTAAAAATGTACCCAGTTGTTTAGTTAATAAACAGTAACTTTATTCTAGCGTTAGAGACTGATGACTATATAGAGTTCTCTTTTATTCTAACATAGTAAATCCATATTTTATTTTATTTTATTTTAAAGATTTTATTTACTTATTTGACAGAGAGAGAGTGATCACAAGTAGGCAGAGAGGCAGGCAGAGAGAGATGGCGAAGCAGGCTCCCTGCTGAGCAGAGAACCCGATGCGGGGCTCGATCCCAGGACCCTGAGATCATGACCTGAGCTGAAGGCAGAGGCTTTAACCCACTGAGCCACCCAGGTACCCCAGTAAATCCATATTATAGACAAATTCTTATTGATGGGACCAAACTCAGAAAGCTTCTTTGTTCATATGTGATATAAAGCCATTTTACTTCCCATTGATAAATGCATTCAAAACTTTAACTGTATAATAATTATTTTAGAATTTCATTTTGTTATATGATGATGTATTTGTTTCCAACCCTTTGTACAGAATGGCTGCAAATTGGATATGTCATGAAAGTCAGGACTAACAAAAAATATATGTCAATTCCAGAATCAGAATTAGGAAAGTAAGATAACTATATGTTATTAGGAAAAGCAACGGATACAGGAAAAAAAAAAAAAGTTGTAATACCTTTTTTACATTCTCAACTATATCTGAGAAAAAAAATCAAGGACTCAAGAATCCTTTGCCTAGCAATATTTTGGAAAACAACAGACTTCTAATGGTTGACGATAAAAGAATAGCAGACGGCTTTAATGGTATTTTTTTCTCTTATTACTGAGCCAACCAGCTATATAAAAACCAAAATATCCACCAGTCAGTTTTACTGTATTTTTAGAGATTGCACATTCTATCAGTATTTCCAGGATAAGGGTGACCATAAATGAAGGTGAGGCATAGGGGGTGCCCATGAGCCTGGGAAAACAGATTAACAGCAACCAGTGTTCTGACCCAAAGTCTAAGTGGAAAGGAGTTTTAGAGCACATTAGCCTCACCTGGGGAGCTCTCAAAAATCTTGATACCCACCCTGCTCTCAAATCAATTAAGTCAGAGTCTCTGGGACTGAGACCCAAGAATGGTTATATTCTTAAAGTCTTTAGATAATTCTGATATGAGACTCAGGTTATGAATTGCAAATTTAGAGACTAAGGCAGATAAATGTTATAGGCATCAGTGACAAGGGTATTTGCTATTGTACCTATTATTTGCTCATTTGAGCAGTCTTTATGTGTTTTATAGATAGAGTCAATCTTTAAAGACCCAATATGTGCAGAAAAGATCAGTGAAATGTATTAAAATTATTTGATTGGAGTAAGAAAGAGCTGATATATTATAATGACTAGCCAAATTCAAAATTGTGCCATAGGAGATAACTTTTAGAATAAAGAGAGTCAGCCAGTATATAAGACTGAAACACCATTGTATCTACTTGTACCTAGGTATTTATATTCCTTTAAATTTTGCTCTAATTTTGAATATCAAGTTCATAAATCTAAAATAATATTTTGTTTAGCTACTACATTAAAAAATTAAATAATAGAAAAACATGCAAATAACTTCTTTGTTAATATCATCAAGGCTTGTTCTTGCAATCAAAATATTGTAGCCAAGATCTTGAATCAAATTTGCCTATTCCATAGTTTTTTAGTGTGATTTATAGTTCACATGAATCGGAATAACACTGGGTATTAGAGGCGAACATTCATGACCACTACCTCAGATATACAGAATTGTAATTGCTGGGTGATAGGCTTTGTAACTTAAATTTTATTTGCAAGCTTCTCAGGAGATTTTGTTACATATTAAATTTTTAGAATAATTGTTTTATTTCCTTCTAATGTAAAACTCAAGTTTATAAATGTCTATATGCCATAGTAGGCCAGGAGAGGGCAGCAGAAAGCTGGAATTTATGGGAAAGAAGTAAAGACTTGAGGGATCTGGGAAGTCACCTAGGATTTGGGAAAACATACATCTAGGTAGTTGGATGAAAGTTTGTAACTCCAACTAAGAAGCAAATCTGTTGGTCTATTCTGTTAGATACTAAAAAAGAGCTTGTGGAGGTTGGAGGAGTTAATTCAAAACCGTATGTCAAAATGGAGAGCAAGTCAACTGGAAAGCATTCATTCCCCAGAAACAGATTTTTAGAGGGTCTCTAAGCCCAAAATAAAGGAGAGACACCAAATAAAGAAAAGAAACAATAACATCTGTAATGTTTTATAAAATTGCTTTGTAGAATATATTTATGAAGGCTGTCAGTACTGAAATATTTTCCCAATAACAACAATCAGTTAAAGTTGGTGGTGTTTCAGTTGACTTTGATTGGAAGGAAAAGAAGTTCCTACCCCAGTCACCACAAACCTTCTACCAGTAATTAAATGTTTCAGATATTTGCTCTTGCCAAGGGACATTGACTAGCCAAGTTTGCTATAGCACATTGTCCATTATAATTTATGCTGCAATATTTTTATTCACGTACTTAATATTAGATATCCTGTAGACATATTAGATGCATATTACTTGTTATTCCATTTCATATACTTAATTCCTTTAAACTAGTGAAAACTAGTTTAGCCTAGTATATTGCCAAATACAGAAATGCCAGAATAAATATGTGCATTTAGAGGACTGAAACATCTATAAATAGATATCTTTGAATGATAAAACACAACGAAGGAAAATAGCACTTCAGTGTACGTCCAGTATTTGTTATACAGTGATAACATATGATCAAAAGACAACATCTACTTTTGGAAGCAGTTTAAGAAGAGAAGAATGTTGTGTCTGATTAAAAGATAGGCTACATTTTATAGAATAGCTGACGCCAAACACTTAATTGGAAAATTTTAAAATTGTTAGAAATATTCTGCTCTGAGGATATTTAGAAGGAAAGCCAAAGTAACTATAATTTTCATCAGAAAGCATTTATAGGCAATTGGTGATAGGTTGGAGGAAAAGTTACTTGAGAGAAATATTTATGTATGATCTCAGAAAAATGATATATAAGAGAAAAAGTAAGTACTGAATTGGCATAGTATATAATACAAATATAAAATAGTCTAGAGATACAAAGACTATTCCATGAAAGTGAAATACTCCTAAGAGGGGAAAAAAAAAGGTGTGGGGCAGAATACCTCAGAAGAAAAAAGGAAAAAGGAACTTATTTTTAATTGAGAAATATGAATAATTTAGAAGAATGTAAGATGGTGTAACTAAACTGTATCAAATGAATAGTCAAAATACCTGCCCAAAACATTCTCATATGTATAATTGCAGTGCGCATACACAGAACCAAGAACACAGGATAAGGAGAGAAGGATTGATGCACTAGTGCTATCTTTCCAATGCATTTTCAATACACTAAAAACTTAGGGAACCAAACAGAAAAGCAGAGAATTAAACAGGATTGGCCATATTCTGTTCTTCAAAAAAATTGTTAAAAGTTGTTATTCTTAAATGTAACAGTTATATTACATCAAAAGATGATATCTGTAATTCTATGGGCTTTATGTCATAAGGACTAAGCTTTTAGAAAGCAAATTCATTAATATAACTTCATAATTAAGAAGCTGACACATGTGTGAGATATTTGAAAGGGGAAAGAGATGATACTGTAAAGCACTAAAGGGACAAAAGGAGGTAAACAAAAATAAATAGAATATATGACAATCCTAATTTATCCATCAATCTATTGATTAGTTGATTCATCCATCCATAATCCATTTTGGAATATCCATTAAAGATAAGGCCCTGGACATTGAAAAAAGCAGGCAAGGAACTTTGGAGATTTGTATACAGGGAATGCTGTGGAGTGTGAGTGATGGATCACAGGCTACAAGACAGAGAAAGCCACCTACAATAAAGTACTTATTTGAATTTTCTACTCTAAAATATCCAATCTCACTTCACTTTGGAAGCCATATTACTTAAACAACAAAATAATGATAAAAATAGCACCAAAAATATTTTCAGTATTTTCAGATGGGCATGCTGACAAAGTAAAGACTTATAAAGAAATAAACAAGTAGAATTAAGTAATTTTTACAAGGCATTTGCTCAGTTGCTATTTAAATGTTATTGGTTTATATTGATGACTGAAGCAGACACGATTTAGTATCAACTGTAGTAAGAAAATTTGAGTGAAAATAGGAAAATTAACTTTCATGGCTCTGTAAAATGCTCTGTAAATCATTTTGGATTTCTAATGAATGTTCATTTGAGCTACTTTTTTGTTTGTGTAATTCTAGTGTGTTGTATTAGGGGTAGTTGGTCAGGCTGGGCAGGAGCCTGATGTTGTTCGTTTGCTTGTTTTCCTATATTCATATGGTTAGCAGGTCTGTGTATGGATGCTAAGGGGCCAAGGGCATGCACTGGGCTGGATAGTCTGTTGCCTATTTGGTACAATTATCATGTGCAAAGTTGGAAATATTTCACTAGCATCTTCTTCAGTATGTGGATCCAAGGTAGAGTTTACCAATAAAAGGAACTTTCTCATGATTTGGAAAGTGGAGGCCATCATTTGAAAAAGATCGTGGTTATCGGACGTGGAAACTTAGATGCAATAGCTTCATCTAGACATGATGACCTCACTGCCTGCTCTGTGAGTTATGTATCACATGAATGGGGGCTATGTAGAAGTCTGCTAGCTCTGACTTCATGATATCAATTTGTTGGCTAAACATATATTTTTCCACAACCTGTGGTAGCTTTTTGAAAAATTTTTAAGACTTTATTTTTTAAAGCAGATTTAGGTTCAAAGCAACATTGAGCAGAAGGTATAGTTTTTTCATATACCTTCTGTCCCCACGCATGCCTAACCTACCCCATTGTCAACATCCCCACCAGAGTAGTAATTTGTTACAATTAATAAATCTACATTAACACATTATTATTATCTGGAGTCCATAGTTTATATAATAACTCACTCTTGGTATTGTATATTCTATGGATTTGGATAAATATATAATGGCATGTATTCACCCTTATAGTATCAGAGTATTTTCACTGCCCTTAAAATCCTCTGTACTTCACCTGTTCATCTCCTGCCACCCACATCCCCCAGCCTCTGGTAACTACTGATCATTTTGCCATCTCCATAGTTTTGCCTTTTCCAGAATGATATCTAGTCAGAATCATATAGTACGTAGCCAATTCAGATTGGTTTCTTTCATGTAGTAATATACATTTAAAATTCTTCTATGTCTTTTCATGGCTTGATAGCTCATTTCTTTTAGTGTTGAATACCATTCCAATGTCTGAATATACTACAGTTTATTTATCCATTCACCTACTGAAGGACGTCTTAGTTGCTTCCAAGATTTGGCAATTATATATAAAGTCAGTATAAATATCCATATACCGATTTTTGTGTGGACATGTTTCAAACTCCTCTGGGTAACTGACAAGGAGTACGATTGCTGGATCATATGATAAGAGTGGGTTTATTTTGTAAAAACCACACTAAATTGTCTTTCAAAGTGAGTGAACCAGTTTGCATTCCCACAGCAATGAAAGAGATTTGGGGCTGTTCTCCATCTCTTGCCAGCATTGGTTGTCATTGGTTGTGGATTTTGGCAATCCTAATAGATGTGCAGTGGCATTTCATTGTTTTAAATTACATATTCCTGATGACATATGACGTAGTGTATCTTTACATATGCTTATTTGCCATCTGTATATCTTCTTTGCTGAGGTGTCTGTTAAGGTCTTTGGCCCATTTTTTAATCTGGTTGTTTGATTTCTTCGAATGAAGTTCTAAGAGTTCTCTGTGTATTTTGGATAACAGTTCTTTATCAGATAAATCTTTTGCAAGTATTTTCTCTCTGTCTGAGGTTTGTCTTCTCTTTCACTTGACAGAGTCTTTTGCAGAGCAGAAAATTTTACTTTATTTTATTTTTTAGAAAATTTTGATTTCAATAAACTCTAGCTTATCAGTTCTTTTTTTCATGGACCATGCTTTTGGTGTTGTATCTAAAAAATCATTGCCAAACCCAAGGTCATTTAGATTTTTTCCTGTGTTATTTTCCAGGAATTTCATAGTTTTACATTCTACGTTTATGTCTGTGACTCATTTTGGGTTAATTTTTATGAAGGATATAAGGTGTTTGTTTAATTTCATTTTCATTGTTGTTAATAACAACATCCAAGTGTTCTGGCACCTTTTGTTGAAGAGACTGTCTTTGCTCTGTTGTATTGCACTTACTTCTTTGTCAATAATCAGTTGCCTATATTAGTGTGGTTCTATTTTTGGGCTCTTTATTTTGTTGCATTGATCTATTTGTTGATTCTTTCACCAATACCACCCTTTCTTCACCACAGCTTCTTAGTGTAGCTTTATAGTAAGTCTTGAAGTCAGGTGCTGCCAATTCTCTGACTGTTCTCCTTCAATAATGTGTTACTGTTCAGGATCTTTTGTCTGTTCATATAAACTATTTACAGGGAGAAGCACTAATAGTGGGTTTCCCTTCGCAAATCCTATCATAATAGCTCTTATTTCATAGGTCATGGAGCCAGTAAGGGGATTCTTCTGGTTATGAATATGTATATTGCTTTCTAGAAGTGAGGAAATAACCACAGGTGCATTTAGAAACTCACTGACCCTATCATGAGATGGACCTAAGCCAAAACTTCATTAATAAACTGAATCCACTGGCTCCTACTTGGAATGTCAAACCAAAATGGCATTTTGAGTTCCAAAGGATTAATGTCAGTTCCCAAGTTCAGTAATTTCTGAAAAGTCCAGGAATTTTCCTTTTCCTAATGCATAGTCACCCTCCTTTGACTCCCTCTTGTGGTGATTCAAGTACTTGGTTTGGAAAAACAAAACAAAACAAATGCCCCTATAAAGGCTTTTGTCATTTGCAATTTAAGTAAAATGTTAGTAGACTGCACATCTATTTCCACCCTAAGGATATCAACCATTGAATATTGCTCTTTTCCTTCTGCTCATTATAATGCCCACAGTGTCTTTTCTGATTTGTTCTCACATATGGGCTAAACCTGGCAAGATTTCCATCTAATTTTACCAAGACCTCTTCACATGGAAGGTTCTAGACTCTGATCCTCATCTCAACCTGATGAGACTACTAAATTCTCTGCTTTGCTTTCCAGAGCCTATTTAGTTTTTTATCTTCACACTCCATGTACCTCTACTTTTCAGCAAATATTGAGGGGAAAGCAGGCTTAGTGATGGCTCAACTCTTATTCCTTCCTTCTCATTAGGCTAAATTCTCATTCCTCTCTTTGTCACCTCTCAAGACTTTTTAGTCCTTTGAGTGACAAAACATTCTATTCCATCTGTGCTTCCCAGCAGTGAGCTCTGCCCAGGCAGAATCCAGGTTTTTAAACAGTTGCCTGGTGTCCAGAGCCAGAAGCCTTTTCCCAAGGGAAAAAGGCTACAGAATCTCAGTTCATCTTTCATAAATCTTCTCTGTGGGGCATTTTGTCTCCTCTATTCCAGGTTGATTCATTAGCTCTCCAGTGCCTATCAATATGTATTTGAATATTTTTCCCATTATAGTTGCTTTCAAAAGGAGCATTGGTATGCCACAAACTCCACCATCATACCTGGAAGCAAATGTTACACTTACTATTTGAAAACAAATAAAATAGTTGTTATTGGTTGAATAAATCTTAACTGGAGTGTTTTTGAAAGAGAGAGAGAGATTGAGAGAGTGTGCATGGGAGGGGGAAGGGGCAGAGGGAGAGGGAGAGAGAGAGAATCTTAAGCAGGCTCTACACCTGGCATGAGCTTAACTCAGGGGTCAATCACAGGACCCTGAGATCATGACCAGAGTTGAAATTAGAAGTTGGATGCTCAACCAAGTGAGCCGCCCAGATGCCCCATGGAGTGTTTTTAGATTAGCAACTCATATGCTCCCAATTTTCTTCCCTATGGCCTTATAAAAAGTAATTTTACACATAAAAATAAGACCACCCTGATTTATTTTCTAGTTAGATGCTTGCAGATTTTGTTTTCATCTTTGTAATTCACAAGTTTTTAGTTTTTATTTCTTAACAGTCTTTAATTTAGCAACCACTAATCCCCTCTTAATACAACACATTCAGGTCTCTAGTTTCAGGTGTTTTAGAAGCTTTTACTTTTACTTTTCTATCATTTTTTTCCCCTGGCTTATTTTTAGACAGAATTGCTTAATTTTTAATTTCCCTTATATGTCCCCTGTATCTACCTTCTACTTTTTAAAAAATCATTTTCATTTCTCTGTTCCTTCACTTTAACTCTTGAAAAAAAATTCTCAATTTTTCTTCCGTGCCAGTAACATACTTTCTAAAAGTTGAATTCTGCAGTTGGGATTTAATTTTCTTAAAACATTTTTCAATTTGAAAATTTTATTCGCCATATACATGCATATTTAAACCATGCATATTTAAACCTTAGCTCACTTTTTGCTATGATTTTGATTATGTTTCATTGACCTCATGTTGTCTCCATGTTAAGAATTTCAAAGAGTTCTTGAAAAGTTCTTTTTTTTACTTCACTGTTTTTTCTCAGTTGGGATCTTCCTTTGAGACATTAGGAGGCCATTCCATTTTTCCATGCCCTTTAGCAAGTTTTCAACAATGAAATCTTCTTTGTTTTTTGCCCTTCTACTTAATTATTCTCTATTGAAAATAGATTTATTCAGACCAGGGGTTTGCCAATAGATGATTTGCCTTGTTTATTTTCCATTTTTAATTTAGATAAAAATCCTTGTCGCAGCTAGAATTAGAGTATAGAGTGGCATTTCAATGTTTTATCCAATGTCCGGGACCTTGCAAGGATTTGACGGGTATAGCTTACCAGAGCCGAAGTGGGCTATTCCTTAACCTTCATTTTAGATTCTAGGACACTAAACTGGAAGGACATACAAAAATGACAGTTGTTAGCATGAATGCTACCAAGGCTCTTCCTGTTTTTGTCCTATATTGAGAGCTTAATTTACTTGAACTAAAAATGCCTCATATAATAATCTAGTAATAGTAATTCCCCTTCTCTCCAGTTTCCCTCCTTATCATTCATCGCCCCCACCCTTTCCGGCCTACACACATACCTTGCATACAGTTCAGTTGTTTTCCAGGAATATTAGTCTAAATATGTCTGTAGAAGGGGTCATATTGATCTCCTCAAAAACCATTCTTAAATAAAATGCACATGCTTAGGTTTACTGTCTAGCTTTTTGTTTGTTATGTAAATGGTTCTCTGAACAAAGGTACAAACAGCAGAGAAAGGAAGAAAAATGTCTTCCATTTCTTTTATCTGGCAGATTGCATTTTAGATTGAAGAGTATGTCAGCAATTAGATTGTAATTTTTCATTCTATTCCATTGTTCTTGCTGTTATGATTTCCTCCAGCTATGATTCTCAGTATATTTTTAAATTTCTTCTATATCTTGAAAACTTTGTTATTTGGAACTTGATACAAGAAATGCTAGATATGATTTAAATGAGAAGATATTTCTATAATTTTAAGTTATAAAAATTGTGCACACATTTTTATCCTTAATATTTTACTCTTAGAAAGGCTATTTCAAAATTTTATATCACCAGAATAATAATTTGAGAAAGTAAATGTCTTGTTTTTCTCAGCTCTAGACTCATTACAGGGGAAAGAAAAACATTGCCCATCCCCATGTTACCCATTTATTTACTTATTGATTACATATCTTCCTTTACTAGAATAAACTCATTGAGTGAACACTTTTTTGGTTCAACATTATATTTACAATGTCTGAAACAGTTCTTGACACCTGTCAACAAAAGGAAATATGTTGAATGAATTATAATCTTTCTTTCCTCATTCAAGTCCATAAATCTGAGACCATAGTATGGAGAGTTGCCATTTAAGAATAAAGTGATAAATTCCATTAGTATAGTTGGGCATCAAGGAGACTTCTTTTATGTGTCTAAATTCACTGAGGAGATTAAATCAATTTTTTTCCTAGGGAGAATGGGAATAGCCCATTGCTTTGAAATTTAGAAGGAGGGAGATTGTCCTCTTTACTCACGGGTTCCTTGAATTCCAATACTATTTGTGAGAGAGGTAATAGACAGTGATATGGGCAAGGTGAGAATTGTAGGTTCCATCTTTAGTTAATACAGATTCCCATTCCTCTTAGAAGCTTTACTCAAGGTCCTGAGAATCAAGTTTTATAAGGAGGCAAAGTGGAACTAATAGAGAGGATAACAACCTCTTGAGAACATGTGGGCATAGGGAAGGAACAACAGCAGCTTCACTCGCTAAGGACTAAGGGTTAGAGTCTCTTTTGATCCTGGTTGCCATGAGCTTTGTGGTTCTTATGTTGTCAAAAAGAAGAAAACACTTCGAGTCCTTTAACAATTCTCTAGATGTTTGACAAGTAGGGCTTTATGCTTTTTAATTATTCACTTTTATAAATTGAGTATCTCTGTGCATTAAATTTTGCAGGGATGATTACATTTATTTTCTTAGGCTAGTTGTTCAGATTTTGAATTACTGGGTAAAAGGAACAAAAAAAGGAATAAGGCTATTCATTCACGGTTCCAAATAGCTTCCTCCAAAATTGTTCAATTTTCACTACCATAAACTATATCTAGCAAATATTTAAACATGACATTTATGTTTTGTCATTGAAATGTTGAAATAAGTCATTTATGAATATTATTTTTGTTATTTGCTTAAAGGTCAGGTTGACAAATTTAATATATAAACCAGCTTTAAAACTAAATGATTTCATCTTTTGTATCATGTTTCTTTATGTCATTTGCACATGTACGTGTATTGGGAAATTAGCACTTCTTAATGATTTATGGGAGAATTTTATTTATGGACTATTTTATCCCTTTGCCTTTGACAGTTCTTATAAATATTACTTTTTTAAGAAAAAATTATTGTTGGTAAGCCTTTGAAAGCATATTTATTGTTTCCTATTTTGCTTGTTTGTTTAGAGTATTAGTTACCCTTAATTTTTCTTGATTGTATTGAAAATGTTGGACATTTTCCTGTTAAATTCGATCCTAGTTTTTAACAGGAGAAAAAATACATTAATATGTTAAGCAAATATTTGGAAAATTTGAAGCTTATAATAAGCTTGTTTTGGCTGTCAACTTCAGTATTCAAGTAAAGAATAGTCATTTTAACTTATTAAAGGAAAAATTCTCATCCTTGTTTCACATTAAGGAGGATGATTATAAAATATCTGGGAATTTTAGATAATGTATGACTTAAAAACTGTGACCACATTTAGTTTTAAATATTGTAAGATATATCTTCTAAATTAGAATATGCTAACTCGAAGGAGTAGCAGATAACGTTTTTTCTACTAGTATTTTGAGATGATTTCGACATTAAATTTCCTTACTTGTGAAACAGGGAAAATAAAATGATGCAATGGATATGAGTATACATCTATGCATATGTGTGTGTGTATAAAATTAAACATATAATATCAGACACATGATTAAAAGGATCATGAGAAAGGCAACATTTCTAGATATCGTAGCTGATTTAGCAATTTCTTTCTATTTTGCCATGGTACAATAAATTTCTAAAGCTTTCTAAAAATAAGTATTTCTAATATATGATTTATTTGACTCTCCATATCTCCACTAAATATGTAAAAGAGCATTTTTTGGTTGTTTTAACCCTGTGGACAGGATGCTATGACAAATTGTAGTTGATTCTATAATAAGTGAACATAATAATATTTTGTTTCTCCCTTGCCTGCTCAAATGAGTGTTTATGGCATAAATTAGTCCACATGTAGTTATGTGTCATTATTATTCCATAGTATCTCCACATAACATATACTTTAAAAGAATCACTTTAAAACAAAGGCTAAGCCACGAGATAGCAGATCAGAACTGGATTTTTAAATATATTCCACTGTTTCTTTATAGAAATTTAGTTAATTTAGTTTATTTCAAAAAAATGCTCAGGTGTTTAATTTTTTTTTTCTTTTTTTAGAGTGAGAGAGAGAGAGAGAGCGCGTGTTAGTAAGGGGAAGGGGTAGAGGGAGAGAGAGAATCCTAAACAGGCCCCAGGCCCAACACAAAGCGCAACACTGGGCTCAATTTCAAGACCCTGAGATTATGACCTGAGCTGAAAACAAGAGTCAGACGCTTAAACAACTGAGCTACCCAGGCGCCCATACATTTAATTTTTTATTGAAGTATAGTTGATGCACCATGATACATAAGTTTCGGGAGTACAACATAGTGATTCAAGTTCTCCATACATTGTGCTAAACTCACCAGAAATGTAGTTTCTATCTGTCACCATACAATATTGTATATGATCATTGACCATATTCCCTTTACTATACATTTTATCCTCATGACATACTCACTCCATAACTGGAAGCCTGTAGCTCCCACTCCCCTTCTCTCATTTTGCCCATCCCCCACCCTCCTTCCCTCTGGCAGCCATCAGTTTGTTCTCTGTATTTATAGGTCACACATTTAAATTTTGAAAAGACAGAGGCATAAACAGCTAATAACTTTAAGTGCTCTTTTTTCAACTTGTAACACAAATTGCTAATTAAGTGATCTCTATTGAACATTGGCATTAAAGGCATATCTTGGAGATACTGCAGGTTCAGTTCCACACCAGCCCGATAAAATGAATATCACAATAAAATAAGTCAAATATTTTGGTTTCCTGTGTATATAAAACTTATGTTTACACTATAATGCAGTCTATTAAGTGTACAATAGCATTAAGTCTAAAAAAATAATGTATATACCTTAAGTTAAAAATACTTTATTGCTGGGGCACCTGAGCGGCTGAGTTGGTTAAGTGTCTGACTCTTCACTGGGTGTGGTGCATGAACAATGAATCTTGGAACACTGAAAAAAAAAAAGTGTCTGACTCTTGGTTTCAGCTCAGGTCATGATCTCAGGGTCGTAAGATTGAGCCCAGTGTAGTGCTCTACACTCAGTGGGGAGTCTGCTTGAGATTCTTTACCTCTTCCTCTGCCCCTCCCCCACTCACTAATTCACGTGCTCGCTCTCTCTAAAATAAATAAATCTTAAAAAAGATACTGTATTGCTAAAATTTGCTATCATTTGAGCTTTCAATGAGTTTTAACCTCTTGGCTGGTGGAGGGTTCTGTCTCAATGTTGGTATCTGCTCACTAATCAGGATGTTAGTTGCTGAAGTTTGGGGTGACTGTGGCATTTGTTTTTTCTAGAGAGAGGGTCAGGGCAGAGGGGGAGAGAGAATCTTAAACAGGCTCCATGCTAAGCACCAAGCCCAGTGTAGGGTTTGATCTCATGACCTGAGCTGAAATCAAGAGTCAGACACTTAACTGAGTGAGCTACCTGGTCACCCCTGGCTGTGGCATTTTTAAAAAACAAGACAAAAATGACATTGGCCACACCCATTGACTTTTCTTTTCACAAATGGTTTCTCGGTAATACACAATCCTGTTTAATAGCATCTTACCTTCAGTAGAACTTCTTCCAAAATTGGAGTCAATCCAGTCAAACCCTGCCATTGCTTTATTAACTAGTTTATGTAATATTCCACTTCCTTTTATGTCATTTCCACCATCTTCACAGCATCTTCACAGGGGCAGATTCCATCTCAAGAAATCACTTTCTTTGTTCATTTGTAAGAATCAACTCCTCATCCATTCAAGTTTTAACATGAGATTGTAGCAATTTAGTTATATCTTCAGGCTCCACTTCTATTTCTATTTCTACCACATCTACAGTTACTTCTTTTACTGAAGGCTTGAACCCCTCAAAGTCATCCATGAGGGCTGAAATCAACTTCTTCCAAACTCCTCTAATGTTGATATTTTGACCTCTCTCTATTAAATGCAAATATTCTAAATGGCATCAATGAATCCTTTCCAAAAATTTTCAACTTACTTTGCCCAGATCCATCAGAGGAATCGCTATGGCAGCTATAGCCTTACAAAATGTATTTCTTAAATAATAAGATTTAAAAGTCAAAATGACTGACCCATGGATTGCAGGATGTTAGCAGGCATAAAAACAACATTAAGCTCATTGTACATCTCCAACAGAGCTCTTGAGTGACAGGGTGCATTGTCAATTAGCAGTAATATTTTGAAAGGAATCTCTTTTTTCAGAGTAGTAGGTTTCAACATTGGGCTTAAAATATTCAATAAACCATGTTGTGAACAGCTGTGCTGTCATCCAGGTTTTGTTATTCCATTTATAGAGCACAGGCAGAGTAAATTTAGTATAATTTTTAAGGATTTTAGTATGATTTATGGAATGATCAATGACCATTGGCTTCAACTTAAAGTCACCAGCTGCATTAACCTCTAACAAGAGAGTCAGCCTGTCCTTTGAAGTTTCGAAGCCAAATATCAACTTCTCTTCTCAGCTATGAAATTCCTAGATGACATCTTCTTCCAATAGAAGGCTATCTGTCTATGTTGGAAGTGTGTTGTTTTATGCAGCCACCTTCATTAATTTTCTTAGCTAGATCTTCTAGAAAATTTGTTGTAGCTTCTACATCAGCACTTGCTGTGTCACCTTGCAGTTTTATATGATGGAGTTGGCTTCCTTCCTTAAACCACGTGAACCAACCTCTGCTAGCTTCAAACTTTTCTTCTGTACCTTCCTCACTTCTCTCATGGCCTTACTCTGGATCAGTCTTTGGCTTAAGGGAATGTTGTAGCTGGTTTAATCTGTTCAGACCACTAAAACTTTCTCCATATCAGCAATAATGCTATTTCACTTATCATTCATGTGTTCACTGGAGTAGCACTTTTAATTTCCCTCAAGAACCTTTCCTTTGGATTCACAACTTGGCTAAGTGCTTAGCTCAAGAGACCTAGCTTTCAGCCTACCTTGGTTTTGAACATACCTTCCTCATTGAGCTTAATCATTTCTAGCTTTTGATTTAAAATGAGAGATGTGTGACTCTCCTTTTACTTGACCACTTACAGGCCATTGTAGGATTATTAATTGGCATCAGTTCAATACTGTTATTTCTCAGGCATAGAGGCCCAAGGAGAGAGAGAGAGATGGGGGAATAGCCAGTCAATGGAGCTGTCAGAACATATACAACATTTATGGATTAAGTTCACCATCTTATATGGGTGAGATTTTGTGGCACCCCTAAACAATTACAATAGTAACAACAAAAATTACTGATCAGCACAACAAATATAATAATGATGAAAAATTTTGAAATATTGGACAAATTGCCAAAATGTGACAAAGAAACACAAAGTCAGCAAAAGCTGTTAGAAAGATGGTACTATCAGACTTGCTCTATGCAAGGTTACCACAAATCTTTAAAGCAAAGTGCAATAAAAACAGTATGCTTGTATATAAAATTAATTTTATCCTCCAGTTTTTTATTGGTTACCTTATTTAGTAGTGCTGTAGACTATTGAATAGTATCATATAATTTTAAATGTTTTTTGATCCTCCTATCCCTCACTACCAAAACTTATAATGTATTGCAGTGTGATAATCTCTATTATCTTAGAAATTTGGTTAATTTGGAAATTAAGTGTGTCTTTACTTGATCACCTTATTTTTTTTAATTTTTAAAAGATTTCATTTTTTTTTTTTTTGAGAGAGAGAGAGAATGAGCAGGGGGAGAGTAAAGGGAGAGGGAGAAGCAGACTCCCCACTGAGTGAGAACCCAAAGTAGAGCTGGATCCCAGGATCTTGAGATCCTGACCTGAGCTGAAGTCAGATGCTTAACTGACTGAGTCACTGAGGCACCCTGAGAAGTCAATTTAAAACAATCAAGTTAATGATTCTGGTCGTGCTATTTCATTGACCTCTCTTGGTCATCAGAACTGAAAAAAGCCAAGGGTAACTCTAATTGACAAATAGAATATTTGATACACAACATACTGTCAGAACCCAAGATTGTAAAGTGTCGAGTCAGGATTAATGGCTAGGGTTTAAAAAAATAATCGCTTGTGGTGAAAATCCCATCAGGAAAATATTTAAGGGTGATTAGTATGGTTGAGATTTGGAGTTCAAAACAACTGGATTCAAATAATGTTTTCCAGCATTATTAGCTGTATGATCTTAGTTAAATTACTTATTCTCAGAACCTTGGCTCCCTCATATAAAATGAGCATAATATATACATCATAGGTTTACAGGGGTTAAATGAAATAAGCATCCAAAGTACTTGGCATGGTGACTGCTACATAGAAGACACAGTATATTTTAGTTATTATTGTCATAATTATTATCACGATAATAATTATGATGATATCTAGTTATAGGTGACAGCTTCCAGATCTTGAACATAAAGGGACTGTAGTTTCAGAGTCAAGCAAAGAGCAATACACAGAAACCCAATATATCAATCAGCCTATGTCAGGAAATGTGGCTGTAGCTAAAAGTAAACAATAGTAGAGATTGAAATCTGAGACTAAGTAAAGCATGACAAAACCATGGTCTTTAATAAGATATGATATCAGGTATTCTCAGCTTGACTTGGGTATTTTGAGGATAGAGAGGGGGAGGTAAAGTAAAATTTAGACAAAGTCTTTTTTTTTTTTTTTTTTTTAGACAGAGTCTTTTTTGAATGCAGTATAACTCAGGGGTGTGGAAAAAGAAAAAGAAAGCAAGCTGTTATAATGAAGGTAAAGTAGAATCAGAAATATTCTAATGCAGTTACCCAAGTGTCATCTAGGGCTTCTTAAGTGCCTCTTGACTGGGGATATGATTGACTAAAACCTTGATGCCTGCGATAGGCAATCACTAACTGTTGACAGTTTTTCAAATTGCAGGAATGTTATCATAGGGAGCTATGCAGATTACCATATTGTGGGTCAGAATTTTGGAAGACTTTTATAATAGGTTTGCTTATCTATTCTGAAAATGCTGATATTGGCTTACTACCACCTTACTGCAGGTGTTTTTTGTTTTGTTTTGTTTTTAATTTTTGCTAATACAGGCAAGGTCCACGTAGATTGGTTTATCTTTCAGTCTTCCTATGAACTTTTGAAGAAGTGTCAAGAGACAATAATACCTAATATGTGATAAAATTTAGATGTAGTTTTGAAATTCCATAAGTGGTAAGAAATTATACAACTGAGACAAGACATAAGCTGCTGTTTTAAGTAAATTTAAATGTTGGGGCTGTAGGTTTGGAAGAGAGAACCTCATATAATGCATAAGGATAGAGAGCTATTAGTGCCACATGTATAAAATGAATGTAGAAGTGAGATTTTGGAAGGAGTGACAAAACAGAGTCCCAAGACCATGGCTGTCAGAACATTTTGGGTATGTTAACTTTTGTAAAGTTCTCCTGTTTATTGTGTTGGTATTCCTGTTTGTTTCCCTGTAGTAGTAACCGGAAAAGTTATTAAAATGCAAAGGATTCATATGTTTGTATTCAGTTTTACCAAAGAAAAGAGGAGGTTAGAAAGCATGTGTCCCATTTTGTATCCAGTCTTTAAGGAGCATCTGCAAGGAATGGAATAGTCAGTGCTAGCTAGCTACATAGTGGACAAGCAGCCCAAATCATTCACACATACAATAGAAAAAAGAATAATAAGAATAAATGATTTGATTTCAAGAAAATTCCCAAGATCTCATCCTTTAATCTTTCCTTTTTCCAAACAAAAGTAGAAGATAAACTGAAAATGTATGGTATAGTAAAATAAGAATGTGACTGCCTGGCAAGACCGTATCCTGGGCCAACATGAAATGCTTCATGGTATCTCATATAAAATAGGAACATAATGGGTCATAGTTTTGGAGTTAAGCAAAAGGCAATACACAAAAGTCCAATCTATTAGCCTTTGTAAGAAAACGTGGCTGTAGCTGCAAAGTGAACAAAAGGGGAAAAAAACTATAAATATTTAAATGCACAAAAAGGGAGGGATATTTATATGAGTGCTTTATGCACAAATAAATACAGTTCTGGCTAAGGACCATGTGGGGAGAAGATTAGTATATAAGATCTTACAGCAGGGAGCTAGTAATATAAGATATGACCAGTCAAATAAGATATGATTTTGAATCTACTCCAAGTGGGGCTAGAATTAGAAGTTTTCATAAATCAAGAACCTTGAAAAGCTATTGAACTTATGAAAAGAAGTTGAAAATCCTTGCCCACTTGTTCAGGTATATCATAAAGTAGGCTGTCTTCTTCCTTGAACTTTGGGTGAACATCCCTTGTAAAAAATTAAAAAAAAAAAAAACCTTAAGCCCCTCTCATCTGCAGGTATACAGTCCCTATTTATATTGTTCATGTGCTATAGGAATATTAAACTGAGAAATTAAATAGCAACTGGTCCAAGCCCTTGTCATCTTCTGGAACCCTGGAAAAATCTATTGCAAAGCTTTTCAAGAGAGATTTTCACAGCTAAGAGCACATGGGTTACCTTAAAAAAAAGTATGTATTTATCTCATGCTGAAGATAAGCTCAAAAAGAGAATTAAAATGTATAAAAAGAAATAAATCACTAAGAAAAAAAGTCCTTTGTCACAACAAACAAAATAATTAGGAATATAGGTAACAGAACCACCTAAAAGATACTTTAGAGAGCCCATTAAAAAAAGAACATGTATTCGGAATCCAATTTCAGTTTCACAAGTTCTCTGTGCTTTGAAGTCATTTTTCTTGAGAAAGAAGGATTAGACCTAATGATGACTTCTAATGTGCTTCTAAGAATTTAATAACAATGGACAGTTTAGATATGGGTAGTCTACGTGATGACCTTATAGGTGTAAAAGGACCGGATTGGTATAAGCTGGCCCACCAAGACAAGTCTTGTAGATGCAAAGTGTGTGGACATTTTTTTTTTTTACGATTTTATTCATTTACTTAAGAGAGAGAGAGCGAGAGATTGAGAGAACAAGTAGGAGGAGGGGCAGAGGGAGAAGCAGACTCCCCACAGAGCAGGAATCCCGGTGCAGGACGCTATTCCAGGACCCCGGGACCATGACCTGAGCGGAAGGCAGACACCCAACCGACCAAGCCACTCAGGCGCCCATGCGTGGGCATTTTTGAAGAGCTAGAAACTAATTTCTACAAAAATCTAAAAATTTGCTTTTGCTAGGAGGTAAAATCCTACGTGCCCCATGCCCAAACTTTTATTGAGAAGATATTGAGTTCAATGTCATCACGTTGACTGACATCAAGAAGAATAATATGGACGTGATTAAAGGCAGAATTGCAAGTAAGTTTTATATTTGGCTGCTGCAGTTTTACCACTATATAAAAGAAATGAAGGATGTTCTAGAGGTTGCAGGCAGTCAGAGAACGATTACTGAATTAGGAAACAAAAGTACTAAAATATGCTATTTGCTATTGTGTCATGGAACAGAAAGAAATCTGCCATTTCTATTTTTTATAATGGTGATAGCTTATAAATAGTAGTTCATAAATAGTCTATAAATAATTTATAATAGTAATACACTTGTTTTAAAAATAATATATTAAGAAAAAACTGGTTAAATGAGAAAAATGGCAGAATTTCTGGAGAAAATAAACATTTAAATGAATGTGAAGAATATTAGACATTGTTTAAGAGAAAGTTAGTTATTTAAAATATCTGAAACAGAGATAAAGGGATGAGATATCCTCAAGAAAGTTTAAGGCATATGGAAAACACAATGAGTATCAACATATGTCTGATTGGAAGGACTTGACTGCATTTTCTCTAAGAAACTAAACACAGAGAAAGAGGGAGAGAGAGGACGAAACTAAGAACAAAAGTATTATGTATTTAAGTTAAAACAAGATAGAATAAATATTCTTTATTAGTATTTATAAATTGCCATAGTATTTCCAGAAGCACAAAGGAACTTTATAGATCTCCAATAATTAAATTGTATCATTGGTAAAGAAATGAACCCTCCAAAATGCTTACAGATAAAAAATACCAAAATCCTAGAGAACACAAAATGTCTTTCATATAGATATTATTCCAGAGAGTAGAAGAAAACACAAAAGCCCAGGATGGATCATCTCACTAATGTGAGGGAAATTATAGTACTTGAGTGTTATATTTGAGATCTTTCAACTTTCGTATGTTTGAAAAAGTCTATTTTGCCTCAAATTTTTGAAAGTTATTTTCTCTGGATATAGAATCCCAAATTTATTTATTTATTTATTTATTTATGTATTTATTTATTTATTTAAGATTTTACTTATTTATTTGAAAGAGAGAGAGAGCATGAGTGAGGTGGAGGAGCAGAGGGAGAGGGAGAAGCCGACTCTCTGCTGAGCAAAGAGCCTGACTTGGGGCTCTTTCCCAGGACCCTGAGATCACGACCTGAGCTGAAGGCAGACGCTTAACTGACTGAGCCACCCAGGTGTGTCCCCAAATTAAATTTCTTTGCAATACTTAACAATAGGGCTCTTTGTCTTCTGACTTACGTTGTTTCCAATGAGAAATCTGCTGTCATCCATATCTTTATTCCTTTGTAAATAATGTATGTTTCTTGTTGCCTTACAGATTTTCTTGCAGTAAATGGCTTGAACAATTTGACTGTGATTTATGTGTCTCATGATTAATTTTTGTTTAGCTTGGGTTTATACCTGTCATCAAATGTGGACACTTTTCAGCCTTTATTTCTCTAAATATTTTGTTCCCTCTTTCATACATTAGGATGTTTAAAATTGATCCACAATTCATTAATGCTTATTTCATTTTTTAAATTCTCTTGGCATTTAATTTTTGCTAGTTTGTGTTGCTGATTTTAAAGCTACTAATCTTTTATCCAGTAATGTCTAATTGTAATTATTCTCATCCAGTATATTCTCTATTTCAGACATTGTATTTTCAACTCTAAAAGTTTGATTTAAGTCTTTTGTATATGTCTTTACCTAACTTTCTGTGCGTCTGGAATTTAGTTCTAATCTTTTAAATGTCCTTGTTTTATAAATTTAATATTTGTGTCAATTCTCATCAGTGTCATAAATTGATTTTCTCCTCATTTTAGGATATATTGTTCAAATCTTTGATTTGTTCCAGACATTGTGAATTTTACATTGTTGTAGGCTGGTTGCTTTTGTATTCCTATAAGCATTCTTGGGCTTTATTCTGGGACATAATTTAGTATTTGGAAACAGTATGACAGTTTTGTTTAGTTATTTGTAAACAGCTGTGATGTTCTTAAAATTTGTTAAGCAATACCAAAGGAATATTTAGTCTAAGGTTAAACACTCACCATCACTGACCCTTCTCGGTACTGTATCCAACACTGTACATTTTTAGATTTCCTATACTGGTTGGGGGTAGTAGATACTATTCTTGTTTGATCTCTGAGTTCTGTTTTTACTGATCCTTTTGGATAATTCTCTTCATGGCTTCGAGTAATTTCTTCACATTCATGTACTGATCAATGCTGAGTGATCAAGAAGATTTGCTCTGCAGATAGCAGATTCTGTGTGAAGTTCTCTGCTTTCCAGTACTCTATCTTATCATTTTGGCTACCTTGGTCTATGAAAACTCTAACGCACATCTCCTCAACTTAAGGCGTGAGCTGGGCTCCACCTTGGTTCCCCTTCTCTATGCCAAGACCTGTAAACTTTTCAAGTCAGGAATCTGGGCCATTCCTACGGCTAACCCATTTGTTCTTTGTCTCAGTGATCACTGTCCTTTGTTGCCTGCTGTCCAATGTCTTGAAAACCATGGTTCTTTTTTCTTTTTGTTTCAGATACGTATCTGAAATTCTACTTCAATAAAAAATATATTTTTATTAAATAAAAGATAATTGAGTTTAATAGGATGCTGCATTAAGAAAAAAATATTAAGATTATAAATTGATTTCAAGCAATTAGATGCTCAGAATTAACCAAACGGCAGCAGCAGATTTATATTATATAGAGATACAATGAAATAGGCAATATGAGAAAGTTTGTAAGTTACTAATATAAATTGACTACATTTAAATTGTCAGCTCCAGAAACTATTAAAATTATCCCATCAACCCAACTGTGATCAAAATTACCCATTTTTACACTTAGATTGTATCACTGTATTTCACGTTACTGTAGCTTCATTTTTCAGACTAAGCCAGAAATTCCAAAGAATTCACTCAGGCAATGAGAAATGGAATTGCTCGAGAACTGGAATAACACAATAACTTCTTTTCTATTATGGAGATCAGTTCAATTTCAGAGAGAAAGAGAGGGACAGGAGGGGGGAGAGGGTCCTAGAAAAATTTGCCCTTTATATTATCTTCGTTTTTAGATATTTAAGATTTTATATATTGATTTTTAGTTTAAGTTTTAAAAATATCATTTAATAACATCTGATATACAAAGTACCTAGGAATTAATTTAAAGAAAACGTGTAAGAAAAAAAGTAAATTGAGAGAGATAAAGGAGACCAAAATAAATGGAGAAATACAGCATGTTCATATATTAGAATTTTTAATCTCCCCAAAATCCAATTCTCCATAATATAATTACAGATATATTAGAACACTCTTCAAAATCCCAACACATTTTTGTGGCATTGTCTAGCCGATTCTAAAATTCATATGGACTACGTCAAAAACTAATGACGTGCTATATGGTGACTAGCTTAACATAATAAAAATAAATAAATAAATAAATTAATAAATAAATAAAATCTTTAAAAAATAAATAAAATTCATATGGAAATGCAATGGACAAAAAATGCCAAGTCAGCCATAAAGAAGAACAAAGAATACTTACATTATCAGATATAGAACTAAAGATATGACTATAGTAATGAAGCCACCATAGTTTTGTTCGAGGACAGATAAAGAGACTGAGATTTGTAATAGCTAGAAATAGATCCGCACATACACGGAAAATTGAAATATGATGAGCAGATACTGTACACAAGTGGGGCCAAGATAGCATTTTAATTTAAAAAAAACAGGATTTAAGTGGATATATATACAGAAAAAAATGAAATTGCTCCCCTACCTCATGCAAAGTAAGTCACTTCTAGCCAGATTAAAGTCTTGAATGTGATATCCAAACCTGTACATATTTCTAGCATGTACTATAGAAAGTCATCTCCAATATTTTGTGACAAAAAAAGACTTGGGAAAGAAGGAGTAAAAAGCACTAAATACAAATTAAAATAATAATAAGACGTAATAAAAATGTGAAAGACCAAAAGATACTTTACAAAAAGAAGAGACAAGATTCCAAGTGGAAAAAAGATATTTGTCACATACACAATAGACAATGAACTAGTCCCTAGAATGGATAAAAAATGCTTCCATCGATGAGAAAAAGAGAGGTAAGCAGTATTAGAATAAGTACCTCACATGTGGAGAAATGCAAACAGATGATAAATACATGAAAAGATTTTTAATACTTGATAATAAAGAAAATGAAAATTAAAAAGAATATTTTACCACTACTCACTAATCATAAAAGTGTGATGATAATTACTGGCATGGCTGTAGGCATAGGATCTTCATATTCTACCACTAAGAATGTATATTGCTCCAACCACCTTAGAATGGTTAGGCCTTAATTAACAAATTCTAAGATGCACATGATCTGTCATTTAGTAATTTTCCTTCTAAGCATATATACAAACCTTCTGTACATGTTTCTCAAGATATATGAAGAAGAATTTTCTTTGCATATTTGTTTTTAGTCAAATTGGATAATAACTCACATATATTTAATCAGAAAAATGGATTAATACAATATGGTATATTCATTCAATGCAAAGTAAGCACAAAAAATTAATAAGCAATGCAGGCTGAAGTATAGTTGAATTTCAGAAACTTAACAATTCTTGAAGAAAAAAGACACAAGAATTCATGTGATTATATTCATGTAAATGTACAAGTAGGAAAGAATAACTGCAGAAGGTAAAAGAATGTGAATAATCTGATGCCTTCTTGATTTCTATTACTACATCAATCTCTATTCACATTAAAAGCTAGGACAGACAAATCCAAGTTCATGGAAGGTTTGAGAAACTAGGCTATAGAAAACTCTGGAAAACATTCAGCCCGATAAACCTGTTAGAAGCAAAATATTGATTATAGAAGCAAAGTCAGAATTAATAAAAATAACTTGTGCCATTCATCATTAACTGTTAGCAGTCAAAATAATTAGGCAAGGTATTTATTTTAGAATTTCAATTAGAGAGAAATAAGTAAAATTATTTATTAAATCTGTGGAAAATAATTCTACTTACTGAAATACAGATACTTATATCCCTTGATTTAATCCAAATGAGAATATAAAATATAAATACAATTTATCTTATAACCAAACTTAAAATTTTTAGAAAAAATTCAAAATATAAATTCCAACAAACTTCTGGTATTACGCATTGTATTTACTTTAGTAAAGCACATTCCATGAACATTTAAAAAGATCGAATGGTTGTAATTATTTTTTTCTTTGCTTTATTCTTTCCTTTCTATATTATTTTTTTCACACTGTTATATTATTTTCCATCCTTGGAATAAAGCCAACAATAAATAACTTGTCAGGATCAATTCCAAGTTGTATAACATATGAGCTATTAACAAAGAGAGCACCGCTGGTTTGCATGCATCTTTAGTTTTATTTCATGGAAATGATAGATAATTATGAGAAAAAAGGAGAAAAATACATGATTTTAATATTAATTATTGGCAATAGGTTTAGATTGAGAAAGTAGGATACACATATTTTAAAATATCAGGTATCTATTTTTAAGAATGTTATAAGATTTATTTTCTTGTACCTATTCCTTTTTTTAAACATACAGTAGAGGGCTAAAAGGTAAGATTTTGTTGTGCAAATTCAAAATTCAAGGTTTCTTTTTTTCCGTTAATTATCTTGTAAAGCCTAAAGCCATTATTTTCTTTCCTGATACATGTCTTTTTTTCTTATTCATATGTACACTTAGGAGATAACCTTCATTTTTTAAAAGATTTTATTTATCTATTTGAGAGAGAGAGATCACAGAGGGAGAGTGAGAGGGAGAGCCAGACTCGCCACTGAGCAGAGAGCCCCACTTGGGGCTCGATCCCAGGACCCTGAGATAATGACCTGAGCTAAAGGCAGACACTCAACCGACTGAGCTACCCAGGCTCCAATAACCTTCATTTTTTTTTTTTTTTCTTTTCTTTTTTCCTTCTCCTTCCCTCCCACCAAATTATCTCCTCAAATAACATGTGACATGTAAACTTGGAAAGTTGAAATATGAGCGGAAATTCATTACTAGATCTTAATTATTTTAAAACTTGAATATAAAAACATATTTAAAAAATATATCTTAGTGCAATATATTAAATTAGAATTTTGTCCCCTTCAGTGAATGTCTTCTTGTGGCTAAGTGTTGGGTTTTTTTATTTACAAAATTATATGAAACTATTACAATATTTTGTCAGTAGATTGGGAAAACTCTCATATGTCTGTGTCTTTCAGGCAGTTATTCTTTCAAATGATGTTTAAATGAATGATGATTGTGAAAATTAAGACCTGTATATATTCAGAAATTTTTTGTATAGCACTTGGCCTAGCCAGATTTTAATTTTTGTTGCAATTATTTTGTCCTTTTTAAAAAATCTACCTTTTAAAACAAATTAAGAATTCTAATATTTTTTTTAAAAGATTTTATTTATTTATTTGACAGAGAGGAGAGAGATCACAAGTAGGCAGAGAGGCAGGCAGAGGGAGAGGGGGAAGCCGGCTCCCTGATGAGCAGAGAGCCCGAAGCGGGGCTCGATCCCAGGACCCTGAGATCATGACCTGAGCTGAAGGCAGAGGCTTTAACCCACTGAGCCACCCAGACGCCCCAAAAATTCTAATATTTGCTTTTATGCTAACTCTCGTGATGTTATGTGAACTTCGGTGGGTTTTTCTTACACATGTACACTGAAAACCTTTGAAACCTTTGGTCTTAGGCATTACTAACAGTAGGATGGAAAATTCCTAGATTCTACTTGACTGTGCATTCACTGAGGTAGATGATAGGAATTAAGAAAAAAACACACCAAAACAATTGCCCTAAATCACTACAGAATTGTGTGTATTTGTGTATTCTCGTATATCTCATTTTCCAGCATGGCTGACTTCTGCATTAGATTAAGCTATGTAGAACTGTATTTAAGTTAGGCAAGAAATTAGAACATTCTGCTTGTAAGAAAATCCCCTATAAAGCAGGATGTGACAGTTCATCTCAAATAGAAAGTCTCTGCTAACAATCCTCAGTTCCTATCTCTTAGGCTATTGACGACTGAAAAATCTGCTGATTAATTGCTCTAAAATCTCCTTGAAAAAGGAAAAACAAATTTAACATATATAATTCAAACTTAGTTTTCTAGTATTCTCTCGCCATGAATTTCTTTAGGATTCCAAGAAGAAAGATATTCTACATTTCCTTGGTGACAAGGCTCAAAAAAATCACAACTAATTCTGCTACAAATGGCCCAAATTTTAGATTGAATTGTTTCTTAATATCCATTACAGGTTTGAATATTAACGACTTCTCTTACTGAGAAACTGCCTATTTCCATCTGCCCTGAGCTCCAAGAGCTCCGACTGCAGCTCTCGGTTCCTGACAAATATGACAAAGAGGTTGCTCTGAGCTGCTCATATGTTCATATTCAATATGTGATTTTTTTTTTACATTAGCCATCAAAATGGCTGTTTTTTCTTCTAAAAGGAGTGT
Source organism: Potos flavus (assembly GCA_028534135.1). Taxonomy (NCBI): domain Eukaryota; kingdom Metazoa; phylum Chordata; class Mammalia; order Carnivora; family Procyonidae; genus Potos; species Potos flavus. The sequence goes on from CM052896.1 coordinate 82,058,630, forward strand.
CAGTGTAAGCTACTGAAATGGATAAAACTGTCTCTTGCACAATGTGGTTACAATGCTATTATGGAAAATATGTTACATGAACAAATGAGAACTAGAGGAAGTACATTTAAAATCATATTCAAAAAGACAAGAATATACAGATGGTTGCAACATTGGTTATTTTTTATAGGATCTCTTTTCGTATATTGGTGACAGCCATTTGAAGCAAGGTAGGGAGAGCTGAAGGTGGGCTAGTCACTGCCATACCTTCTCTAGAATTAGATAAATGAAGTGTGGAATAATCTGTTCTTAGATATCTTTTGTTAACAATGCTGATAGATAGCATCAGTCTTTATTAAAATAATAGCCTTTTTAATATTATGTGCACTTAGCATTTTACATCTCCCATCACATTTGGACATTTCAATTTGCATAGATTTGAGTCATTGTTTAATTTCAAGAAATTAAGCTATCGCTATTAACTTTCAACTCACATAAATCACTTTTATGGCTAAATGTTTAAAAGGACAAATGTAATAAATGCTTGAAGAAGGCAGGCGTATCTTCTGTTCTTGTAAGTTGCTATTTGACAAAATATCAGGAATGGAGGCAGATGTTTTAAGAATAAAGAAATCACTGTTTCAGGAATTTCTAAAATACATACATATATAATAAAGAATTTTAGAGCCCATATTTAAAAAGAAAAGCTTCTATATGGTTCAGATTGGTAGCTGAAATTAGGTGAATTAATAACATTCTAAAAGGATAAGAATCGCAATAATGTTAGCTACAATTTACTGAACATTTACTAGATGGCAAGGTCTGTGGTAGGCATTTGATATGAATTATTCCTAACACTAACAGGAATCATGCAAGACGATGGATTTAGCTTCATTTAAATTGTGGGAATTTAAACTTGGAATTGAAGTAATTTACCCAAGGGACACAGCAAAGCTGAATTTAAATTCAAGTCCTCATTCCTAAAGGCTCATGTTTTACCATTGCATAATCTCAGATGACCTTAAAACTTAATGACATGGAATTGTCACTCCTTTATCTTCCTTTCTCCCCTATTTTCCTCATCTAGATCAACTTAGGAAAATGAGTGCTGAAGCTAAGATGAATCAAGTCTTTTCCAGCATGAATATTTGGATTTTAGTCAGAAATGGGGGCAGAGTTCTCAGAGCAGTATTTCAATGTCCAGAAGATGTTCCAAACTCCCTAGGTTATACTGATTTGTAACTTCCACCCGTGATGAGATCTCTTTCAAGGGAAATTAAAGGTGCAAGTTACGGGCGGTGGGGAGTAGAAGGTGATGGTGGTGGTAGTGATGAGGCTACCAGAAGGATCTAGCTGGACTTCCATAGTCTGACCTTATATGGGAACCTAAGTATTAAATATTGGTTGCTATTTTAATTAAACCAAAAAACAAAACAAGAAAAGTTGATCTTTTTTCTAACTCATCAGATTATATGTTAGTTTCAGGAAACAACTCATGATTCTAAGGGCTGTAAGATGCTAGGATAAATAGCAAAAGGAAATAACAGGTGTGCCTTAATTATTTGCTTCTTAATTTTCAGAACAAAAGTGGGCAGCTATCTTTTCCCTCAATAAGTTTTGAGTGCAGTCCTATTTCGAAACAAAGGTGCATATTAGCAACTCCTTTAGCCTTATTCTTAATATTTTCTACTGTGTTTTTCCTCTTATCTCTTGATGAATAAAACATGATAAATAGCACATGAAAAGGTGAGTAGATGGTGTGCATCGTGATAGGGATTGCAAATACAGAAGTTCCTACTTTAATTTCCCATCAAGTTATTTAATTTACTCATTTAATTTCTGGCAAAATTTTAGAGATATAAAATGCCGTGAATATGTCTTTTATGTATGGAGTTTAACACATGAGAATATATTCTGATTAAGCCTGTACAAATTAAGATCTCATTTTATTATCACAGAGTGCTGTATTTAGAGTGTGAACCAGTGTGGAAACACTCACCAACAAATCAGACCCCCTTGCCGAACAAATCGCAAATGGAGCCCAGTCGACACAAACACTTACTTCTTGTTTAGTTCTGTGAGTAAGACAGAAAAGCAGTCTAAGACTATAGTAGTCACGAACATGACTCCTTTGATTCAAACATTTCTGTTCACTTGGTTTTCAGCTGACACTGTGGCTGCTGACAACCTTCCTGTCATTCCTCAGTCACCAATTTCACAACCCAGTCAATTGAAAAGATCAGTGTGGATCCCTGAGAAGTCCCCAGTTGTGCTTCTCAATAAAACTTTAGAGCTAAAAGCTTATGGAACCCATGAGGGGAAATAAGGAAATTCGAGGCTACGGCACTGCACAATGGAAAAAAAAAAAAAATCCTTTCAAAAAATAATCCTGTGGCTTCCATGAATTCTCAGCTCCTCATTCCTCTAGGGTGTTGGTGAGGCCCAGTTATCTGGTTACTTTCATTATTTATTGAAAAGCACTGTGGGGAGCAACACATTGCTCCCCATGGAGTTATTCAATGGATAATGAATTAATGAACAGAGGAGCAAAGAGATTTGAGCTTTAAAAGGAAAGAAAAGGTATTTGTGTGCAGCAAAGAGGCTGTGAGAAAAAATAGGAAAAGTTTCTATTGAATGTAAAAAGGGATGCTCTTGTCCCAATACCTTGCTTCCTTCTCTTACAAAACTGAAATAATAAGAGAAAACAAAACAAAATTTAATAATCCTAATATCAAAGAGGCCAAATATGTAAGAATAAATTGTCACCTTTGGGTTTGAAAGCTGATCTAATAAACATACGTCAAAAAATTTTTTAAAAACCACAACAATCTACACAATAGTTTTAGTTAAAAAAAGAAAAGAAATGGCTCAGAAACATGTCTAATCATTAATGTGAAAGCCAATACTGTTGCTTCATGATAAGCAGAGAAGGTCAATCCAGAGACCTCATAGCATTCAAAAACTCCAAATTTTCATTTGTTGAGCTCTGGACTCTGTATGAGATTTTATTATTCTCATGTGAACATGTCTCCTCTGTTCCCTAGATCTCTTTTCATCTAGGGGCTATGAGATGTTAAGATTGCTGGATACTGTCTTTCACAAAACTTTCTTGTGATTTCCTTGGACACAAACAGACCTACAAACCTGTTAATAAATAATCATATTCTTTTTATATTTCCACTGTGGGCGAATAGATAAAACTTCCTCGCTTGGGCTCCAAAACCAATCCATCTCTAGTGAAAAGTGCCATGTCATATTTCTAATGTATTGTCACTGCTACAATCAATATAACAAGTCTCTTTAAAAGTTTTTTAATTTCCTAAATGGAATTCCATTCTAAATATTTCTTATTATGAAGCCAAATATAAGACTAGTACTTTCTGATACTACATTTTTCTTCCTCGAATAGGATGAATTATCTCTCCTCCCTACTAATTTGAAATGGTTTTAGAAATATAGGAGCAGGTGGATTCAATGGTTGCCTTATGCACGTGCCTAAACCTGAATAGGGACACTCTATCTCTTAAGTATATTAAGCATGGGGACACCTGGGTGGCTCAGTCAGTTGAGCGTCTGCCTTTGGCTCAGGTCATGATCCCAGGATCCTGTGATCGAGTCCTGCATGGGGCTTGTTGCTCAGCAAGGAGCCCACTTCTCCCTCTGCCTGCCATTCCCCTCTACTTGAGTGCTCTCTCTCTCTCTGACAAATAAATAAATAACATCTTTAAAAAAATTAAAAAAACAAAATAAAGAATATAAAAATTCTAACATTTTGGATTAAAACTTAATTCTTCCTTTGGGTGCTATTGTATATATATTAATTCTTTACTTTCAGCTTTTATTTTTGTCCATTGATTTTGTTTTTGCTTGTGTTTTATTTTACAATATTTAATTTTCACTATAAGTACTTTTGAACTTAATAATGTTTCTTATTAAAATTTACACAAATCTTCTCAGTGGAGATTTAGGAGCAACAGGTTTAGGGATGGTTAATTTTAAAGGCCTACTTGCTCCATCCCATCTAATTCCTGCAGCTCTGTGTCTAGGATTCTGCAATAAACCTCTTGTGTAAGCCGGCAAAAAAAAAGATAAAGTAATATGTCCCTGGGTTGCATGGAAAATTTGCTACTTACTTCAAGATCTTTTCTGGAGATTCATGATATACAGCATGAGTAATTTACTTAAAAGCCTCCACTGTTTTGACATCATCTACCATCCAGTGTCTTTATGGGTAGCTCTGTGCCTTGAAATCCATCTGATATAAAAAGGCTATGGATTTTGAGCATGCAATAAGCCATGTCTTCCCTCCTTATAAAGCATATTTGGAATTTGGAAAAAAAAAAAAGTGGAACGACAATACTTTTCCAGATGATTCCCATAGTTACTGGACGCCACTGGAATTCCACAACTAATGGAGAAGCTGTCTCCTCTTCACCCTTTGACCACAGGTCCATAACTATGAGATGGCACTCAAAATGTGGCTAATAGCAGAACCCAGCCTTTGTTTCTTGCCCTACAAGGAAATAGCTTAACATTTGTACTATTATTTTATAATCATACCAATAATATCTTCCTCCTATGCCTTAATCGTGAAATTTCCCATAGCTCAGCTATAGCTGAGAGTCTGTCTGGTCCTTTAGACATTTTCTATACAATTCTTGTGACCATTTTTACTGTGATCTCTGGTAGCCTGAGAGAAAGTTCTGATAAATTGTCTTCCATATACATGACTTTAATTCAGTTCCCTTTTATGCTGAATGTTAAGTCCTGCCTTAGTATTTATGAAATGTCTTCTGTGATACCACATAACTTTTAGTTTACATAATTAACTCTGTTTAAAATAAAAAAAAAATTTCTCCCAGGTTCCCCACAGGTTTGCTTTTTGTCTAAGTATTTAGTTTCAGCATTTGGAAGCACTTGATAGATAGAATTTCAGACATTTCTCTCTCTCTTTTAAAACATATGCAATCAGAATAAAAATGGAAAAAAATAAGCAACTAAAGAGTTTAAGGATCTTTGAAATGAGGCTAGAAAAAATAATAAATACAAATAAGAAAAATAATTAAATGCATACACCAAATATTATATGTAGAGATTGTAAATGATCAGTATATATCATTTCAGATTAATTTTCATGTAAAGCAAAATATTACTTTAATGATATTAGTTCATTAATGATATTAGTTTCATGTATTATATGGAAAGCTAAGGTTCTTATATTGGAGTCTTTTACCTTTGCCTTTGTCCTGAGTTTTCTATTGGTCATGTTGCAGTATTTGCTTTTAATATTTAAGTGCTTAAATTCTAACTACTGGATATTTTCATTCTCTTGAAGAAATGTCTACTATTTTCTCTGTTTTTAAAAATATACTTCATTATGTCAACCATGGATACAATTAATATTTCAGTTTATATATCCTCTTGCACAAATTTTTTTTATTAACATATAATGTATTATTTGCCCCAGGGGTACAGGTCTGTGAATCGTCAGGCTTACACATTTCATAGCACTCACCATAGCACATACCTTCCCCAATGTCCATAACCCAGCCACCCTATCTCTATCCCCCCACCCCCAGCAACCCTCAGTTTGTTTTGTGAGATTAAGAGTCTCTTATGGTTTGTCTCCCTCCCAATCCCATCCTATTTCATTTTTTCCCTCCCTACCACCCACAACCCTGCACCCTGCCTCTCAAATTCCTCATTTCAGAGAGATCATGTGATAATTGTCTTTCTCTGATGGATTTATTTTGCTTAGCATGATACCCTCTCGTTCAATCCATGTCATTGCAAAGGCAAGATTTTGTTTCTTTTGATGGCTGCATAGTATTCCATTGTATACATATACCACAACTTCTTTATCCATTCATCTGTTGATGGACATCTAGGTTCTTTCCATAGTTTGGCTATTGTGGACATTGCTGCTATAAATATTGGGGTGCACGTGCATCTTTGGATCACTACATTTGTATCTTCAGGGTAAATACCCAGTAGTGCAATTGTTGGGTTGTAGGGTAGCTCTATTTTCAACTTTTTGAGGAACCTCCATACTGTTTTCCAGAGTGGCTGTACCAGCTTGCATTCCCACCAACAGTGTAGGAGAGTTCCCCTTTCTCTGTATCCTCGCCAACATCTGTTGTTTCCTGACTTGTTAATTTTAGCCGTTCTGACTGGTGTGAAGTGGTATCTCACTGTGGTTTTGATTTGTATTTCCCTAATGCCGAGTGATGAAGAACACTTTTTCATGTGTCTGTTGGTCATTTGGATGTCTTCTTTGTACAAATGTCTCTTCATGTCCTCTGCCCATTTCTTGATTGGATTCTTTGTTCTTTGAGTGTTGAGTTTGATAAATTTTTTATAGATTTTGG
>CM052896.1:82065476-82106565 GCA_028534135.1 Potos flavus
TTAAATACAATGAGGGGATAAAATGTGTAACAGTGAAAATTAGGAAAGATTTTTTAAAAGGTATTGATTAGATACTAGTTAAAAAACGTTAAAATAAGAAAGAGGAAAAATAAAAATATAAACAAAATAAAATAAAAAAAATACAGTAAGAAAAAAATAAAATTTAAAGAATTTAACTCTGAAAGACTAAAGGGTCGTGGGAAGAAAAAGCCATGAATTCTATGTGTTGCTTTTTCCTATCTCAGTACTTCCGCGGTTTTCTTTGATCGGTGTAGTTGGTCTTGGCTGGATTTTCTTGTTGATATTCTGGGGGAAGGGCCTGTTGCCGTGATTCTCAAATGTCTTTGCCCGAGGCAGAATCGCACCACCCTTGCCAGAAGCCGGGCTAAGCAATCTGCTCGGGTTTGCTCCTGTAGCTTTTGTTCCCTGAACGCTTTCCGTACAGCTTTGGAAGAGGGGAATGAAGATGGCGGCCTCCCAGTCTCCGGCCGGTAGGAGCTGAGAGCTCGGGGCCCCACTCCTCAGTGCGCCCTCAGAGAAAAGCAGTCCGTCCCTTCCATCTCCTTGGTCTCCGGCCGCGCTCCGAGCTCACCTGGCCTGTGACCTAGCATCTCTGTCCCTGGCGCACGGCCGTTTGGAGTCTCCAAACCCAGCAGATTCCTGCCGCGAGCTACCGCGCCGCTCCTCCCGGAGGAGGAAGGAGGGGGTCTCTCCGGATCTGCCCCTTGTGGGGTCCCTGCTCGAAGAGCAGTGGCCTGACTGTGCTGGGATCATGGTTTAAGGTAAGCCCGAGCTGGTAGCTCACTTTTCGGCTCGGTCTCTGCCGTTGGCTTCCCCGTTCTGATATCCGGGAGCTCTGCCACCCTCAGACACCCCCGGTCTTTCTGTGACCCCGCGGGTCCTGGAACCACGCTGTCCCCGCGAGGGCTCCACCCCCCGCTTAGCCTCTGGAGCGATGTCCCTCAGTGGAGCAGATTTCTAAAAGTTCCGATTTTGTGCTCCGCTGCTCTGCAGCTGCCGGGAGCCGGCCCCTCCCCCCGCCAGAATCTTTTTTTTCTGAATAATAGATCTCAGCAGTGGGCTTAAAATATCGAGTAGAGGTGAATACATGCTGTCATCCAGGCTTTGTTGTTCCATTTATAGAGCATGGCCAGAGTAACTGTGTTCTTCAGAGCCCTAAGATTTTCAGAATTGTCAGTGAATATTAGCTTCAACTTCGAGTCACCAGCTGCATTAGCTTCTAATAAGAGGGTCAGCCTGTCCTTCAAAGTTTGAAGCCAGCCATTGACTTCTCCTCTCTAGCTATGAAAGTCCTAGATGGACTTTTTTTTTTTTTTTTTTTTAAGCAGAAGGCTGTTTGTCTACATGGAAAACCTCTTGTTTAGCATGGCTATGGTTGTTAATGATGTGAGCTAGATCTCCTGGATCCCTTGTGGCAGCTTCTATATCAGCACTTGCTGGGTCACCTTGCACTTGTATGTTACAGAGACAACTTCTTCCCTTAAACCTCATGAACCAACCTTTGCTAGCTTCACATATTTTTCTGCAGCTTCCTCACCACTCTCAGCCTCCACAGAATTCAAGAGAGTTAGGGCTTTGCTGTGGATTAGGCTTTGGCTCAAGATAATATTGTGGTTGGTTTGATCTTCTGTCCAGACCACTAAAACTTTTTCCATGTTGTAAATAAGTCTGTTTCACTTTCTCATCATTTGCATGTTCACTGGAGTGGCACTTTTAATTTCCTTTAATAACTTCCTTTGCATTTACAGCTTGGCTAACTGTTTTAGCAGGGGAGGCCCAGCTTTTGGCCTGTGTTGGATTTTGGCATGCTTTCCTCACTAATCTTAATCATTTCTAGCTTTTGATTTAAAGTGAGACATGTGACTCTTCCTATCACTTGAACGCTTAGGGGCTATAGCAAGGTTATTAATTGGCCTAATTTCAATATTGTGTCTCATGGAATAGGGGGGAGGCCTGAGGAGAACAAGAGAGATGGAGAAAAAGTTGGTCAGTTGAGGGGTCAGTACACACACATTTATCGATTGATATGCCAACCTGTATGGGTACAATTTGTGGTACCCCAAAGCAATTACAATAACAACATCAAAGATCACTGATAACAGATCACCTGAGCAAATATAATAATACTGAAAAAGTTTAAAGTATTCCGAGAATTACCGGAATGTGCCCTAGAGATACAAAGTGAGCAACTTCTGTTGGAAGAATGGTGCCAACAGACTTGCTCAATACAGGGTTGCCACAAACCTTTAATTTGTAACAAATGCAGTATCTGTGAAGTGCAATAAAAGAAGGTATCCCCGTATTGTGGAAAGGGAAATCAATCTTAAGGTTTGCCATAATATTGAGTATTTAAATAATAGTGTGTTTAATAATAGTTTAGTGTGTTAGTCACACTAAATAACTAACTAGTGTGTTAGTGAAGATAACAAAGAAAGAAACAGCCCTGGTCCTCAGGGCTCATGTATTCAGACATTAAGTGGGGGCAGATGTGCAAGTATATATTACTTCTTTACTTTCATTCATGGCTTCACTAATAACGAGGGTCTACAGATACTAAAATATGAATGAATGCCCCAGATTACCTTTTACCTAGTGTCACCTGAAAGGGAAGAGTACTCTGAGTTACTAGCAATCTGAACCCCCTGAAGAACAGTCTTGGGCCAGGTTTTATCTAAGGTTCATCCAATTCTTGATCCTGTATCTTGATTTATCTTTAACCATAAGGGAAAACGCAAGCAAGGAGGGTATAAATGAATTTTGCTGATATAAATGGTAAGAGAATTGCATGTAAGAGCTGCCCTCTCTTCTGAACAGAATTTTCTCGTGGAATCAAGTAAGGAAACATATTTCAGGGAAATGGGAGAATGCACATACAGAATGAATTTTGGATAAACCTGAGATGGGTACATGTAGTGAAATGTAGCCAGCCTGGGAAAAATAAAAAGGCTTTGCCAGGAGATATGATGGAAAATGATAAGGAAAGAAAATGAAGAGTGAAGCAGATTCATTTCCCTGATATTTTTTGAGAGAAGCTAAATTTCAGCAAGTTGTTTTGTTTTCAAAACATCTGCCTGATTTTGTTCTCCTGTGATTCTTACAATCGTTTTGGTAGTTAGCAACGCTTCTGGGTTTGCGTATATGGAACTGATTATTTGTCACAGTAGGAGTGGGTACATTTAAATTTCTTCCTGGCTGTGGAGAAAAAAATGTGCTGCTTTATGACAGTACAAAGAGGGGTCAAAGAGATCCAGATATTAGAGAGAATCATTTCCAAACACATAGCGCTTGCTATTTCTTAAATAGCAGGGTGACATTTATTTTAATGCTATTTAAATGCATCTAGATTCTATTACACTGTTCTGCATGCATGTATTCATGAGAAAGTCTACATTTTGTGCATAATGCATGGAATTTTGAGCTAATCATGTACCATTTTTACATAGTTATTAAATAGAAAAATATGTTTTCATTAATCAGCTGGCATTTAATTAATGTAAAATATCCATTTGATTAAATCACAATTAGATGTCTATTCAAAACAGTGACATTTCATGTGTTATTGGACAACCTTACTGCCCACACAGATGGCATGCAATAAAAACATTAGCCAAATATTTTACCATGACTGGTTGAACAAACTAAAGCACATCCATCTTAATAAAATAATTATAGACCAGACCTCTGCAATACAGCCAACAATGAAATTAATACCATAACAGATTGGTGTTCACTCTAACATATGCTGCCAATCGAACATATTTTGCAATTGTGTGTGTAAACAAGCAGATGCAGATGTGTAATGTTCTGACGTTGATCTCAAGCACATTTTACTTAGTATTAAGTAATAAACACCAAGACAGATGGGTTATGGAGTCATGAATTTGAGCATATCTAATGACCACTTGGCCATCAGAATGCAAGTGGTCATCAGAATAGCATCTAATAGCATCAGAAGTATGCTATCAGAATTATTTAGATGAATTTTTAATCATATGGATATTCATCAGTAGAAAGATTATATCTTTACTTTTTTTATTAATAGTTAGACATTTGGACAAAAATATGTCCAAAACAGAACACAATAATTCTTATTAATAGCTATAGTAAACATTATTTATTAAAACACACAGGTATTATTCTAAGAGTTTTACCTAGATTATGTAATTAAATACTTCAGACAAGCTGAAGAAATATTGTTATACCCATATTTTACTAGTAGAGAAAATAAGTGTAAAGATATGAATTAATCTCCCCCAATGTCCAACTAAAGTTAGGTGATCATGCTGGTGGGATTCAGATCCAGTAGTTTGGCTTTAAAACCCATAAATTTAAACAATCTGCTGTATTTTCTCATTGAATACATTCATTCAGAGTCATAACATCAGAATTGTTCACTGAACTTTGGTACCACAGGGAACTACTTTACAGAATAGAATGTAAGATATCAAGTAAAGGGATAATTCTTGTTGATTTCTGTAGTCTAGAGACCTAACCTAGTGCTTAAAATAAGAGTAGACATTCAATATGCATAAATGATTAAACCAAGGATCTATTGATTACTGAGTGGCTTGATATGTATGATGATATATATGATGATGCATGTTTCCTGAGAAACACTAACATTTTTTTCTATTTAATTTTTAAAATTGAGACTTTTTTTTAGAGCAGTTTAAGGTTTATAGCAAAATTGAAAAGAAGGTAGAGATTTCCCATATACCCTCTGGCCACACATATGTGTACCCTTTCTCATTATCGCTGTGTCCATCAGAGCACATTTGTTATGTTGATGAACCTACAGTGACATGTCATAATCACCCAAAGTCCATAGTTCACATTAATGATTCACTCTCAGTGTTATAGACATTGACTTTTTAAGACATATTTGTTGATCTCATCCTCATATAAATGTGTTGATTAGATGGGTTGAGACATGATTAGAAGACTTCTCAGAATCATACATGTGAAAATGTATGCACCTACACAAATGTTCATGTACATATATACATATATGTATACATACATATAGATGAAAATATATTTGCTTAGAGACATTTTACACAGTTTTACAATGATCAAAAAGCTAAATTATACTGTCTACTTTTTGCAAAGCACTCATGTTTTCTTGGCGAAGGGAAAAACTCTGCTTTAGAATATAATTTGAACCTGAGTACACTTTGGTGAATGAATGAGGGCAGCAATTGCTGACTCATCACCTTCTTTGTGACAGGAATCTCTTTCATTCATTAGCTGGCATGACAGTATTTGTTTTTCATTTTTCCTCTAATGATGCAGCCTGATTTTCCTATTTTAGATACTAAGGGTAAGTTGGTTAACATTCATGTAATCATATCATTGTTTTAGCCAAGAAAAATTACATGGTACAGGGGAGATTATATACTAACAAACACTCCATGCATTGTTTTTAAATACTCAAAATTATCATAAACCTTAAAATTAATTTCCATTTTATTTCCACTTTTTTTAATTAGTGGAAAATATCAGGCACAATGTGTTCAAGGCAATGGATGTCCACCAAAACACATTATTCACCTAACATTTCTCTAAAATGTGATTTGGAAAAATTATAATTTTCTTAATTCTTTGTCATTCAGTGAGTTGTTAAGCCAAACAGTTCCTTCATAAGCAGAAGCATTTATTTGGTAGGTATTAGTCCTTCTGATTCCATTTTCCTCCAACCCTCTCTTCTAATTTATTTTCCATATCACCTCTAGATTGACTTGGCTTATTAAATGTCTCATTAAGGAACTCTCCATCTTTCAAAACTCTAATTATTTCATTGTTATCAGAATTAAATTATTTCTCAAGGAAAGAAATATTCAACAAAGTTGGATTCCCTTTCCCACCACTCTACTTCCTGGGCATTTATTACATTTGTTCACTCTGGCTACGGTGTTCTTCCCTATCAAACACTGGTGTCTGAGACAAAAAGACCAGTTGAATGGACTTCACCTTCATTTGTGCCTTGGAAGTTCACAGGGGATAAATTCAGATATGGAGTAGCATCCCCAAATAAAATCAGGAGTGTATTTCTGAAACAAAGACATAAGGCTGTATTTAAGAGATCTGTGTTCAGAATCAGAAGACAGTTAAGTACAGAGGTTGGAAGGAGGGCAAACAGCAGAATAAGCAGTGAGTTCAGTGCTTTGGAAATATAAGAACATGTGCTTTGGACATATAAGAACATAGGAACAAGGACAAGGTATGAATCCTATGGAGCAATTCGAGTCATTCATCTAATAGAGATATATCATAGGAAAGCTTTTTATATGGTGTCCATGCACTGGATTTCAGTATAGACAGGTCAGTACAACTATTTAAACACTTAGTTGGAGTGAGCCGTGGAAGGCTGTAGAACATTTGAAAATCCTCTCCATGTGAGCAATGTGAGCTCTCCACGATGATGACATCTGTGGTAACAGGCAAAAACCACCTATTTCTTTCTTATTTTTTTATCTTGATTATCAAGACAAGATTCTCAAAACAGAGAATTAGAAAATCTGGGTTCAGAAGAGATTGGCAAAATAAAAATGAATGTTCTTGAAGGTAACTAAGAGCTCCGAAATTGGAATTGACAGTATAAGAAATGGACTTGAAATGGACCAAAGTGGCATGGTCCAATACTGGAATGGGCTCCTTAGCAAATGATTATTTCACAAAAAGTTCTTGTAGCAGGTTTGGCCCCCTGGAAAGGGACTTTTAGAGTTTTATAAACCTAGAGTTGCTGGCTGTCAGAAAGTTTTACCATCATTTAACATTTTCGGACTGTTGGAATCATAATTTCCATAGAGATGATTTGCAATTTATGAGGGGACTTTCACAGGCAGACTTGATCATGGGGAGAGTGCTACATGGTTATCTTGTTGGGAGAAGACATATCACTTAAGGACCTTGCTCAAAATCTTAATAGCATCTTCCATCTGGATTTTGATTTGGAAGAAGCAAAATTGGAAACAATTTTTAGAGGGAATTGCAGAGGACTATTAATTGAGAAAAATGTCCAAGAATACAACTACAAAAGTTACATTTATATTTTAAATATTTTATTCTTAATTTTTTAAAAAAAATGTCTTTGTTGATGTTTAGGAACTTTAAATAGATATATTAATTTATAGTCAATAACTTTTAAAATACTATAATTTCTAACAAAATCTATGATTCCTTTGAATTTTTCTCCTTAGTAAATGACATAATCTGTGAGTAGTGACAGTTTCGTTACTTCTGTTCCAACCTTTATTGTTTTCATTTAATTTTCTTAAATTAATTACTTGGCTAGGTCCACCAACACATGTTCAGTAGAAGCTATGTCTGATATTGACTTTTTCCTGATTTTAAAGGAAAATTTCCAATATTCTTCATTAAGGGTAATAAATGTTGTAGGACTTAGTAGCTACTTTTTAGCAAATTAAGAATGTCACCTTCTAATACTATATTTTAAAATTTTCATCTATTTGGTGATTTCCAAGAATGAATTGTAAAATTTATCAAATGCCTTTTCTAAATCTATCAAAATATTTTTTTTTCCATTTAAACTTGTCATACAATTAGTTACAAATCTTTTTAATGGTTTTATTGTTTTTGAAAGTAATCATAGACTGGGTGGGCTAATATTTGTTAAAAGTTTTCCATTTATCTTCATTAGTGAGATTGGTTTATAATTTTGCTTGCTTTTGTAATCAAGATTATTATAGCCTAGAAACAGTTGAGATGGAGTTCCTGCTTTTCTTTTTTATCAGAGAGTTTGTATCAGACTAGAATTATCTCTCCTTTGATATATTGCCAGAATTCACCTTCAAACCCACCTGAGTTTATGTTCTTAACTGTTTTCTCCAATTCATTAACGTCTCTCTAATTATTTATCATTTCTAATTTTTTGTATTTTAAGTTATATTTCTTTCTAGAAATTTAGTCTTATGTTTTAAAATGTACTGGCACAAAGATTTTGTACTGTTGTCCCAATTTGGCTTGTCTGTGCCTTCAATCATTCAGCAATAACACCAGATACTGGATTAGTCTTTAAGAAAACAAACTGTATATATTTTGATCATCTCTATTGTAACATTATCTTTTGTTCATTACTTTCTGTTCCATTATTTTTTTCTACTTGAAGGCATACTTAACATTTCTTTAGGCACATAATGGTTCAATTGTTTCATTATTTCTTTGTTTACTCAACTATTTGATTATTAGGATTTTTCTTTTCTAATATAAGGATATAATTTCTCCTCAAAATATCTCTTATTCAGAATTTGTACTTCTGATGTATAATATTTTAATTTTTATTCAGCTCAAAATAGCCTATTAGCTGTTTAATAATTATTATTTGTTAGGGTTAATGTAAAGCATGAAATCAGCCATTAATACCTGGCTTGCAAAAATGTAACACAGAGGCTGCTGGAGGAAGGTTTTGGAGAAGGGCGTAGGCCTTTGAAAGGCCCAGGCCTGCGTGACCACCCTGCCATCGGAATACCATGGTGAGTTACCCTCCCTGAAGCATTTTTTTTTTAAAGATTTTATTTATTTATTTGACAGAGAGAGAGAGATCACAAGTAGGCAGCGAGGCAGGCAGAGAGAGAGGGGGAAGCAAGCTCCCTGCTGAGCAGAGAGCCTGATGCAGGGCCTAGATCCCAGGACCCTGAGATCATGACCTGAGCTGAAGGCAGAGGCTTTAACCCACTGACCCACCCAGACACCCCTCCCTGAAGCTTTCTTAACCCAAACATCTAAGAGATGTATACATTGTACGTTAGGCTATGTATAGTAGAACATGCAGATTAGCATATCTTATATTTTCTGTAAATAGATCCTCCCAGTTTCTGTAAGACCCCTTGTCACACATCACGTGCTTGAGAAACAGTGATAAGGATTTGTGATTATCCTGAAGGACCAATAAAAGTGAGAGCAAGGAAGAGAAAAAGGTCTTTATCTCTGAGCGTTGAACCCCTTGCCTCCTCCTCTCTTTCACAGTAAAGTTTGAAGTAATCTTTCATCCATTGGTACAGGGATTGCTGGCCATTCCCAGCAACTATTTAAGTTTCCAAAACTATGGTTAACATTTTTTACCTTTCAATCGTTGATATTAAATTTGATGTCATTTTAGTTACAGAACAGGATGTGACTCATATTTTAAAAATGTTTTTGAGATTTTTCTTATGATTCTTTTTTGTTTTGTGTGTTTTTGAAATAGGTTTAAGTTTTTATTTAAATTCCAGTTAGTTAAAATATAGTGTAATATTAATTTCAGGAGTAGATTTAGTGATTCATCACTTATATACAACATTCAATGCTCATCAAAAGTGCCCTCCGTAATACCTATCACCCATGTAGCCCATCCTCCCACCCACCTGTTTCATGTGATTTTGGACAAAGTTATAGTATCTAATTTTTGAATGCAGGGCTTTATAAATGCTCATTAAATGAAATTGCTTAGGGCTTTTTTTCATGAATTCAATTTTATAATTGTATTGACCTAACGAATCATGCTTTTTAATCATTTTATATGTATGATATTTACTAAATTCAGAGAAATAAGAGAAAATGTACACATATGATCATTATATATTTTTGAAAAAATGTGCATATTCAAAGACTTTAACCTTTAGAGTGGATGTAAATGGGAAGAGTAGAAATTAACAGTGAAAAACATTAACCAAAATAAAGTGGGAATGGCACCTCACCAAACTGATAAATTACCATAAACTGAGAGGTTTGATTGTCTCTCAGAACTATGTGGCTCAAGAAATAAGAAGAGAGAGAGAGAAGATTATTCTCAGAGGGAATGGTTAAAGCCTGTGACCCTTTAGCAAAGTTAAATTCTTGCAGAAATTCTTGAACATTTTGAGCATTTGTTTAAAATTTGAACAGGAAATTGAAGTGCCAAGCCAAACACAAATAATAATGTAATAAATTATTTTATTTTGAAATTAGAAAAAGCAATTAGCCAAAATTAAAAAGAAAATAGGACATCTGTTTGTTAATTTTGGAAAGCAAAGCATGCACACTATTCCTCTCCACCCAAAGGAAGGATAACATAGAAAATTCCTTTATGTTAAGCCTACTCTCCAGGAATGTAAATAATTACCTATGCATTCAATTATCAATTTATTGATAAATATTTTCTTCAACATAAGTAAAACAATGAAACTATATAAAACTATGCATACATCTAACGGGAGGATAGTGGTCTTTACTACCAACAGAAATTAAAAATTATTTTTGGTATAGTTAAGAATAGCTTTCTTATTATCAAAATAATACATGTTCATTTTATAAAAAATTAAAAGATACTCATAGATAAATTGAAACTGTGAAAAACATCTTTTAATTCCCAGGGCAGAGAGAGATAATCACAGTTGATATATATAGTTACAGATTATCCTTGTATGTGTGTTGAGAGACAGGTGGTGTCTTTCCATGTCAATGAATATTAATGACCAAAATAATTTTTATTAGGTAAAAAGTATCCCACAGTTAGGTGATTTATTTAATCTGGGTATTTCTGTTGTTTTTTATTGATCACATGATGACTGTTACCATCCTATATTATTTTGGGGGGATTCATTTTCAGAAATGGTATTACTGGAGTGAAGGAAATGAATACTGTTAAGGATTTTTAAAACAATTTGCTAAGGTTGGACCAAATCACACTTCCTTTTTTTTTTTTTTAAAGATTTTATTTATTTATTTGACAGAGAGAGAGAGATCACAAGTAGGCAGAGAGAGAGGAGGAAGCAGGCTCCCTGCTGAGCAGAAAGCCCGATGCGAGGCTCGATCCCAGGACCCTGAGATCACGACCGGAGCCAAGGCAGAGGCTTTAACCCACTGACCCACTAGGCGCCCCTAAATCACACTTCCAAAAGCAGTTTAAGAAAACTCTATTTCTCTGTGCTCTCACCAACACTGAGCTTTTTTTCTTGAAATTGAAACTCTTAAGAATTACAAGTAAATAGATGGATAGATAAATAGATTTCTTTTTTGTTATTGCACAATTACCTATTTGAGTGGAGGTTTTTGTTATTGAATAAAATATCTTTTTATTGCGATTTAAGAAATTATTAGTCATAGATGACAGATAACTACTGTCATCCCTCTAAAATGTGCTTTTCCCTCTGACATATGTTTTACATATATTTGATTCACAAGTAGGTTTTTTCTGTCATAAATCTATGAAATAGTTCTTTGATTTTTTTTTGGTAAGTAATTTTTATTTTAACTTTATGAATGTAAGAATTATTGGTTTCCCTGCAATGAATAAATCAGATTTTACTGAATGATGGTTAAAATAAAGAAATATATTGTAAGCAAGAGGATTGAAAATGCTTCTTATTTTTCAGGATTTGAATTAAGGCAAATCAAATAATGTTTCATTTAATTTAAGAAAAAATCTGTTTTTTTTCTAGGAATATTATAATAAGATGGAGTAAACTTTAGAATTGCATCAAAATTTTAAAATGTTTTCCCTTATTAACACATATTATTAGAGTTCAAACATAAAGATCACTATAAAATTAGCTTTTAGATATCAAATTTGACAATGTTATTAATCGTATTGTTTGTAATACTACATTCATTTGAGATTCATAGAAAATATCCCATTTAATATGGAAATTAGTAATTTTATATTACATATTTCTGGTTTCAAACCCTTTAATTTTCTAAGGATAGAGATTAAGGGGCTTGTTTGAACTGCAGTCTGGTGCTTGCTCTAGTTAATCTTGGCACGACAGTTTTATCTTCATGATATTACTAAGTAATTTTATTAGCCTTGATATTCTCTACTCCTGGGGGCAATCATCTCTTCTGAACTACCCCAGCTAAATGAAGTCAACTGACATAACTCCCATTATATTTCAGCACAGCACCTGTTTTTTGCTTGTCTGTTTATCTTTTACAGGAATTATCCCTATTGTAACCACTAATTTATCTTTAAACTGTGAATAACTCACTAAACTCTCTGAGGCCAAACGCATATCTATTTTGATCACTCTAGAATTTAGTATGAACAACAAACTCTTGTTGTTTAGACTGAGAAACCACTAGAACTATGCTTACCTTTATTTAAAATGTTTCAAACTTCTGCAAAAATGAGACGGGAAGCCAAATTCTTTTTCAAAAACAGTACTGGAAATTATTCTGTCGTTTTGATAACTTAAGTGGGACAAAGAACCTAGCGTTTTCATAGGGAAAAACAAACACATTATTGAAAGTTTATTTTAATTACATCTAAAGTTACCAGCTATATAGGCGATTGCCCAGGGAGGAATCAGCCAATGAGTCTTGATTGAACATTTTTGAAGTAATTATTTTAAATTGTGGGAGTAGAAGAAAGGTTGGGAAGGCAAATTTCTTTTCATATCTGCCAGTGTCGGCTCTCCTGAAAGCAGTTGGAGGTATAGTACACTTTCAAAACACTAGAACATACTGTTCACATTAAGAGGTATAAATGTGGCAATAAAATAGATCTTTAAGATCTCTGACTGCTTTCATGCTTTTATCTTTATAGCTCTTTTGCCCTTGTGATATTTTCTTCTGAATGCTTATGTTGGAGTTATTGTTTAAAGATTTTCTGCTTTGAAATTAATACTTATAATACACCTTGAAAAAATGTAGGTACTGTCTTGCATATTCATTAATTTAGATATTATCTTATGCATGTCCTCGTTTTTTCAATGATGCGATTTGATTAATAATTTTCTTGGTAAACCTTAGTTATCCATGCTAGTTTTCTTTAGTAACAACAAAACACAGATGGACTGTAATATCTCATTTAGGATTACCATTTTCTATAATTTATTTAATATTAATATATACACAATTTATAAATATAAATATTGTATATTATATTGTAATATAAATATTTAAAATCTTTAAATATACGAAAGCCTATGACAGATATAAGGTAATTTTGTTAAAGCAGTCTTTTTTTTCTTTTTCCTCTCTCTCTCTCCTCTCCTTCTATTTTCCCTTCACCCACATCAAGTAACCCATATTAATCATCTAGTATGTACCCTAATGTATTTTTCTACTTGTTCTTATAATCCTCTTGAGCATTTTATAAACACAGTGGATTTGGGTGGTCAGTGCTTGACAAAAATGAGTTAATTATATGAGGTGTTCTACATTTTGTTTCTCTTACTCAGAACATATCAAGCCTTGTACAACTCAATTATTTTTCATGTAGTCTCTCACTGCCTTCCAAGTATTGTTTTATTAATGTTGCTGTTATTTTTGTGCATCATGGGAGTGATGGACCCAACTTTTCCCCAAGATGAGTAGTCAATTATACCAACACTACTTATTGAGCCGGGTCTGGTTGGTGACTTGAAATGAAGGGAACCCATGGGCAGGCTACTATTTCCTCTTTGGAAGCACCAGGAGGAAGTCCTACTGCCCCCCAGGTTTCTAGGACTTTCCCAGCCTTCCTGGGGTTCTTGGTGGGCCCATGAGACTAGATTTATTCATGTTGAGCAGTGTCAACTTTACTCACAAAGGGGGATGGTTTTATAGGCCAAACCCTTCCCCAAATCCCCAGCATTCTAATCTTTACGTCAGGTTTCATTAATAACGGAATGTTTTTTCTTTTCTTTTCTTTTTTTTTAAGATTTTATTTATTTGTCAGAGAGAGCACAAGCAGGGGAAGTGGTAGACAGAGGGAGAAGCAGGCTCCTCCGGCTGAGCAAGGAGCCCAAAGCAGGACTAGATCCCAGCACCCTGGGATCATGACCTGAGCTGAAAGCAGACACTTAACCCACTGAGCCACCCAGGAGCCCCAATGGAATGTTTTCTAAGCAATTATTTGCTAACCCAGAGGGAAGACAGTCCTGCAGTATTTTTTCCTTCTGGGATTTCTGTGGAGTCCTAGACCTTATTATCAAACAACAGCCAGCAGTCAGGCCCAACAGTTGCTTTGGAGAGGAATACAGATTAAGGAGGGAAGGGAGTGAGAAAAACTCAAGCTTGCCTTTGTCTTAAGGATTCTCACCCATGATTCCACTAATTAGGAAGAAAAAATATGAAACAGGAAAATCTATGTGTTATAACCAAATAATATTTAAAAAATAATAGCATTTTACTTAAAGTTGGAAAATGTGACTTTTTCCTTTTGGGAGAATGTATAAATAAGGTGGTGTTATTTCAAAGTATGCATGTGTATACACACAGACATAATCCATATTTATATACTAGTAGTATACATATATACCAGTGCCCATCTTATTTTGGTTGTAATGGTTACCATGCCTCTTATAGCCATCAGTCCCAGTGTACTAATGGAAGGTAACCAAAAAACTTGTACTTGTGTTTGAAATTATTGCACCATAAAGACAGTTGTATGTTCTGTAGAAATCTTTTTTTATTGATTCTTTCAGATGTTTTCTACTGCAAGTTATCAGAAACATTTTTACTAGGCATCTGCATCAAAATTCATGTGCGACTAGTCTGCCTAGCCAAGCATTGTATTCTTTACTTTATATTCAAGACAGTTGAATGATTCTACTTAGTTTGAGTGGCACTCTGCCACACGTATATTACAGTGCGAGGAGAAGTC
Organism: Potos flavus; assembly: GCA_028534135.1. NCBI lineage: Eukaryota > Metazoa > Chordata > Mammalia > Carnivora > Procyonidae > Potos > Potos flavus. Next base: position 82,080,061 of record CM052896.1, read on the forward strand.
GGAAGAATCACTGAAGCTAACCGTACATTACATGCATGGTGCACACCAGATGTCTCTTCTTACATTGTTATGGTTTCATAAGCTACACTGACATTGTCATTAAGTTCAGAAATTTGATTCTGCTTACTTTGCCATCCTTAAAATAGATGACTCTGAAGATTGTTGCTTTAACAAATAGAATTTGCACACAAAGAGTTCTTTCACCAACATATAATTATGTGACTCCATTTATTCATAGGAAGTAGTGGAACAGTCAATTCAGAACTGAGAAATATCAACCAAGAACATGAAGAAATTCTAAAAATTCTATCACTGAGTTTTCTCCCCTACAAGCTTCTAATATAAAATAACACTTCCCTATCTCTCTTTTACTCACTTTTGGAGCCATTTGTTTTTTATGGTGTGTACTAACATATATGACTGAGTCTGTAAAGTGCCACAGATTGGATAAGAATGAAACATTCTCCTCATTAAAGTTTATGTAGCTTGGTTATATAGCTGAATTTGGCTTTGTGGTATAAAGCTAAAAATGCTGATCTTCCCTTAATTATGCCATTGATGGCTTTCTGACATGTGGACCTAATGTCTGAGCCGATCCACGGAATGTCTGCAGCATGGGGAAATGCTCCTGGCTTAGAGCATTGCTTTTCCCTCAGGCTATAAATGCTGCAGATATTTCAACTAGTAGCATTTTACAGTAATCAAAAATTCACTTTAGATTAAAACTTTGCTGTTACTAGAAAGAAGCATTATGTAGAAGAGCTGTATGTTGGGATAATTAAAATATTCATACATACGTTTTTTTCATTTATTTGTGTGTTTCTGAATGAATTCAGTTTTGGCTTAAATTACTTAATAGTTTCTATATTTATTCCTAATGCCCTGATAACTTTTTTCAAGTAAATTGTGAATTAAAACATACAAATATTATTTAAATGTGTTTCACTCTAATTGAGTTACTGCTAGTATCACTTATTTAATTTTGTTCTCCTGTTCACATTTTTAGAGATAAGCATCAGCATCCCAGAGAGTGGTTCTTTATTACTAGCCACTAACACTTCTCTTTTTCTCTCCAATATATATTTTTTTGGCATTGGGAGACATTTGAATGATGATTTTCTTCTCATGACCAGAGTAATGATTGAGTCCCATAGAAAGCAGATAAGTTCATATGTTTCTATTAATATGCTTTGGTAAATTGCCAATCCTACTTTTTATAGAGAATAAGTTTATGTGATCTAATATTGGCCTCAATCACTTCTATTTTTAAAAAAGATTTATTTATTTACTTGGGAGAGAGATGGAGAGAGAGAGCACTCCAGTGGGCGGGGGGGGGGGGCGCAGAGGGAGTTCATTATTTATTTATTTATTTTTAAAATTTTTGAATATTTTATTTATTTATTCGACAGAGACAGACACAGCGAGAGAGAGAATACAAGCAGGGGCAGAGGGAGAGGGAGAAGCAGGCTTCTCGCCAAGCAGGGAAGGAGCCCGATTTGGGGCTTGATCCCAGAATCCAGGGATCATGACCTGAGCCCAAGGCAGATGCTTAATGACTGAGACACTCAGGCGCCCCAGGGTTTATTTTTTAATGAGTATATTTTCCATCTTTGTGCCAATCATTTATTTTTTGTCTCTGACTTCCCTTTTATTTTATTTTGAGTAAACAGTTCTTTCTTTGCCCCAAGTCTATGAAGCCTTAAGAATCACTGTTCAGTAAGAGTTGCACTTCATTTTTTTAAATTACTGCTTTTTAAGAACTTGCTTATGTATTTTTAAATATTTATTTATTTATTTATTTAAGTTTTATTTATTTGAGAGACAGAGAGAGAGAGCATGAGCAGGGTAAGGGGCAAAGGGAAAAGCAGACTCCCTGCTAAGCAGGGAGCCTGATGCGGGACTCGATCCCAGGACCCCGGGGTCATGACCCGAGTCAAAGACAGATGTTCAACTGACTGAGCCACCTAGGCACCCAAGAGTTGCACTTCATTTTGAATCAGAAAATAAAAATTCAGTTCAATAATTAAAATGTCTACCCATATGTATTAACCAAAAGTTTCTTTTTGGGGTACCTGGGGGGCTCAGTTGGTTAGTGTCTGACTCTTTGTTTTGGCTCAGGTTGTGATCTCAGGGTGGTGAGATGAGCCTGCCCATTGGCTCTGTGCTCAGTGGGGAGTCTGCTTGAGGATTCTCTCCCTCGACCCCTGCCCCCACATGTACACACGTGTGCTCACTCTCTCTGCCTGTCTCTGGATCCATAAACTAAATAAATAAATCTTTAGGAAAAAAGAATCAAAATGAAACAAAACAAAACAAAAAAACCAAAATTCCTTCTTGATTTAAAATGGAGGGCTCTCTTATCCCTCAGTGTAGAATGTTGCAGGTCTAAAAACTGTAGCTGAAAGCAGGACATGGTTGAATTTTGCTTATCTAGTGTTTAGGCTTATGTTACTTGAAGAAGGAAGGATTGTGGGGAGGAGATATGGGAACAGAATTGTTCTTTCCTGATAAATGTCAAGGTGAGTTGGCATTAGTGCCCTCTGAACTTAGCAGATGCTTAAAGGTGACATTTTAGGTACTATCTGTTGTCTTCTGATTGCCAAGCAATCATTTTTCATCTCTTCTAAACCAGTTTTTGGGTGGAAGTGGGAGGTCATCTAAAGATTAACAACCGTTTTGTCTACTACCTTCTTTTCAAATATATATATGTAGGGATCTGATATCCTTCTTGGCAATGCATCTATTATGTTAAGCCTCAGCAGGAACCGCAGCAGAAGTATCCACTTCTGACATCCTGTTCCATAAATACTTGACTATATCTCTGACTTGTTAGTGTTGTTGCATTTGTTTTATCTCTCCTCTTGAGGATAGACTCAGAAAGTGTCACTGCCTTAGATGACAATGGGTATTTTAAAACTCACAAGATAAATTGGAAGGTAATTTTTCAGAAAATTGAACCAATTTATAATCTACTAACCATGCTCGAAAGTGCACCTATTAGTAAATCCTAGCCTCCGACATTTCATTATTATTCTTTTGATGATTCCATGAGTGAGAAAAATGAATTGTCTGGATGCTTTAATTTACATGAGTTCAATTATTAGCAAGTTTGATCCTCTGTGCATATGTCTACCAGATGTCTGTCTTCTCTCAGATTTTATCTACCCATATCACATCCATTTGCTGTGATAGCAAGTTTGCTTAATGCTTTAAATACATACAAGCAAAATAATGTATAGTATAGTATAACTAACAGGCATAATGTTTAATATAATTAGTAACTAAACTAGTTATGACTTAACATAAGAACTAAAGCATGGTCTACACATTTGGAGCCCATCTGGTGTGAACCTTCTGCTATAACAAGACAATTTTTATTAGCAATATTTTTATAAGTATTATAAGTTATTGCTTTTATTAAACATTTTTATGTATACTTTTTAAATTGTTAAGTTGAAAAAATAAACATTGAGCATGTTGTGTGCAAATGAGTTGGAAATATAATTTATATTAACAATAATTTATATCTTTGTAATTTCACTCTTACCATCCAGTGTCTTTAAATCTATTTAATCTGTAATATCTTTCTGTAGTTTTTCTTTGTTCATTCAGGTCCTTGAATTTTACTTAAGTTTGTATATATAGAATGTATCATTTGTTGTTATAATAACTAAGAGTTTTATTATATTTTCTAGCTGTTTTATTCTGGTGTATTTGAAAGCGATTGATCTTTCCAACTATATTTAGTGATTGACCAGCTAATTAAAATTTGTTTCATTTCTCAGTAATATGACTTTGTCTTATATTTTCTAATAGCTATTCATTTTATTATTGTGTCTTGTCATATTATAATGGGTATGCTTTCTTGTGATAATATAATCTTATGCTGATAATTTGAATGAAATAGTTTGTATTCCCATTAACATTTTGTGTATTATTTAAGGTGTATTATTTTCAAAAAATATCTTCTTTTATTATTGAGTATTTTATTATTTTGGTTTTTATCATTATTTGGTTTATTTTTTAACGAGTATATTTTCCATCTTTGTGCCAATCACTTATCTGCCATTCATCTAAAATAGTGCTGTTATGTAAACACTGTAACTACTTTCTTGATGGATTGAGTTCCTAAGGAATTATAAAAAACCATTGACAAGTCTTACTTTGTTTCCATATTCTGGCTCACACAAAGGTGGACCCAGGATAGAAGACCACTCACTCATCCATTTTCTGGAAGATAGACCTTCAATCTCTAATCTGACAGACACTGCAGAAGGTAAGAAGAGCTTTTCTTTTTGTTCATTTTCAAGCATGAGTTTTTCCTGTTTTATAACACATAGGGATCTATAATTCTATTTTTTCTTCCACTATTATTGGTTTTGGAATTAGTAAAAATTCCCTCAGATTATGGAAAAGGACTAATGTTATTCCGAATATACAAATGGACTTTTTCCAATGGGACTTGAGTGCTCTCACAGAATAATTTTGATTATTGTTTTCTTTTGGAATTAATTTTCCCATTATCAAATTATATTTTTATTTGAGTAAAATAGGAACAATGAGGGTATTTCATTTTAAATGTTTTATGTATTCATACTATTTCTTAATAAGTAAATTTATAGGAAATGAATTATCGTGATCACTATATAATGTTTAAGAGAGACAAAAATAATCATACAATATGATGCCAGAAATGAACCAATAATTTTATCCATTAGGATGTTTCTGACTGTGAATAAAAGAAAACCCAAAATTGCTTAAACCATAATAAAATGTAGTGTTTCATATAAAATGTAGAGAGGGCTACTTGATTGATCTAGTGACTCAAAAATAATATTAAGGGCTCAGATTCTGTCAATCTCTCTGTCTGTTGTCTATATTGTAAATTTCCTCAGCTTATTTCTATCTCTGGTTATAGAAAGACTGTCACTGTCCAGGGATTACAGGTTGCCTAGTTCACATCTGACAGAAGAGAAATTGAGAACTCCTCATTTCCATTCCTTTCCTTCAATCTAATTATGATTATGCCAGCCTAGCTCACATGCCCTACCAAACCCATAACTAGCACTTGGGGAAATCTTTGCACTGATTCTGTGTACTGGGCCAGCCCTGGATTTCTGGACTAGCGGTGAATTTGGGATTGCTAGTGATTTTCACTAATCAAGACCCACATCAAACCCCGCTACTGCTAGAAAAAAGGGAGAAGCACAAATTATGTTGGGATATTGCATGTTGGATGCTTCCCTAAACGTTATCATTCACTATCTTATATTGAAGGTATCTTTGTGTGTATGCCTATCTTTTCTTCCAGTAGAAACAAAGCTTTTTAAAAGTAGGAACCATTTCTTATCTGTTAGTATCCTTTTAGGTCTTCAAGTGTTTTAGAACAGCTATTTCATGAACATTTGCTAAATGAAAGGCATAGTTTACTACATCTCATTGTAATTTATTTTTTTTTAATATTTGGGAAATAGACCTCCTGGCTTTTTTTGTCATAATCATAGTTTCATTATTTTTTGCTTTGAAATCTGCTTATTCATGGACCACATTTTTCTATATGATTTTCCTAAATGTGGTTCTATGGGTAAGTGACCTACTTATATTCATTTCTGTAGTAATAATAGGCATATATAGTGTCTTTCATTCTATAAACCTTGCCCTGATGTGCTCTTTTACTTTCAAATGCCTTGTTACCACTAGAAATATAATTTTTCCATATTTCTAAAATATTTGGTGTTTATGATATTGTATACTGCTTATATAAAATCCTTAAAACAGAGTTTGTGTTTTCTTTGGAACTGAAGTCATTTTCTCATGATGAAAATAAAAAAATATGATTTTTAAAATTTCTGTGTGATGCAGGGTGCCTTGGTAGCTCAGTCAGTTAAGCATCCAAATCTTGATTTTAGCTTATGTCATGATCTCAGGGTCATGAGGTGGAGCCCCAAGTCAGGCTCTGTGCTGGGCGTGGAGCCTGCATAAGATCTGTCCCCCTCAAAAAAAAGATTCTCTCTCTCCCTCTCCCTCTGCCACCCTCTGTTCTCTCAAATAAACAAATAAATAAATAAATAAAATTTACATGTGATATTAAACTAATCTGTAATAACATAGGTACTTCACTAAAATTATATTTGTGAAGAAATATCCATTCCGTTTTCTGTCTACTGTAGAAAGTGGTGATCTACTTTTCTAAGGCTAGAGTTTATAGGATTCAATTAGAAATAGGCTATACTTATTGGCATGTTGGTACATGTATATCCTGTGAGATAGAGCATGGCAGAATTAATTAGGCATATACATTCTTACAGAATTTATAAGTCATCATGTTTAATTTTATTATTATAAAATAAATTAACATCATCTCATAAATTCCCTTTGGTTTAATTCTTATCATTAATTTAATTTATAACAGATATGTAAACTATAAGAAATTTCTTATCAGATATCAATTTACTCATTACTTATTAAGCATCAGCAATAAATGCCCTGTATACCAAGTACCATGTCAAGCACTGGGGATAAAAGATGAGTAAAACAGTCTCCATATTAAAGGAGCTCAAAGTCTACTAATGCAAATGAAAATAATGAGATAATCATACAGTAGAGCCATTGCAAAGTTCTAATGATGTGGAAAACCTTACTGAAATACAGAGAAATCTTTGTACAATTCTGGGGGAGTTAGGAAAGCTTTTAGATGATAATACCTAAGTTGAAACTTAAATATGTCTCTTTTTTTATAATTTATGTTCAATTCTTAAGCTAAACAGAGTTTGAAACACATGGCTATTCTGCAGGAAAAGCAGTATAAAATATGCTGGTGAAATCTTGTCACAATTAGACTACAGAGCAGGAAATGGGTTAACAGATTTTCATTTTGTGCAAGAACTCAGAAGCAAAATTATTTCCTCATTCTCAAATTTGTTTTATATTTTGATAAAAAGTCAGTAAGACAGGTTAATAAATATATATGAAGTGTTAGAATCAGCCAGAAACAGAAAGGACGTGAAAAATCACAAATTCACGGTGAAAAAAAACAAAGTATTGTTAAAAAAAGAATTTTAGAGTGGAAGAATATTTCCTTGGAGGAGGAAAGCACCGCTAAAATGAAGACAAAGCTGACAAAGAAGAGGCCAATAAATATAAAATAAGTAACTTTTAAAATCCCATTGGTTCAAGAAATAAAAAATCTAAATTGCTACAAAGATTGTTCATATGTTACAAACACTGCATGTCAACTTTGTTTCCCTGGTCTTATTAAACTATTGCATACTTGATCCAGAAAAGTTATTTCTATATTTTGAGGTCAGTTCCCCTATGCTACATTACTATTCATCTAAATGTTATTGTGCCTCTGTTTTCCTCAAGTCTGCTCAACTTTATTTAAAAAAAATTTTTTTTAAAATCATCTATTTTGGAGAGAGAGAGAAAGAGAGAGCATGTGTGGATGAGTGGGGAGGGGGCAGAGGAAGAGCCAGACAACCTCAAACAGATTCCCAGACCAGCTCAGAGCCTGACCTGGAATTCCAGGGGAAGCTGGAGGCAGAGCTCGATTCCATGACCCTGAGATCATGACCTGAGCCAAAATCAAGAGTCAGCCACTTAGCCAACTGAGCCACCAACGTGCCCCAGGTCTGCTCAACTTTGAAGGTAGCGGGTTTATCGATGTCCTGTAAAATATTTCATGTTCTGATATCACAGCTCTCAATATGTTCTATGCTTAAGTTCTGGCTTTTTATTGCTGTTATCTTTGATAATCACTGTCCTCTACAATTTGCAGAGTACTTTGACTTACAATTTCTAACTTTACCCCTAAAACATATTCAGAAATTATTAGAACAATTTCATATAAATGTAGTGATTCATTGACTACATTATACTACCTCTTATATAGATGATACAAGTAACTTTTCACTTCTGGAAATTTAAATATATTACTTATTATTTATAACCATATTATCAACTAACCACACTTACCACATAACTACCATATGTTTATTAACTTTCTTCAGGCAAGAAATGTGGAGTTCATATAACTCCACAGTATAACTTCTTTTGGGGCTGAGTTTGGAAAGATCTAAGAAAATGGGATGGGTGGAATCAAGCTGAACTTAATACTGGTAGGAAAGAGTAAATGAAAATAACATTGAAAATTATATTCTTATTTTAAAATAGAAGATTCATTTTTGTTTAACTAAAATTAATTAATTTGAAAGTTCTGGTGATAATTCCAAAAGAGCACTTCTGAATGTTTTAAAATTTGGCAACATTGTTTGAATACAGGATTTCTACTTTTTTGAGTAATTCTCAGCTCTCAGTTGGATGGGTATATCTGGATATTATTATTAAGAGAGAAATCCTAATATTTAAAATTTTTACTTATTACAAAGGAAAAATAGTATCATAGAAATGATTGAGTTACTTTATTAAAATATCCATATAAATATTCTTAATATATTTTAAATATATGTCTGATTAAGATGTAAACATCTGATTTATTTTTTCATCAAAATGGGAATTTATAATTTTAAAATATTTATCCAGCATAAAAACAAATATGAGATATTTTGACAATAAAATAAGTAACTTTACACAGGATCAGATAAACAGAGCTTTAGGAGAAGTTAAAGATTTTCAAGGATTTTAATAGCAGGTGAACTCTTATCCTTTACCATTATAAAATCCCAAGAAAGAAAAACATGTTCTATTCTGTGCCAGTCATTACAATGGTCAATAAATTAAACTCTATTGCCTGTACTATCATGGGAGAAATTCACAAAATAAAAGAAATCAACAGAAATCCATGAAACTGTTTCTTCCTCTCTTTTTTTTTTGACTTCTTTATTTTTCAAATTTTTGTTTAAATTCTAGTTAGTTAACATATAATGTAATATTGATTTCAGGAGTAGAATTTAGTGATTCATCACTTACATATAATACCCAGTGCTAAACACAAGTGCGCTCCTAATACCCATTCATGATGCTGTTTCTAAATATCTATCCATTAACTCAACCTTGTTTTTTCAAATATCCTTGAGGAGAACAATTAATGTAAAGAGTTAGTACCTTTATTTGTAATATAGTATAAATTATAATACCTATAGCATGCAGTTCTGTGAAGATTAAATGGAATAATCCTCTATATCTCAAAGAGCTTAGCATATTTCCTGGCAAATAACTAGATATTACTTTTGTTCCAAAATATTTACCGTATGTATGTGTGCATGTATGAGTGTGTGTATTTATAAACATAGAAATGCTGGGGTGCCTGGGGAGCTGAATTGGTTAAGTGTCTGACTTCAGCTCAAGTGATGATCCCAGTATCTTGGGATCTAGCCCCATAGGGAGCCTGGTCAGCGAGGAGTCTGCTTCTCCCTCTCTCTGCTCTTGTGGTCTCTCTCTCCCTCTCAAATAAATAAAATTAAATATTAAAAAAAAAAATAAAACATAGAAATGCTGCTGCTTTGTTTCGACATGTATATTTATAGACATATTTAAATGGAAAAAACTTAAATTTGGGGTGCATATGCTAGGTGTAAAACTCTTCAGCTTGATTAAACCAAAGACTCAGTCCTATCAAGATGTATTGAAAGAATCATAGGCTAAGGCTTCTGAAATAGCAGCCATGTTTACAAAGTTAATCCAGGTCAATGCATACAATAGGATGTTTTGGACTGAACAGTGAATGATAGGGTAAATTTTAATTTTGTAATAAAAAACAGTTATTGATAATAGTGGTTTTACAACACTTAGGTGATAGTAATCTCAAAATAATTAGATTTGAAATCAAAAGATGGAGATGAAAAACGTTATTAGTAAGATAAAAATGTAAATGGTAGAAAGTTCAATGTTTTTGGATTAAAGAAACTATAAAGGTTAATTGGGAGCAAGAACTGAAGAAAAACTATTAATGAGAATTTGGAAATATTCAGAACATTGCTGGAAAACAGAGAATTTGAGTCAAATGCCTAAATCTACTAAAATTCACATGTGGATCTCTTCCCTGATAATAAACTTCGTGAATATCTCACAAGCATTTGTATTATGCATGTTTCATGGAGAAAGTTAAGAATTTAATAATAGCCACTAGAAAATTTAGAGCACTAAAAAGCATTTTGAATGAGTAAGCGTTTGATGAGAATGACCATAGAAAGCTATCTTTGGTAAGAATAGATGACATTTCCAATACATATTTATCCAAACCTATATAAAGAATTAAAATTCCTTGCTTTATCTTTCATAGAAGTATTTATAAACATTGGGCTCTCACACATCCATATGAGAGGAGAAAGCACTCTCAGGCCTTAGTCATTCCAGAGCAATGTGTCTGATATTAGCTTTCTAGCTACCCAGAAAAATAAGACAAAAAGTAAGGACTAAAATATGTCTTTTACTTATTTTTCTCAGATTCTTAAATTTACTCTTGCTTGAAAAACTAAAAATTGTTTTAGTGAAATAGTATACTCTGATAAAAAAAGATCTGTATTTCATTGATTCACCTACCTAAAGTGTGATTCTGTTTCTCTCTGCATTTTACTATTTATCAGATCAGTCACAAGTAAAATATTCTTATTTTTCCCTGTAATTTTATAAGCTTTGTGGCTTTCAATAGAAAGTGTCAAAAATGAACCAGCTGTTATAATTCTCTATTAGCTTTATTTTTCTTTAGTGCTAAATAAGTGATAGGAATTGTTTTCTACAATATAAAATTCATTATTTTGTTGTACTAATATGCTACCAACAGGATATATGACTGTAAAGCTAAAGGAACTAAATTGATGGTTGAATGCTAATTTTCTGAAACAATGTACATCCATATTTAGGTAAAAATTTGATTTAAATTAATTATAACATAAACACTCTGGGTTTATAGATAGATTTTAATATTTCTTGTATTCTGATGATGTTTTCATTCATTTGAATAATTTATTGATTAAAGAGGAATTGAGCTCTATTTTACTATTCGACTTCTATTAAAAGTTCTAAGCCCTATCTTTAACAGTTGTCAGTCATGTGACTTAGCCACTTTCTAAATCATTATTAAAATTTCCAACATACTAACACCCTGACATAATATTCTGGCTTAGTTTTAAAATTATAAAAGATTATTTTTCTTTAATTTCCTTTTAAACATTTTTAACTGTGATATTTTGCATCAAGTTAAAAATGAATACCCTAAGACCCACTGATTTCATTCTTAGGTAATATTGTACAGCAGGATACAAGTACAAAAGTGTTGATAACAGTGCTACTTGTAACTGGCCCATTTTGGATACTATTCCTATGCATAATTCTTCAATTCTACACAACAATAAGAGTCACCAAATTAGAGATAAGTAGGATAACGTGTAAATCTCTAACAGTATTTTAATGCAGTTTTTAACCTATAAAATTAATAATGTTGCACAAATACAATAATTTATGACACTTAAAAAAATCATAGAGCACTTGCTTACAAAAAAGCAAAGTGATTTCCCATTAGATCAACATGTGTATTTAGAAAGACTGTATGCCTAAGAGGTGTCCATTACATGTCCTATTATAAAGATTTTAGAACTATTAGAAATAGTTTAAAATCCTATGGTTATACAAAAGGAAATAGAAGCAGTCTTCTTATTTGCAGTTAGAAAAATTGGAACTGTTGATTTTACAAACATGCTTTCCTTTCTGGTCTTTGTACAGGTATTGCCTGTAGCTGGTATGCCCTGACATTCTCTGATTTAGTTCAAATGCTATCTTTCTCATGAAATTCTTTATTTATTGAAAGTCGATTGCGCTCACAATTATATTTTGTTAAAATAAGTCTTACCACTTATGTTAGTAGTATGTTAGATAAACCTGCATCCATAGGATTCAATGTAACATCTATTTTGAAGTTTCTGCATTGAATCACATCATATTAGTAGTAGCAGAACCACAATTCTCTTAAGATACTGAATTTGAATTGATCATCAGACTAATAGGAGAGAAAAGAATTCTTAAAATATAAAATTCATAATTGTTGCACATTTTTAGCAAGTGAAAGATAGGACTAAAAAATCCTAATTTTATTTAGTTCCAGAATTTTCCAAGTGAGTGTAAAGATGTGTCTCCAAAATCAGGGACTTGCTTTGCAGAAGGCAATTTTTCTTCCCCCAAAATAATTTATGGAGAGGTACATAGTAGTTTCCCAGAATTTACAAGTATCCTGAGGTTTAACTAGTCGATCTTTCCTGCGAAAGTTGAAGCAACTCATGAGATGAACAATTAGTCTGCAGTCTAAGTCTTAAATCACAGACAGGGTCAAACCACATTTACATGTATATTATCTGCCCTCATACATTATTTTAGAGCCTGGAGGCTACAGGCAGAGGACCTTGAATCTTGTTGGATGGCAACTCAAAATATTCTCCACTAATCTTGACATTTCTCAGTCCATACACAAGCTTTTCTTCTATCTTCATGATGGAGCAATGTGTTAGAATAATTCTCAACTGGACACCCCTTTATTTGCAAATACTTCCTCCAGGTTGTTCTTTTTGTTTGTTTGTTTCTTTTTGATGGCTCTTTTTTTGGCCTCAGGTATTTTCTTCATATGCAAGTACTGATCACAGTATTCAACAAAAATAGTTTATTATCAGAAAATTAATAAACTGCAGCTACACATACTAAAGTAGATTAATTTCACAAACATGTTAAATGAAATAAATAATACAGAAAAGAATATGTGTTACAAGACACAAATTTATTAATTTCTGAACCAGATCTAAGTAATACTTGTGGTTAAAAATTGTACTATTATTTACATAAGAGGAGTTAATGATGAGAAGGGGGCACAATGAAGACTTCTGAATTGGGAGATATACTCTAGTTATTGGCCAGCATCGTAGTTTCCAGATGTATTTATTTTGTGAAAATTCATTAACATATACCCCCAGGATTTATGCATTATTTCCTATTTGTGATACATTTTACACTGAGATTTTATTTTATATTGGTTAAGAAACCAACAGAAACATTAGGACGTGAAGTTTAGAAATAAGTTTTAAAAAATGAATGAAGTACAAAAGAAGAAACCAAAGAGATTCAAAGAATCAATCCTGGAGGTAAAAAATCAGATTAATTGAAATTCTAAAAAAAGTTCAAAAAAATTGAGAAAACAAAATTGTCAAAGATATTACAAAAAGAGAAATTTCCACATCTGAATGAAATAAGACTTCGACTTAAGAGTCAACCCAGAGACTTGTGTAATGAATGAGCATTTTGTGAAGTTGAAATTTAAAAAGTTAAAGAGAACATCCGAAAGGGTCTGTAAATGAAATTTAAAGTACTAAAAATAAGTAAACTAAAACATAAACAAAATAAAAAATTAAATACAAATGAACTATAATAAAAATAACATCAGACATCTCATCAGTAGCACTGGACATTAGAAAACAATGGATTGAGGCTTTTAATTTTCAGCAAGAAAACAATTTTCTACCTAGAATTCTGTCCAAAATGAAACAATTAATTGTAAAGGAAGGATAAAGGCATTTTCAGTCATGTAATATTCACTAAGCTTACCATGCCTGAACCTTTACTTAGGATTTGATTGGAAGATTTATTCACAACAAAATAAGGCACTGAGCCAAGAAAGAAGATATGAAAACAAACTTTGGATCCAACCTAGAAAAAAATAAAGAGAAGGTCTAAAACCATGTATAAATAGCAGCTTTTGAAAAGTAATGGTACAATGAGAATTTAGAAGAACCTAAACTTATGATAAAAAGAATTAATAGATGATGAAAATGGAAATTTACTTAAACTTGATGCAGTACATAGTCTCTGTTGAATAATATGGTTGTTCAGAATTAGGGTGACAATAGAACAAAATACGATTATATTTTGGAACTACATTGGAACTACCTTGGAACTTATCTTGGAACTACCTTAAAAAATCTTATTTATATGGTAAAAATTATCCATGTAATGTTATTAGTTTTAAGCTTTTATAATCAATTTCAGAAAACTATGTTTACAAAAAGAAGATATGAAAGTAGAGGGATTGGTGACAATTTAGGAGATGAAAAAATGTGAGAAGTACAGGAAAGGAGGAAGATGCTAATGTTCTCCTTTAATAATGTAGAGTCAAAAGATAGTGTTTGTGGTTTATAGAACAAGAAATGTTTGAAGTTACTTGAAGTGGTAGAGGTAATTAGAAGAGGGACTAGGGATAACTGTATAACTCTTAGGGGAGGTAGGCATAAAGAGAGAGTTTAAGTCCTGTCTTTTGTTATCAGTATCTGCACCACAACTCTGATGTGGATTAGCTAATTGTGGAGTCCATATGGCAGCAAGTCCATTCTATCTCTATTTAGCAGGGGCCTTGGAAATCCCAACTTCAGACTCCCATTTGCCTGAACAAGATGGTGCAATGTTAAGGTAATATGGTGAGAAAGTAGCCTGCAGTCACTTGGGAGGGTTCTGGAGAGATCTGTGTTGGTATCCTATTGCTGCTATAATCAATTGCCACATACTTAGTGGTTTAAAACAACATAGTTATTATCTTAAAATTCTCAAGGTCAGATGTCTGAAACATGTTTCACTTAATTAAAATCAAGGTGTCAGTAGATATGCTTTTGTTCTGGAGGCTCTCAGGGGAATCTATTTTGTTACCTTTTCTGCATTTTCTGGATTATTTAGCTCTTGAATCCTTCCTCCATCTTCAAAACCAACAGAATAACATTTCACATCTCTTGCTTTCTTCTCTCTGTCTCCACTTATAAGGACCCTTGTCATTACATTGGATTCACAAAGATCATTGAGGATAATCTCCCCATCTCAAAATTGAGCCACATGTGCAAAGTCCCTTTTACCATCTAAGGTAACATCTTCACAGATTCAAGGGATTAGGGTATGGACATCTTTGGGAGACCATTTTCCCTGCTAAGGAGCCAAGGCTAAAAGTCAATTCTGTACTAATTGTCTGTACATTTCCATTGTAACTCCTTCCCAGGAAGCATAGTTCTCTGACAGCACTGCTTTCCAGCCACCTCCTCAATGTTCCCCTCCTTTAATTCCTATAATCTAAAAGGCAGATTTCCCAAATGTCATTTGCTCCATCTTCCTGTCTTCGCCATTACTGTTGAGTCATTATGATGAACAGGCATATTTTCTTTATGCATTTGGAGAACTCTATATTGTCATGTCAAAGAAAGAATAAAAAGATAGGACAAGAAAGATGTTAAATAAATTTAGAATGTTTTTTAAGACAATTGCATGGACATCTTGGCTTTTTCCACAGTTTGGTGATTGTGGCCATTGCTGCTATGAACATTGGGGTACATGTGGCCCTTCTTCTCACTACATCTCTATCTTTGGGGTAAATACCCACTAGTGCAATTACAGAATCATAGGGTAGCTCTATTTTTAATTTCTTAAGGAATCTCCATACTGTTTTCTAAAGTGGCCGTACCAACTTGCATTCCCACTAACAGTGTAAGAGGGTTCCCCTTTCTCAACAGACGAATGGATAAAGAAGATATGGTCCATATATACAATGGAATATTATGCCTCCATCAGAAAGGATGAATACCCAACTTTTGTATTAACGTGGATGGGACTAAAGAAATTATGCTAAGTGAAATAAGTCAAGCAGAGAGAGTCAATTATCATATGGTTTCACTTACATGTGGAGCATAAGGAAAAACATGCAGGACATTAGGAAAAGGAAAGAAAAAGTGAATTGGGGAAATCAGAGGAGGAGATGAAGCATGAGAGACTGTGGACTCTGAGAAACTGAGGGTTTTGGAGGGGAGGTGGGTTGAGGGGTTGGGTGAGCCTGGTGGTGGGCATTAAGGAGGGCACATATTGCATGGAGCACTGGGTGTGGTGCATAAACAATGAATCTTGGAACACTGAAAAAATAAAATAAAAAAGACAATTGCATGGATCTCAAGATGAGAGTCTTTTAAAATGATCCTATTTGGCAGATAAGGGAGTTGATTTTTACCTTATTTCTCTTTGCTATCTTTTCTATAAGAAATCCTCATCTTCTCTATGTTGGATAGATGTCTCTCAATAGGGAGGTTAGATACTCAGGAGTATCTTTGCTGCCTCTACTCAAGAGGCAGCAAAAAAAATTACAAAAATATCCAAATAGTAATGTTAGAAAGTCATTTTCATCTATTATATAATGAGTAGTGGCAAATGTGAAAAAATATTGATATGATGTTACTTATTAGAAGTGTCACAAACAGAACAAAACAAAACAGAACAAAATACAGTGATTTAAATTCTCCAGAGTTGTAGGGATAGGGAAGAGAACTTCTGTATTATTTGATTCCTTATCTATGTATGTATATGATTTAGATAGGAAACAAAAAGTTGAAAAAAATCTTAAGTACTGGGCGATTTTTTAAGAAAACTGATTTGGAGAAAAAGTGGAAGTTAAACTCTCTTAGTTACAAATATTCAATTAAAGGAATATTTGTACAAAACAGAAAATGGTACTCCGTTCGTATAAATGCAGCACTATGGGATACACCTTAAGAAAACAGATATCTTTATGCTAATTCATAAGATGTGCTATTTTTAGGGGACCTGGGTGGCTCAGTCTATTGAGCAGCAGAAAGGTCCTTCACTTGGTTTTAGCTCAGGTCCTTATCTCAGGGTCCTGGGATCCAGCCCTGTGTCTGGCTCCAAACTCGGTGGGGAGTCTGCTAGAGATTTTCTCTCTTTCTTCTCCTCCACCTCCACCCCCTACACTCTCTCTCTCTTTCTCTAAAACAAATAAATCTTTTAAAAAAGTGCTACTTTATCTGGGCAGATGCAGTCATATGCCTGAGCTCATAGCTCGCCAAGCGAAATGTCAGTTAGATTGTATCCTTCATGGGCCATCAGCTGGACACCCTCCTAAAATCTATAGTCAGCAAAACCATATGAGGCATTCCTGCATGGACAATTCAATTGTCCAATAATCCTAGATATATTACTGCAAGTTGGAGGAAAAATGCAATATATGGAGCTTCAGAATTCAGATTGTTGGTACTTATATTTGCCGTAGTTGAGTTTTGATATAAAAATGTTTATAATTTCATTGGCATTTCTGCTGTTTTCAAAAGTTTCATTGTTGTATAACCAATAGCAACACTGCATTTTTTTTTTCTTCTTGAAAGTCAGTTTTGCGCCAACAGCGAGGCAGTCAAAGTAGCATATCTTGGTGCAAAGAGATGGTCACTTTTCTGTGGAGAATTTGAGAATAGTCAAATCAACTATAAGTCACTTTGCTTTTTATTATGCTTTTTATTATGACCATGAACTGGAAATTCTTTTTTTTTTTTTTAGGAACTGGAAATTCTAAATAGCATCCATGAGAAACTATTGTTCCCTGAAAAGAATAATTTTTTGTTCAAATTATAAAGACAATTGCTACAGTTGCTATTGAATTTTAGTGGTATATATATAATATCAAAGTAGTCTGTTAAATTCTTAAAACTTAATTTTATTATCAATTTATTATTTTATATTTATTTTATTTTTTATACTTACTCTCACACATTACCTACTAAGAAACATTGCATCCTATGTAAAAGGTAATATGGAGAATTCATAGTTATACATATATTCAATTTCTGACATGCACAGATTCAGCTACCTGCATTCATTTCCAGAGCACATTTGGAATTATTCCATCTTGATTCTAATATACTTTATATCTTCAACTGCTGTAGTACTACATTTCACTGAATTTAATTAGTAGTTTTGGAATTAAAAAAATGACTTTCAAGACAGAAAGAAACTGATATGCCAATTCTGTCACTCAATACCATCACTCAGATTTTTTTTGTATTTAAAATTTAAAAGAGTGAAACAGAATAAAAGCTGTAAGATGTAATATTTTTGTTCCATATACACAAATTTTAGGTTAAATGCAAACTCTTACTGAATTTGTGCCTAAACTGTGGTCATTAAAGCCAGAGGGAAGCCTGATACATTAGGCAGGCTAATAGTGTAGGTTTATACAGTTCTATGTGTAGGAAGGAATTAGTGCCTTTCTGGAAAAGAACTGACTAAAAGGGAAGAATGAGTTGAGGTGTATAACTTGGGATCAAGGTGGACTGGCAGGAAACAGTAATTTGAATCCAATGTTATTAGTAGTTATCATTTAAATTATTTGTTTTATTCCAGAAGCCCACAGTTGTGTGCTGTAGCAAGGATTTCACAATAGGAATGTATAGACAAGCTGAAACATTTATGGGTGAGCTAAAAGTACTTATCTACAATTGCACATGATGTTAAAAAAAAAGGTGGTAGCATGCAGGATGTGTTTAGTAGTGTTCAGGTGCACCAATTATAATGGCAATGGAAAGCCTGATCTTGGTATTGAATACTGGTGCCCTTGGCCTGTGTCTCTGGCCCTGGGGATAGATCTCCTCAGCCTATAGGTCTACAGCCACAGTATTTCAAATAGTATTGCTTTATTACTAACAGAAACCATAGATTTCATGTGAGTGAACCGGAGAGGGAAGAAAGAAAGTGTAAGTCTGATGATACGGTGTCAACTAGTTTCCTGTACTCAGGTAAGGTTCTTTCAGATAACTATTTAAGTAGAAGTTAGGAAGGGAGGAAAATACCCAGGTGGAGATAGGAATGTAGAAGATCAGATATTTGAATCCTTATGTTTTCTTTTGTGCATTTATAGTAATAAGAAACATGTTTTTGGAAAGTTTTATCTCTTTTGATTATTTTAATCCTGGGGTAGTTTCCTCTCCTATGTAATAACTACCGTATTCTTTAAGGCAATTAAGAGATGTGAATTAATACTTTAGCACTATCTTCTTGGTGAGATCCATTACAACAAAGAGTTGTATTTACCCATACCACATTTTTTTAAATCAATTAATGGTTAATTTTATCATTAATGAATATGAAAGAGAACTTTAAATATTGTTTAAAGGTTATAGAAATATAACTAATCTAAGGTACTTTTAATCAAAGTGAGCTCATTAAGATTCCAGTATTTGACCCATTTTTTTTCTCAAAGGGAAATGAAAACAGACAAGGTTAGTATCCTGTTACACTGCAGGTCAAGAAAAAGCAAATAAACATAGCACTGCACCTCTGGCTTTTTAGAACAGCTGGGGCTGAAAGCATCACAGATCTTGCAAGAAGAAGGTGATCATGAATTGTTTAGAAGGTTAGCTTAAGTGAGTTACAACAGAAACAATATTTAATCTAGGAAGGGTATGCACATTCAGGTTTCAGCAAAATCAAGTTTATTCCAAAATACATCATAAAAATGGACCTTCCAGGGGTGCCTGGTGGCTCAGTCAGTTGGGCGTCAGACTCTTGATTTAAGCTCAGGTCTCAATCTCAGGGTTGTGGGTTCAGGCTCCACATTGGGCTCATGCTGGGCATGGAGCTTACTTAAAAAAAATGGGCCTTCCTTTTTCTTTTTAACTATACATTCTCCAAATTTATGTTTTGATTTTTTTATTGAAATATAGTTGACATACAATGTTAGTTTCATATGTACAGCATAGCGATTGGACAATTCTATACATCATACAATGCACCACAATAAGTGTAGTTACCATTTGTCACCATACAACATTATTACAATCTTATTGACTGCTTTCCCTCTACTATACATATATTCTGGTTATTAATATATTATTGATATTGTAGTGCAGTATTCTTCTTGATCAGCTTTTGCTGAGAACTCAATTGGTATAATATATTCCTACCCTCACATTTAGGTCCCTTGGACCTTATTTTAATATTTTTATTAAAATGATATAGAATATAAGCAGGAAATGTACACCAAGCTTGCATCTTGAATTCTGAGGTGTAATATTAAGTTCAACCCTGACCTTATACACAAGTTTTGTTAGCTTTATCATTATCTTTTATCCAATGCACATTTCTTGCTAGTCATCAGTTCGGCACCCTCTGTCTCTCTAAGTTTGGGGCCTCTATTATTCAGTATAGACTAATTTATGCTGTGGAAAAAAACAAATAAGAAATATCAGTGACTCAACACTATGAAACTTCACTCTACCATGCTACAGTTTCCACATGGGTGAGGTTGGTGCTTAGTTCCACAGAACACTCAGATCCCCAGGAAGTTAGCAGCACCACCTTATAGACAGGTGACTATGGAATAAGCAGCTTTCTCTGGCATGTAGACATGGAAAAATAAACCTGGAGAACCATGCACAAGGTTGTTAATGCCTTACTTAGCTAGGAAGTGTCAAATCACTTTTCCTCATGTGTCATTGGCCAGAACTAGCAACATGACCCCAATCTAATTGCCAGAGAGGCTAAAAGAAGTGAGGGAGGAAATGAAAAGTTTGGTGAACACCACCGTCACAGTGCTCTTCCTTATTCTTGCTGGCAACTGAATTTTTGTCTCTTGATATGAGCGCAATGTCTTGGAAGCTGTTCTCCCATTTCTCTCCATCTCTGTTTGGATTTCCAAACATTGTCTGCATCTGTATTCTCTAACTCAAAGTTTTGAATGCTCTCTTGATAACCATGAATGGATGTAGGAATTCCTTATTGCCTGTTTTACAAAATGGTTATACTTATTGAGTGTCCCCAGGCTCTTTGAAATGAGGAAACATCTCAGAATAGGCATTAAAATCAATTTTTAAAATGTGACTCCATTCTAAAATTTGGTCAACTCCCTATTACCAACTACTGCCTCTTGTCTTTATGCCCCAAAGGCTCAGAAGATTTTGAAATGCTCTACCAATAGACACTAGAGAAATAAATGGTTAGAAAAAGACTGAGTTAACTCCCTTTCCCTACTTTTTTCACCCAGTTTTCCTATTCACAGACCTTCCTGCCTGTCCAGAACATTGCTTCTCTATTTATGCAAAATTTAAAGTGCTTTGAGGAAAAAGATCAATGAAATAAGGCAACATACAGGTAGAGAATTATGTAGAAAATTTGGTTTGTTGGTTGGTTGGTTTTCCTTTAAGGAGATTTGCTCCTGAGATTTGCATAATACATCATATAATGAAAACTCAGGAAAACTATTAGATAGATGTCCTTTTAAGGCCTATATCATGGGTGATTCAAGAGTATGAGTATGCTCCAAAAATAAGCTATTAGGAAAAGAATAGCACCTAAACTTATCAATGAAATAATGACTCCTCGAGCGTTGAGAAAAATACAGCTGGAGATAATGACAAGGAGTTCTATCCTGATGGAGGGCCCTCCATATAAAAAATATGGTGAACGTAGAAATAATATTCCCCACTTTTTCTATTTTAATCATTTAGGGTTAGCCATTAAGTCTGTGATTAACTGGGGATATGGTTTATGCCTGCTAAGATATTTCTTCCTTCAAAAGGCCAGACTCCTCCAACAGCCATTGCCTCTTGTATGTATTATGTAAGAAAAATAGCAGAAGGATTAGAATTTTTACCTCAGGAGATGCCAAATGACCCAAGTAGTAAGAGATTAAGTTAAATTCAAGAATACTCTGCCCATAGGCAAAAATGGATTCCTTATTTTGTTTTCTGTCTCAGTATGAACAGAAACTTTTCCTTTTGATCAAGATGGAATAAAAACTCGATTTACCTTGCCTAAAACAATTAAAGCAACACTGAAACAGCAAAAGAATAGAAAAAATGAAATAATTATTTTTAAAACACTGAACATTAAACAATGAAGAAAAGGGAAATGGGAAACAAATAAGGTAAACCGTGCCATTGCCCAACTCACTGTACCGAAAGAGTTCCCTGATCACAGTGCAGGGAATGGAAACTGAGGTGGAGCCCAACATATTCCTAAGGTTGAAGAGACAGAGCTGAGGGTCTGGAGAGATTAAGGATGCCAGAATTCAGAAGACAAAGTAACAAGAGAGGAGAGAAAATCATGGAAGGAAAATCCAGGAGACTTGCAAGGAGTTCTCCTAAAGTATTAAGCAAGCATTTGGTCAGCACATGCCCTTGAGGAAAATCCCTACAGGAAAATAACTATATAATTATAACAAAATAGGAGAACAGTACCTGATGTTCAAACAAGGCTATGAACAGTTTCCTTTCATACCAGCTAAACTGGAAAAAACAAATCATTAAATAATGGAATATTGAACAGAGTATGAGTGAAGGTCTTGATTCACATGTGGATAATAAGCCCTGGGCTGACCACTGCTCCAGACTCACATAACAAATCAAAAAAGCAAGACACAAAAGTACAAACCATTTCCAAGTAACTTAACTACACCTCAGAACAGAGCTTAAGAAGAATTTTAGGAATAAAAAATTATCCTAAATTTAGGAATAAAAAATAAAATTTACAATGTCAGGAATCCTTCAAAGATTACCAGGAAGGCAAAGAAAGGGGAAAAGACAACCCAAAATGAAGAGAAAAATCAATTAATCAAGACTCAGAAATAATACAGATATCTGAATTATCAGAAAAAGTCATTAAAAATAGTTTTCAAAATTAAATTAAAAAAGTAGAGATATGGAAGATATTTTTGAAAGATCAAAATCAAACTACTGAAAGATGAAAACTATAATATCTGGGAATAAAAAAGTCTGAATAGAATAAATACCATATCAGATATTACAAGTGAATATATTAATGATTGTGAGGATATATCAATAGAAACTATTCAAAACAAAGCGCAAATGGAAAAAATGTAAAGTTACTTGTAGGATAACTGCAAACATTGCTATATATGAAACTGTAGACTTTCAGTGGGAGGGATAGGAAGGACAGAAAAAAATTGAATAAATAATAGCCGGTGAATTCACAAACATGATGGAAATTATAAATGCATATATCCAAGAACCTCAATAAACCCCAAGCACAAGAAATATGAAGAAGACTATACCATTTCATGTCATAATCAAAAGCAATGATGAAAATTTTAGAGCATCCAGAAAAAAAAGATGCTGTATACAGAGAAACAAAAAATGCAGATGAAGGAATATTTCTCATGAGAAATAATACAAGCTAAATGACAGAGATGAAATGTCTTTAAAACACTGAAAAAGTTTAGGAATGGGGAATAGAGTTGTTTATAAAGACACAGCCTTTATGATGAGATCATGTCTAAGTGAATATAATATGGTGGTGATAAAGGATTCCATCCATTTGTGAAAGCCCATAGAACTATGACACCACAGAGTAATTTTTAGCACATGCAAATGCAACAAACACAATAAAAATAAACCAGGCTGTGACAAGTGTATCTAACTGCATCAGAAATGAATCACATAATAACACTGAAGTGTCTGAGGTGGAAAGTAGGTGATCTAAGTAACTTTAGAAAACAGTATTTTGACTGCACACTATAAAAAAATAGTAAAACAAAACAAAAATACTGTCTATAAACACTGTATTGTAGGGGTATCTTTCTGTACTTAATATACAAATCTTGGCTTAAGTTAAGTATTCAATAAATGATCACTTATTATCTGTGTTTATGCTTTTTTGATTCAGCATTTCATAAAAATGGCTCTGAATCTTCCCTGATTTGAAGGCTATTTGGGGCTTGGTACAACAAAATATACTATGAGATAAGCTGTACCCAAAATTATTTTTGAAGAATCCTAGGAAGCTCCTTAACCAAGATGGAGGTGATACAGTTGGGGTACAATCTATTGAATGGTAGTTAAGGTGGAGTAGAGATGAGATCATTGGGAGGGAGGATGTCCAATAATTGAGAGGTCGAGCTATTGGAGGGATGGCTTTAATCACAGTACTATGACATGATTTATGACAACAAAAATAAGCAAATGTAAAAACATGTGTAAGTATTAATTGAATAGATTCAATAGATCTTGTTAGTCT
The DNA here is from genome assembly GCA_028534135.1 of Potos flavus. Lineage (NCBI taxonomy): Eukaryota > Metazoa > Chordata > Mammalia > Carnivora > Procyonidae > Potos > Potos flavus. The sequence goes on from CM052896.1 coordinate 82,103,836, forward strand.
TGGGATTTACTTCTTGACCTCTGTTGAGAAAGAGTGGTCAAGTGTCAGTATGGTTGAGTGAAAGGAGGGACCTGAGAGTTAGTGAAGCCTAAGCAAGGAATAAAAAGAACAAGCAACTAGGAAAGATGGAAAAGAATTGAAGTTATTCTGTCTTTATTCATGTAGAAAAATGTTATAAAATGTTATTTATTTGAAGATAATCAGAATATTACTTTGAACAGTCCTTCCGTTGTCAGAATTGGATGATTCTATAGGACAAAATTCTTAGGAAGAATTTTTTAGCAAAGCAAAATCTTCAAATTCTGTTGATAAAAGATTATCTATAGCAGAAATACTGTTTATTTAAAGAGCAGAAAATCTGGCTCCAAGGAGCACAGTTAACATCCTTGGATATGGGGTTTACCTGAACTGATGCTCTGGTACTTTTATTTGAAGTAGCAAATGAGGCCACATGTATTTGCAGAATTAGCACATATAACAGATGAAAATTGGATGTTGTACCCATTTTCAGTGTTATGGGGATTGTGCTGTGAGACACCCCAGATGTTACTTTTTGGCAAACAGTTGTTATTTTTTTTGTTTGGGCCTCAGAAGATTATCTTATGATTCTGGATATGTACCAAACTCACTCTCTAAGCATCTGGCCTAATTTAGTCAAGCAGATAATATAAATGGACTTTCTTACTAACAAGGTAATGTGTAAAATGACGGTTCACTTGGTTTGGGAATCCTTCATGAATAACACTACCTTTCCCATTCAGTGTGATGCACCTCACTATTAATGAATGATAGTTGTTGGCTGAACAGAAAGCTCCATGTTCAACATGGAGACAAATTTCTTAATTTATACTGTGTGTTACAACTTCCTTTGGGGTCTACTTGCTTTCATTATAGTATGAAATTTTAATAGATGCAGAAAAGCAGACTGCTGCAAATCCAGTAAAAATTGTTTGTTAGTTTTATTTTTCTTTATATATTTACAATGTTGCATCCCTTTCATAACTTCATTTTGTATTTTTGATATTACTCATTTTTTCATTTATTCATTTAGAATCCAAACTAGGTACTGAATCTTGGCAATGAACCATATAGGTGATGTCAATATATATGTGTTCCATTATTCTTCTATCTTGGTGAGACATCCAAAGTTGTTTTAATCTAGTCAAAATGTGTCAGATGTGGAAGTTTTTCTTTTTGCTTCCATTAGTGTCCTAGGTAGATGAGGACCCCCTCTTTTGTTGCATTGCAATGGTGGGTGCCTCCTATATGTAATCCAAACCAGCTTCTTTACGCAGAGGGCAAGGGGAGACCAAAGAAAGAGGCAGACCACTCCAGATTGGTAGGTTGCAGTTTTCATAAGCAAGGGAACTTACATACCAGGCTTGACTGGAGCAGTCACGAGACAAGTACCTATCGGGCATGCCAGTCAAATATTAAAAATTTATGTATAAGACTTAACTGGATTCACTCACATATACTTTCTAGAGGGCCTCCACCTCCCATCATCATCCAAAGGCTATGCCCTTTGGGCAGCTTCTGGGAGCAGAGAAGGCAAGTGGAACACATTCCAAGGAGAGGGGAGGAAGTAAAGAGCCTCTAGTTGCCTGAGTCAGGTTCGTGGAGCAACCATCTGTCCCCTCCTCTTGATGTCTTCCCCCCACATCTTCATTCCAAGGACTTAGAAAGTTCTCTGGGCTATTGGATGGATGTTTCTTCACTTGGGTCAGATGGGAGATATTTTCTCCAATCAATAGCCACATGAAAAGAGCCAGAGATTTTGTTTATCTGTTTCCATAAAGAAATCACAACCAGTGCAATATTCATCACAAGGCTGCCACTTAATTAATATCATACTAGTTCTTCTTAGCCTATCATGATCTATTTTTGCAGAGGCCATGCAGGTAAAATGAACAAGGATATTCTGGGAACCACCACTCTGTATCCAGGCTGTTTAATGTGGCTCTAATCTCTGCAGTGCCACCCCACATGTAGTGTAGCTTCTCTTGGCTGAGGAGAAACCACTTTCAGGCATTTCCACCTAACTGTTCTTAAAGTTTTTTTTTCTATAGGTCAGGGAAGCAAAGTGAGGGTTCTGTTAGCTGCAAAGTATATCTATTCCAATTCCATATTCAGACCACAGATAAATAACCACAGAATAGAGCTACAGGGTGCCTGGGTGGCTCAGTCGGTTGAGCGTCTGCCTTTGTGGTGATCCCAGGGTCCTGGGATCGAGTCCTGCATCAGGTTCCCTGCTCAGTGTGGAGTCTTTTCTCCCTCTACCCCTGCCCTCTGCTCATGATCTCTCTCTCACACACTCTCTTTCTCTCAAATAAACAAATAAAATCTTAAAAAATAAAGAGATAATGGAGCTACAGATTGATTGGATTCTCTGTCAAACAAATTTTGGCAACATACTTTTATTATTCATACATCACCAGTCTAATTTGGTGGTCACCATAGTGTTTCATATGGTAGAATGGAGTCATTTTGTACATTGTATGCAAAGACTTTCGAAAGATGTATGTACTCTCTCTGCCCCAGTATATACAGTTAGTCTGATAAATAATTCCAAGTACATTTGGGGGAGGATTGGGAGAATACTAACTTGTGATGGTATTATGTTTCTTTTTCAAGAGAAGTCAAACTCTGTTTTAATTCATGTGCTCTGACTCAGAACTGACCAAAAGTTGGAAATAGATGGAATTTCCCTTCACTAGTTTTTGTTTTTTT